>CM034148.1:575659474-575859873 GCA_019776745.2 Taxus chinensis | reverse complement strand
TGACTTTGGTTTTGGTAACCAAATGAGTTTTGGCTTGGCCCTTGCATGGGATTTCGCCGTTGTTGTGGATTATTAAAATCCACCGTATTGACCGTCGGGGTAAAATTGTTGTTTCTTTGGTTGTTTATTTGTGACGGAGTATTAACGACATTTACCCTCTTGGGCTGGTCAGTTACCCCATCTGTTGTTACCCCACGATTTTTGTTAAGGATTTTGGGTCTTTGATTGACATTTGTGGTAGTTGTAGTATTTTGAGTGGAGGTGATTAACCTCCCATTTGCTCCATACGTCTTACGGCCACTATCTATTGCTGCCTGGTCTATTCGTAGAGCGCTCTCAAGTACTTCGTCATAAGTCCTTAGTGGGAACTTCTGGACTTCTTCCTTCACTTCTTTGCTAAGAGAATGAAGGAATAAATCGCATAGCTCCATCTGATCCATGTTTGAAGCACTTGCTGAGGAATAAAGGACTATGCGCCACCTTTGGATGAAATGGGCGACAGACTCGTTATGTTCTTGCTTGATGTGCAAGAACTCCCTGATTCCTGTCCTTAATAGTTTGTTCATGTCGAAGGCTTTGATGAACTCAGACACGAGTTGTTTGAATGAATGTATGGAAGCCTCGGGTATTCTGTAATACCAATCGAGGGCAATGCCTTCCAGGGTTTTGGGGAATATTTTAGCAACGACCCCATCCCATGGGAGTAATTCCCGAATGGCTGTAGCGTAAGCTTTGATATGCGCATTCGGATCTCCTTCTCCTTTGTATTTGGGCAAATCGGGAAGAGGCCTTGGAAGCATAACGCTTCTTATGGCGAAATCTAAGGGCTCCTTTAAATATTCTGAATAAGTCCCTATTGCATACGTCTCGACCATTGATGGTGCCTGTTGAGGAGGTGGTGGCGGAACGGGTTGTTGATATGGCGTAACGTACGCGTTGGCAGGGGCATAAGGCAATCCCTGCATTTGAGTAAACATGCCGGGGGATGAGTACATATCCCCTTGTGGCGATTTGGAATACATGTTTAAGTACGAAGGGGTACTATCCAGGAATGGATTGCTCTGTACCGGACCAGGAGGAACTGTGCTAGCGATAGTGGGTCTAGTTGGTACTTGTTGTGAATACTGAGGAGTCATACCTAACGTGCCTACTCCTGTGAGGAGATCTACTTGGCTAGGATGGTGCGGAGGATTGGAACTCCCTGTTTGTATGAATTTCGAATTTTGATTTGCTTGGGCAAGTTCTAATCCTCTAACCTTTTCTATTAGAGTTGAAATGACTTCGTTTGGTGAAGTCACGATATCGTGCCTTGGTGGCGTTTGTTGTATATCCTGGTGTTGTATAGGCATGTGATAGCCTGTCATGAACTGATTGCTATCTTGCCAAGTTTCTCTGAGAGTATTTTCTATACGTGATGGCATAGAGGTATTTTCTTGAGGAGAGAACTTGAGCTGTATTTGCAAAATTCCTACAGGTGGGTACATGCCTTGAGAGTGTTGTTCATTCCTAGGATAACGTATTGAGTACTCGTCATCTAGAACTGAGTATGGATCTGATTGTCTGCTAATATGTGGTCTAAGTAGCACCTGAGGAGATGAAGCAGATTCTCCAATCAATGTCATATTGTTTGAGCCTGAAGGCTCTGTTTGTGTTTGAGCGAGTTGTTGCTCCAACCCCTTTGCTTGGAAGGACGAACTATATCTAGTCCTTGGCGTTTGCGTTGACAACTGATTAGTTGAATAGTTGTCGCCCCACATTGAGAGTGAGGGTGATGATTCCCTATTCTGTTGGGCATAGTATGCCTCAAGACCCAGGAGGGGTCTGCCATATGCATCGAATCCCGACATATTCGGGGGGTATATGAATACCCACAGAATAATGGGAAGGAGCGAAGGTGATTTGTGAAGGGAAACGTGATATTTATGACTCCGAACGAGAAGGTAGGAAGTTTTACGTCAACTTCACTAATTTCGTTTGATTCACGTCGGGTTCACCAATTTTGTACGTCGGAAAAGCAACAGGTGAGCGTGAGAATCAACAAGTGACTCTTCCACGTACCCGACCTCCCGAGGTCGTGCCGAGACAGCCGGTGGGGGTAGAATATGCAAACAAACTAGTTAGGGAGTCTAATGTCTTCGACACACACTAATGGTATTTGCGAATCTAAGGCAAAGAAGGCCCTTCTAACTTGGACTGGTGTGATAGATCGATCAGCGAGGATGACTGCTCGAAGGCTCCAATCAATATCGAGCTTTGGCGTGATTCGATCTATGGGTTATGGGATGCGTGGAAAATGACCCGGGATGGTTTCGTGTATTTCTCCTGATAGGGTCATATGGTGAATATAGTCAACTCTATGGACGATTCTCTGGCCTAGTCCAAAATTCTCTAGCTTTGTTAGCTGTTGTGTCTAGTAGGGACAACTGTTGAATGATGATAGGTGGAATCGGAGTAGACTGAAATGCTAATGTGCGTAGGCCAGTGTCTATATCTAACTGACTTGTGGATTCGTTAGGCTGTGGGATTTGTGGATCACAACCGTAGACTCTTGGTTGTTGCGGTCCTGTTATGGTCATACGTGAGATCAAGTTCTAATCCCTAGTATCCAGTAGTCGTAAGCTTTCTCAGCCTCTACGTTTAGAATCAGTAATTGTGCGATTTTCTCAGAATACCTCACAGGTGTTCTAGCAACTTGAATTCTTAAGCTGGTATCTATATCTACGAGGGTGTCTCCAGCGTCTGGCTGTGGAACTAAAGGATCGCACCCGAATATTTGTTCTCTTTCAAATCCTTCTACAGTCATGCGGATGTTTTCTAGGATAACCTGTAGTTTGGTTGATTTGACCAAAATGTGTGTGCTTGGTCGTCTTCTACGTTTAACCCTCTCAACTGTGACCTGATCTGTTGGAAGTCTGTTGTTGTTTGGAAGACTTGTATCCTAAGGTTTTGGTCAATGTCAGTTACTGCCACTACGATATTGGGCTGGGGCACAATTGGCTCGAAAATGTATTCCCTGGGCTCCCTAGGTCCCGTAATTGTCATGCAAAAGCAGTAATGAAACAAGCTATAATAAAGTAAAATCTAAGTACACTTCTAGCATATATAATTTCTTTTTTTTTTGTATTTTCTGGCAATTTATAAGAAAGCAGCTATCTAAAAATATTTAGAATTGACAACTAAACTAATAACGTAAAACAAACAAAATAGCCGAGTGTAGCTATTTGTCTGTGCAATTTTGTATATCTATTCTAAACAACGAAATAACTAATCTATTTGCAAGATTCTCGATCCTACCTTAGAAGTGAGGAATGAATCATAGTTTCTCAGAAACTATCAATCCCCACAACTTCCCTGGCAATATCGAGAATGGAAATAACTGTAATAAAGCGATTAACTACTTTATTTGATAAGTTCTAACTAAAACTTCAAAAGATGGAACCTGGATTTCGCAGAACAGTGGCGAATTCGACGGTGTGTGTGTTCTTGTCCCCTCAGTATGATCTCCTCGTTCTTTGTGCTCACGTGAATCCAGAAAAGCGTGTAATGCTTGCATCAACGGGAATAGATATTTGGATCAATGGACAGCCTTCAGAATGCAGACAGAATAGAATGCGGATAGGAGAGGGATAGCGCAAGAGTACAGAGCTTGGCCTATGCAATTCCTAGCGGGGTCTACTGCGAATCATGCAACAAAATGCGTCCAGAACCTGAAACTCGTCTGTATGAAGAGCAAAACCTGCAACTTTAATGGCTGCCTAAACTATTCTACTCCAAAAGCAATAATACTGTTTGCACAAGTTGGATCTGTGGCTTACCAACAGCTGAGTAAATGCAACTAAGCATGTAAAAGATTTAAACTATCAAACTTAAGCAAACTAGAAGACTGAACTACTGAAAGTGATGAGTTTTTAAACAAGAAATGAGGGGCCATTTGCATGTGCACAAACCATGCATTTATAGGAATTCAAACACCCAAAGATCAAAACCAAACTGAACTCCTAAACAATAAACAAAGGAAAAACACTATTCCAGGGGACCAAAAACATTAATGCATGCTCAAGTCGGCAAGAAAAGCTGGTGAAGCGTTAAACTTTGCGTGCGTTCCGTCAAAAGAACGTTCTGGAAAACGCGTAAAGGACCGCCGCCCTGCTCAGGGCGGCGGTTTCGTCACTGAAGACCAAAAAGCCAAGAAAAGAGGAAAAAAGGGAAAACAAAGCACGCGGGGGCTAAGCGGGGCATGTGGGATGTTAACGCATATCCGTAAAGCTTCTCTGGATCCCGAACACCTTGCGAAGAGACCTGTATCATCATTGGGGCATTTATTACACCGTTCCGCAGTACAGTACCTTACAATTTTGGGTACGTACAGTCTTCCTAGCAACAATGGGTAGAGATCCATCCCAGCCATCTTGATTACCTCAAAATCTCCTATAAAGGGTATGACCATAACCTCCAACTTAGCATCGCGTAGAACTCATATAGGTTTCGACTTTGTCTTATTTGCCACGTTTAACAAGCTAGTTGTGGCTTGTAGCACATTCTATTCAATCAAAGCCGCGCATGTTTTGTGAAGATAATTACCTCAGCACTTGTATCAATCAAAAATCTTCATTTCAAAGCCATTGAGTCATGCATCAATCAACGATTCATGGTCATAGGGAGTATCATGCATGGCACACGTCCCACGCAATAATTTCACTTCAAGTTCCTTTTTGATTGCCATGGGGTTCCCCATATTTTGCTTCAACCGTGTCTTAAACAAAGTTATAAACCCACCTATCTTTAGTAGCTGGAGTACTTCAGCCAATTCTTCGACCTCTTCTAACCTTGGTCCTCTACAACTCACCTGTCTCCGAGCTTCTCCTAGCCCTCGGACAAACCTTAATTCCTCCTACAAACTTTGCATTACTTCCCTTGCTTTTGCAATGATTTCCTATGCCTTAGCAACATTAGGATAATCACCAACCCGTTCAACCTAAGGATATTGCATCTTGGTTTCTCCTACACATGTTGGATACCCGTGGCCCTGAGATACACTAAGCATAGTTGTGTTCACCTTCTAACCCTATCCCTAATATCTTCCATTCCCTCGAGGATTCCGGTGTTGGTCTTACACTTTCGTTACCATGCTTACACCCTTCTTCGTAGCCTCATTCTGTAAAATTTTCTTTCATAGTTTTGTACAGTCTTCACTCTTATGTTCTTCTCTACATCTCACACAAATCAGAAATTTCAGACATTGTCATTAATAGTGATCAGTTGCACCACACTTAAAACAAGTGCCCCATACACAACCACCACCTCTTCCTTGTTCACCACATCCTCAAGATCCTCCCCCTTTTTCAAATCCTTGTTCTTAACTTGGTATAATAGTTACCTGTGTCAACCAAGTGCTTTCACTTTTCACAACCCATAGATTACTCGATAGTCAATAATATCATTAATGTCAAATTCATTAAACTTGCACTAACAATCGACCTCAATTTGTTGTACACTCCGCAACAAAGGGAAAATCCTAGTTTCACATGTTGTCATACATACCTTGCAACATAAACTCGTCGAATGTACCTTCCTTCAAGTGCAATTGCTCTTTGTGTGGCCTTCAACCTCGCAATTTGTACACCACCACTCCTTTGTACTTCCTGCACAACACCAACGTCAACTTCTAAAGATGCTTTGCCATTGTAGAAATATGTGCTTCCAAGAATGGTTATCCCTAAATCAAAAAACCTCCCATGACATCCAACCGAAGAACAATATCCAAAGCTTCTCGTGGCTCCACAAACATCTTCATGGACAATTGCCTTCTAAACAAAGGTAGCAAACCCCACAAACCATTGTGCATGCTACAGCAGATAAATATCTAAGAGATTATAGATAAAAAGGGTTTTAAATGCATGTCATACGCATGCATACTTTTAGTCATATGTTGTTTGATCTCTTTTAATACAGAAATTTTTCCTCTTCAAACTCTTGTGTATGAAAGTCCATAAAAACAGCTTTCAAAGCATCGAAATCCACTACCATCGTATTTGGATCAAATTTGCAATACCAAGTGAAAAGTCCAGCAAGATCATGGCACAAACTTGCTTTCATCTCCAAAGAAGTCACATACTTAGCACATCAAGCCAACTCACACTTGTCAACATGTTCAGCCACATCTTCCAAACCTCAATAATCTGGAAGTTTCATATTCAGCGCATAAAACATGCTCCTTGTTCACCACATCCTCGGGATCTCCCCCCTTTTCAAACTGTCATTCCTAATTTGGTGCAATAGTAGCTTTGTCTCAACCAAGTTTTTTCATTTCTCGCAGCCCATAGATTACTTTGTAGTTAGTAATGTCATTAAAGTTGGATTCACAAAAGTTACACTGACGACCAACCTCAATTTGTTTTGCATCCCGCAACAAAGGGAAATTCCAAGTTTCATGTGTCATCATACATACCTCACAACACAAACTTGCCGAATGTACCTTCCTTTGAGTGCAATTGCTCTTCATGTGGCCTTCAGTCTCGCAATCTATACAACAACACCCCTTTGTACTTCCTGCGCAACACCAACGCCAAATTTCGAGGCTGCCTTGCCATTGTAGAAATATGCGCTTCCAAGAACAGGCCTATCCTTGAATCAAATCCTCCCATGACTTCCAATCGAAGAGTGACATCCAAAACTTCTCATGGCTCCACAAACATCTTCATAGCCAATTGCCTTCGAAACAAAGGTAACAACCCCCCACACACCATTGTGCATGCTACAACGGATGAATCTCTAAGAGATTTTAGATAGAAAGGGCTTTAAACACATGTCATACGCACACACGCTTTTAGTCATTTGTCGCTTGATCTCTTTCAATGCAGAAATTTTTCCTCTTCAAACTTTGGTGTACGAAATTCCTTCAAAAAACAGCTTTCAAAGCATCGAAATCCACTACCATCTTATTTGGATCAAATTTTCAATACCAAGTATGTGAAAAGTCCAGCAAGATCGTGGCAAACAGACTGTACTTTGATCTCCAACTAAGTCATATACTTAGCACATTAGGCCAACTCGTACTTGTCAACATGTACGGGCGCATCCTCCAAACCTCAATAATCTGGTAATTTCATATTCAGCGCATCAAACATGTTGTTGGGGTGTGGTTCGTCCCCTCATTTGCATAATATTCCCAGCTACAACCTCAACACCTGATCCACTGAAATTATCTACACGACATGTGACCCATGCACATTGACATGTCTAAGTCATAGCTTCCTATGTCATCACAATAGTACTCGTTATTTAAGGGATACTTGAAACCGATATTGGGATGCTAGTCTGTACAGCTCTGGAAGTTCCCATATACACATTATGTTTTACTCTCTTTTCTCTTCACAGACACCATTGGCGCATTAACCCCCCCGGAGTCATGACCTATGAGGCATTATTGAGTGGGGATGATCAAAAACGATCGGACTGGTTAGTAATACCTGTGAGAGAGATCTGACATACAATCCTTGATACCTTAGACATCCCATCATTCACATCTCCTAGTCATTTTTTTACAGCCTCCTTCAAGATCCTCTACTATCACATGTATATCTATTTATAACACCTTCATACCTTCCTCAAATCACCCTTTCATCAGCTCCTAAGCCCTTCTGACTTTCCCCTTAGGGCCCCGTGATTTCTTATTACCTAAAGCCAACTGCATTGACCATGGTTGATACAATCTGGCTGTATTTTTCAATGGCCGACTACGTCAACCATGGTTGATAGCGTCTGGCTGTGTTTTTCAATGGCCGACTATATTGACCATGGTCCATATCATCGTCTAGGAAAAGTTGTAATAACTAATCATGACTCCTATTATAAACATCCTTTGAGAGCATTTCCAACACATCACATCATCATCTATCAATCTTCTTACACTCGCCAAGTTGCTCTTAAGGTTTTAAGGGTTTAGGAGTTAGTTTTGCTTACACTTGGAGAGCTATCTTTGGAGCATTGGGTCTAGGGCATTCAAGAATAGGAGTTGCACTAGTAAGGTCTATCAAGTCTTTGGAGTCCCCAACGATGGTATACTTAAGTCTTCTTTCTATCTATCTTATTGCCCCACACATCAAATCCCTCATAAGGCGCTACCAAGGGGAGTTGATGTGTGAATGGTGCCTTCACAAAAGTATCTCTAACCTTCGTGTTTATTTATATTATTATTCTAATTTGATTTGATTGATTGATGTATCATGTACATAGACTAGTATAGAGTAGTATATTCTTGTCTATTGCATTATTCCTATCAATCCTTGCCTTGCATCTGCCCCTTAGCTTGATACCCATTGATCTCTTTTGATCTCTTATGACATTTGTTTACACTTCTGGTTTAGATATCTCTTTATATGAATTTTATATCTCATTGCTCTTCATACAATTAGGATACTAGTAAGATTACATCCCCCATCCTAGAAACCTAGTCTTTAGAACCCTATGCCTTTGGTAGATAGTGGATTATCATCTTCTAGATCCACAGCCCTTGCACCTCTTGGTTACAATCTTGGCTTGTGTGTAGGCCCTCGAATGGTCGTCTCGATATTCTAATCTATATTATTGAGAAAAAAAGAGGATAATCTATAAATCTTCTTAGCCTGCATATATTCTGGTAAACCATAAGTGATTCTTACTCCTTAGTTGATTGAGTAATATTCACATTCATCTTTATTCCTATTTTTATCTACTCTTATTGTTCATTACTTATGATCATGTCATCCCGCTTAGGGATTTTCTAACAAGCCTTAACCCATTTAGATTTTATATGGGTTGCTCCTTTCTCTCTCATGTGTCCACCATCGAAAGCAATCATTCATGGTGTACTTTCTCACAATCTCAACCTAAACCAGCCATTCAATGCAATATGTTTCAAATTAATTCGATAAACCTCAAGGCTTCTCTTTAAAGACTTGGACACCGGGGATCTTGACACTCGTACTAAGGATGGCTCCTATGCCGAAGTTCCTTAAGATAAAGCTCCCATGGAAATGACCTCTTATAAATCAATTTCAAACCTTTTATTCAAATCACCAAATACTCCCTTAGATAATCCCCTTGATAATCCTCCTCCAAATCCAACCATAATACCAATCCTCCTCCCACTATTGGCCAAACTCTACCAATTGAAAACAATCTTGTAATTGTCAAACTATTGGATCAAATGGCTTACATGCAAACAACTAATCAAAACATGGCCCAAATGCAAAACAAAATTTTGCAAATGGCATCTCAACCTTCACAAATCATTGTAGGACCTTCTAATCCCTCTTCTCCACCTTTGTTTCGATTGGTTGCCTTTGGACGGCTTAGGGAACCCAATACCCCAACATCCAATCCGCAACAAAGGTTTACAAACATTACAAAATGAAACTCTAGCTCCATACATTGCTCTAATGGATTTAGGGGGGATTACGTTGTCTATTTCTTATGATGGGTCAACCGACCCCGGTCATCATCTTAAAACCTTTAGAAACCTCTACAAGAAGAGGATCCAAACCGATAATTATGCGGCTACCATGTTATTAGCCAAAATCCTATAAGATGAAACTATAGAAGGGTATAATCAACTTCCTGATCATTTGATCACTGAATTGGAAGATTTAGTTAACACCTTCATGAAGGAATTTCAACAACTCAAACTCGCTAAAAATATCTTTCAAAAGTTGGTCAACATGAAATAATCTCTAATGAATAAGCCTATGCTTTCATAAAAAGATGGAAATTCATGGTAAATAAAGTCAATCATAACCTTCATAATCAACATCTCTTTCAATTTTTTCTCAAAACCTTGAATCTCTCTCTCCAATATAAGATTTAGTCTTTCTCCCCCATCGCATTGGAGGAGGCCCTCGAACAAGCTAAGAGACAAGACTACCTTATGAAAGAAATGTAATCTACACAAAAACCAATCAAGTATTCTCTCAAACTAACAACTAAATAATTTCTCTCAAAATCGAGCCCCTTCCTAAGTACAACTCCATGTTTTCTTCCTCTTCCAATTCTAATGCAAGTACTTCAACCACTCAATCAAACCCCCATCACCGACTCTTGAATTATCAAGAGCTCCAACAAATCATGCCGATCTCTAAGATCACTCACATTGATCCATCTAAACTCATGCCTACCTCGTATGATCCTGATCATTTTTGTTGGTGGCATGCTAGCATGGGATACTTTCACAAAAATTGTTGTGAGCTTCTAAAATCGCTTTTGACTTCTTCGGAGGTCTTAACTTCGATCTTAAAGTTATCATCAAAGAGCACTATGACAAATATCAATCTCTTCTTCAATCTGATAAATATCATCAATAACGAAACTCTACACCCGTTCATAACCCCAATAAGGCACCCATGAACAATTTAGCTCTATATTTTTCTGCCACTAAGCTTTGACGCAACATGTTATATCAAACAACTTATGTTATCATCCACACCCATCCATTCTATCGTTTCTTTCCCATAGTTGTCGTACCTTTGAACAAGATTGGAAAATGGATGACCCTCATGATGGAGTTTGACCTATATATCATCATGCAAGAAGCAGCCAATGGACAAATCATTTTTGATCAACTTGCCTTTGCTCCAAACTTTGTTGATCACCATATCTCAAACGTCCTACCTGTCAAAGATGTACTCCTCATTGAGCATATTGACCAAGCCATTACCCTTAAAGACTATTTCCATTAGTTCATTGTCGAACTCAAGGCCCAAACCCTCGAATGAGGTGAAATAGAACCTCAACCTAAACCTAAAAATAAAGGAGTTAAACTTGAAGAGGTCGAAGAAACCACTGTCGACCTCCACAAAGACACCTGGAATCTCCACTTTGACAAAGCCAAGCATTGTGAGGGATCCAGGGGCAGGATGCTTTCCTACCAATGCTTTAGATAAGATCCTCCCTTTCTCTTTTAATCTTGACTTCAATGTCACTAACAACATGGCCAAGTACAAAACCCTCATACTTGGTATGCAAGCCACCCTTGTTTCTAATGTAGTCAACTTGTATGCTTTGGGTGGCTCACAGCTTATTTGCCAAATGGAGAATACCAATGCAAAAGTGAAAATCTTATAATCATGAAACAGTTATGTGGTTAGCGACAAAATTTGCTTCCTTCACAATTGAATCCATCACTTGAAAGCATAATTCCATGGTTGAAACCTTAGCTTCCACCACACCTTGTTTTCAACCTAATAAAAACTCTTTAGGAAAATCAAATATCAAATCCAAATCTAAAAAATCTCCCTTCAACCTTACATTCCCCACCTCTCTCGATCATCTCTCACATTGAAGCTATCACAAAGAGGCCAAGTCCTTGGTAAAAAGATATCATCCAATTCCTTGAAGACAAAACTTATCCTCCTAACGGTGCCTATTAAGAGAAAGTTAAAATCCGCAAGAAATCCTTTATATGATTAAAAATGACATTCTCTGCTATCATACCTTCGAGGGTACCCTACTCCAATGTGATACTGAGAACAAGGACCCTCCTCTCCTCAAGCAAGCGCATGGGGGCATTTACAAAGGCCGTTGTAGCGAACACGCTACCACCAGCAAATGCCTACACATAGGTCACTATTTGCCTACTGTAGAAGCAAATGCACATGTTTTTGCCCAAGAAATGCAAACATCACCAACTACAAGATGACCTTATTCATTCTCCCTTAGCCAAGCTCCCTAGCCCTTCACCATTTGGGGATTAGTTGGTATTGGAAAACTACCTCATTCACAAGATAGTCACACCTTTATCAATACCACTATTGAGTACTTCATGAAGTGGGTTGAGGCAATGCCCTTCACTAATGCGATCAGAGTTACAACCAAATTTATCCTTAAACAGATTATCTCAAGCTTTGGAATTCCACAAACCATCATTCTGACAATTGTGGGAATTCCAAGTGCATGTAAATGAAGCAACTTTGCACTAAATTCAAAATTAACATAAGTTCTCTCCACCCTTTCATCCTCAATGTAATGGCCAAGCATAATCTACCAACAAGATTTTCAATAAAATCCTCTAGAAGACCATTCGGGAATCCCATGCCAATTGGCACCTTAAGCTATATCGCATACTTTGGGCATTACCACACTAATATCTATACCACTACTGAGGCAACTCCCTTCTCTCTAAGCCTACGGCTTTGAAGCCATCCTACCACTAAAAGTTGAGTTGCCCTACCTTCAAATTTATCTACATGAGATCATCATTGATGAAAAACTTCATGAAGCCCGCCTTCACATTCGCGATCTGTTGGATGAAAAATGTGTTAATGCTCTCCAACATAATCATCAGTATAAAACCAGCATTGTAAAACAACATAACAAACTTGTTAAACATCAGAACTTTGACACAAAGAAATAGACCTGAAATTGGATTACACCTACAATAAGGAGGGCAAATACGCCAAAACTGGTGGGGTCCAAACCTAGTTAAAGATATCTCAAGCCATAGCACTTATAGACTACAAACTAGCAAAGGTTGTATCTTCAAGGAACCGAAGAACGATCAGTTCCTCAGGAAGTATCATGTTTGACCTTCCATCTATCTCCCTTCCTTGTACATAGCTTTCTCCTCTTTTCTAGTTGTACTTAGATATGTTTATCATGACTTTTTATTTATCATGTTTTTATTATGATTTTATGGATTAACACAATACTAATATCTTATGTTTTCTCTTATATATCGTGTTCCTTAGTATCTATCTTTAGCTTTTTCAGCTTCTATCTATGTTATAGTTGCAGGCATGTTAGTTTGGTGGATTCCTTGCCTGATTAACACCTTACATCCTATATTATATTTACAAGTTTGTTAGTTCAATGGATTCTTTTCCCGGCTAGCACCTTACATCCTACATTATCATTACGGTCATGTTAGTTTGGTTAATTCCTTTACCGGCTAAAACCTTACATCCTATATAATCATTACAAACCTATTATTTTGGTTGATTCCTTTCCCAGCAAACACCTGACATCCTTGTATTGTCATTATAGGCATGTTAGTTTGGTTGATTCCTTTCTTGACTAACACCTTACATCCTAGCTTACCTTTGTAGGCCTATTGGTTTGGTTGATCCCTTCCCAGCTAACACCTTACATCCTATCTTATTTATCTTTATAGGATTGTTAATTTGGCCAAGCCATTTCCTAGCTAACACCTCGCAACCCTCTATAGGATATTTAATTCAGTTGAACCTTTTCCAATTAGCACCTTCTAGCCTCATTTCATAACTTGATATCCTACTTTTACCTACCTTTGATTTTTTTATGCTTCCTCGTGTTTTACCTTATGACTTTACAATCCAAATTATTTACTCTATTAGCTATCAGTTTGTGACTTTGTGTGGTAAAACCTTCAGGCCCTCATAAACGTCCATCTATTATGATTACCCACTCGTTACCTTAGGCTACCTACCATAGCCAGGTGTCTTCTTAGAAAAGGAATAGCAATGGTCGAGGGTATCATTTTGTCCGCTAAAGTTAGTTGTGTCTCTTGTAGCTCAGCGCTTACAGTCTATCTACTTATCTATCATCCACATTTCACCCTCTCTTCTAAGAAAAGTATCAATTCTATCTGTCATTTTATCACTTCTTTTTACATCATGCTTGAGCAACCCAATCACAGCTCATCATCTACTTTATAATACACCCTTCCTAGTGGGCCCACCAAAGTTGTGTTCAAGATAGCACTCTCTTCTAAAGTGCAATTCTAACAGTATCTAAGAATCATAATTTGTAGGTTCTCCTCTATAGCGGTCAAGTGTAAGCTCTCTATCTTTGTAATCTTTCATAATTGTGTGATTTTAATTCTGCACGTGTGATTTCAACTCTGCCATAGCGATTTCAATTACAGCAGTGTGATCTAATTAGGAAGTGTGAACTTCACTAAACAATTTTAATTAAGTTTTGACTAAGACTACTGGTTAAGACTATGTGAGATCTAGCCTTATTGCATAATTGCCTAGGACACTGTCCCAGATTGACATTCTACAAAATAAGTTGAAAATAACGGTGAGAAAACAAACCTACAACGTACCTCATCACTAGACCTAGGCTTTGGAACCCTACACCTTTGGTCAAGTGCAAATTATCATCTTCTACATCCATGGCTCTTGCATCTCTTGTTTACAATCTTGGCTTGTGTATAGGCCCTAGAATTCTCCTCTCTATATCCTCATCTATATTATCGAGAAGAGAGAGGATAATCTAAAGACCTTCGCCCACATATAGCTTCAACCCCAACAAGAATAGAAGGCATCTTTGCCGCTTCCTGCATACCTTGGACTACATTCCAAATGCAAAAACTTCACCATCTACCACTGATGCAAAACCCTCCATTCCCCAAAGGTGTGAAATGATATTTGTTCCAACACAATCATTTTGACTCTCTACAAACCTCTCAATTTCACTTGTGTTAACTTCAAATGTTATTTTTTCTGAAAAGTATAGTTGTGTCAAGGCATCAACATGATGTTGGTTCCACCTAGGGTTCTTTGTTGGATCCGCATATTCTTCCTTCTCCATAGGTGCATCCTCGCCTGATCTCCAGGGTATTCCCACTCTTCAAGATTCTTGTTCCATAACTCATCTTCACTCTTGGAGCACATGTCAACCACGTGCCCTCCCTATCTGCCACATGTACCAACGGCATACATCCAATATGACTTTCCCACTCCTTTAGGGTCCTTAGGCTCGATTTATTTTTGTTGTCCTTATATGTTTTTGTGTCATCTCATTTCCCTCTCCATCACACCTATATATCCATTTTCTTCATATCTCCCTTTTCCGCGCCCCAAACTGTAACTTTTACCTCCAACCACCTAGCTCACGCACAACAAAGAATTTAGTTCTCCATGTTCACCAGTTCAAACACTTGATCAACAAGGAGCATCTAAATCCAAATAGGAATCTATACGATAAATGATCCTCTAGACTCCTGTAAGAACTCAAATTTCTCTTGCTCAAGACAAGAATACGTTGATATCGAGAACTCTAAAACATAGCCCTTAAAGGATTCAACACAACTCTCCACCACACATACAAGGCTTGAGTCCACACCTCATCCATCTACCTTAATCTTCCAATCTTGCATCCCTCCAACCACCCAATTGCTTTAGGTTTCGTCTTTTCCCGACAATACATGTGCCAATCCACGCATATATATGCTCAAGGAACATCTCATACAAATCCCTATATAACTCATCTTGCAACCATGCCAAAGGTCTACTTCTATCTCATCCCTTCACCTTTACCATGAATTCCAAGGTCTTTCCCTCAAACCAATTCTTGCTTTTATCAAGCGTGATCCGATCCACATCACTGCATGTCATACACTTGTCCAATACTCATGCCTCAATGGAACAAGGTCCTGACAACAAAACCATTTTGTTGCCAATCTAGAACACCATCCACATCTTGAGGTTGACCAAACCCTAGCACAACAAAAACACATCAACACAACTTCGTCGTTAGCATTTTCGATTGCCTAAGAGTCTCACTCAAAATGCACAAGAGCAAACCAAGCTCCTCGTTATAGGAGAGTCTCACAAAGATCATTCGAGCGTATGCACATTAAGCATAAAAACAGCAATAAACCTAAACCATTCAAACAAAAAATATATATACAACTACATCATCACACACACATGTAATTACACATCACTCTCATTACACTCTTTACTGTCCTCGAATTTTCACAACATGAATATGTTGACCTCGAGAACCCCAGAATAAATCCCTTCAACAAACCTCTCCGCCACACATCCACGGCTCGAGTCCACACCTCATTCATCCGCCTTGATCTTTCCATCCTTCCATTTATCCAACCCCCTAATCGCCCAAGGTTTAGTCTTTTCCCAGAAGTATATGCAATGATATGTGCATATATATGCTCTAGCAAGTTTACAAAGAACACCTCATACAAATCACTCTATAACTCATCCTACAACGACACTAAAGGTCCTCTTTTATCTCATACCTTCACCTTTACCATGAATCCCAAGATATTTCCCTCAAACCACTTCTCAATCCTTTCAAGTGTGATCTGTTCCACATCATCACATGTCATACACTCATCCAATCCTCATGACACAATAGAACAAGGTCTCAACAACAGAACCAATTTGTTGTCAATTTAACACTCCAAATCTTATGTTGGACCAAACCTTAGCACAACAAAAACACATCAACACAACTATGTCTGCATTGACATTTTCACTCAAACTTGAGTCCAGGAGTTTCACTTGAAACAAAGAACAACAAATTGACCTCAGTGTTATAGAAGTGTCTCACAAAGACCATTCTAGCAAAAGCAAATTAAGCATAAAAACAACAATGAAACCCTAACCATTCAAACTTACAAAATATATACTACATCATCACACACACACGTGCACATGTAATACAAATCACTCCTATTATACTCCTCATTATCCACACTTGCATAGCATAAAAACATGTCTTTACTACTTTATTCCTCCATGCAAATGCTACAATAGTTACAATTTGGCGTGTCATGGGTTGTACAACATAGGATTATAACACAAACTTTTAACACATTATACATGCGTGAAAACAACCATCTCACAAGGCTCCTTGATACCCAAAGATCTTTGCTCTCTTTTCCTTGAAGTGTCCCACTTGTAATTGAATGTCTCAAATGACGAACCCGTGGGGCTATTTATAGTATCCATGGATCCCTTGGACCCACCAATTTTCACACAAATATTTATTGATTCCATCCTAGATCCCTTGGAGGATGCATGGATGTCACTAAGTTGTCACACACTCCAATTCTCTAAAACTCTCCCCATGTACCCATGTCTTCCACACAATCCCTGATCATCCACAATCGCTCTCTTCATTGTGTAACATGCATCATCACCAATGTAGTCCATTTCCTTCATGTGTGAGGTACATTCTCTTAATATTCAAGTGTGTTATATGCTCAAGCTCCAGTTGTGCACGGCTAAGTTTGCATGCGTTCACGCATGTCTCATTCACGTGGTTAGGAATCTTAGTTGTATGTAAGAGGACTTTCCCAGGTCAAGAACAATCAACTAAAGGCCATATAAAATGATCTAAATGAGTTTAGATAGAGTGGGCTTAATGTGTTTCACATGGCTAATTACTAATATGAAAATAAAAACGAAGACAATAAACAATCATACAAACAAAGAAGGAATGCCGATCCTATAACGTTGACAAATGTATACGACATCATCCATCAATGAATATCTGAGAATACCTAACCAAATTGAAGTAAATATGAGTCCTTGGTTATATCATAAACAAACAAATATTTCATGCATTCTAGCTATTAAGAATGTAATTAAGGTAAAACAATATTAAGGGAGTGAGACTTGTAAATTTTTAATAAATCCTGATAAAAGACCAATAGCAGACAAGTGACGTAAACTACAAATAGAACATAAAGTTGGAAAATAACATTGATATTAAATACTAGTAAGTTGAAAAACAATAAGTAGATGTAACAATCAAAACTAGGTAGTCTGTCATTTAGAGGTAACCCTAATATTGTGACTATAACAAAAAACACATCATAGAAATCAATGAAAAATATATTCAAAACCATAGCATTTGGTCATCATTATTTTTAGGTAATTTTATTCTTGAAAACATTAAGCAATCATAGGATAATCACTTAGAAAGCATCCATGGCTAGAGTAAGACTAGTATTGTGTACTCCATTTATGTAAGGCATGTAATGTCCCCTTTTCAAAATTAAATGATTATGGGTACCCAAAGCCTATTTTATTTCTCGTAGGCTGAGGGTAATTAATAAGGGAAATAAATAATAATAATTGTTTTTAAGTGGTCCAAGTTACTTTATATTTTAATTGGAAAAGGGCACTTAAAATTAAATCATCATTTAGTGGGGCCAAAAGTAGAAGTGAATGCATGTGATTAAAACTATATTAATAATATGGGGCGCCACCTTTGTATATATCAAAAAAAGTAATATTTAATTACTATCTAGCATGCACAAAACCCTAAAGGTAGCACTACCCTTGCAGAAGGCATTTAAAAATTATAAAAGAAGCTTTGGGGGTTTTATTAACATTTATCTTAGAAATTTATCTACTTCATTGTCTGAAAATAGATTTTGCTTCTACATTAAAACCCTCATTTACACACAGATCTGGGGACAAAAACCCTCATATATAAACTTGGCAATTCCATCCAGGGGTTGCAATGATCATTCAGCATACAATTATTCATCCAGTTCAGCTAGGGCATCATATTCAAGGCTGTTTTGGCATCCAGACAGCACAGCCAAGGATTTCTTCAGACAAACATCTGCAAGGTATATTGGACACTTCCATAGTTGGACTCCACCCTTGGGAGATTGACTCTATGTTGGGTGCCACATCTAGAGAGTTTTTGCAAGGGTTTCAACTAGCATGTTTACTTCTTGCAGCCTTCCACATATTTGGATCATCAAAATTGAGCCAGTAATTGTATACAGATACTTGTATTTACCCTGAAGCTGATTTGAAAATAAATAAATAAATTCTATTTTTTCTGCAATTGGGATTTGTTGTTTTTATAAAAAATCAGTTTATTGTTGTGATAAAAGTTCATTTTTTTATACTGCTGCCCTGGGGTTTGATAAAATATCTAGATTTGTTAGAAATTATTTATTGGAGATATTACGGTGGCATCAGAGCTAATTTTCCTCCCAACTTATGGATTAAAAAAGCATTGCAGCTTTGAACTTCATGCAGGGTATTGACAAAGAAGTCAAGTACTACCTAAGAGAGAAAAAGAAAGGTTTAGAACATGCAGAGGAAGGATTGAGGCAGCAAAATCTAGAGGTTGTTGCTGGGGAAAAGAAAAAATCTATGGGTAACAAAGACCCAGATGATGTACGTTTCGACAAGCTTGTGCAAAGACATGATATGATGACTCAATTAGTTCACACTATGTAGGGCACGAATGTGCAATGGGCTCTAAACAGTGAGAGAAGATATTCAGGAGTGAACAGTAACCAGCCCTATCAGAGGACGGCCATTGGTTCTATCATTAGGCCCTTTCATCCTAACTTCCTACATGGAGAGGAAGCAATTCCTAAGGCAGAAATTCAGCCTTCCATAGAAGATGATATTATTGCTAGCTATGAGGCGTACAGGGTACTTCCAGGTGAGATAAGAGATGTCATATCCCTCACCAATTTTATTAATCTAAAGAAAAGCAAGGGGTGGACCAAGAGTTGAAACTAAGCCACAAACTAATCAGAGAGACCTACAGCAGGCATTAGGGAAATTGTCACTACCTATTTTTTATGGCTCTGGTAAGAGTACAACTCGTGCATGGATATACAAGTTGGATACCTTCTTATCACTCAAGCCAATGATGGAGGAGGAAGCCATCAAATTTGCAACCCTTCATATGGAAGGTATAACACATGAGTGGTGGTATTATGGGCTAATTACTCAAGGGCACCGTCATATTGATTCCTATATTGTGTTCAATGACAAGTTGATAGAGAGATTTGACAGAGTTGATTCAGAAATTTATTTATGGGAATCAGCTCAACTCAAACAACGACATTCAGTAAGTGACTATGTAGCTGAATTTCAGAAGCTTTATGTGATGGTACCTGATGTAACAGAGAGGAGATTGGTTGTTTTGTTCATGGAAGGTTTATTTAAATCTCTTAGGAGTTTGGTGAAAGCTTTCAGCACTACCTCTCTTCAAGAAAGCCATCAAAAAGGCTTTGGATTTGGAAATAGCAGACCCTAAAGGGAAATTTCTGCCTATAGGACAGCAAAGAACTACATTTTTTGAGCAGCCAAAAACAGCACCTTTGGGGCAGATAAGGACAATGGCTTCCAAGCAGCCAAAAACATCTTCTGTGGGGCAGCCAGGGGCAGCATCTATTGAGCAGCTAAGGACAAAGGGGGGTGAGAAACGAAATGAATTTAGGAGGAACAAATTGTGCTTCACTTACAAGGATCCATGGGGCCTAGGTCATAGGTGTCTTCCAAAGGGACACGTATATTACATAAAAGTGATATCAGATGAAGATTCAGAAGAAGAACCAAAGGTTGTAAAAAGCATTCCTGCCACACTTACAAGTATACTACAGTATCAACCCTTTAGGGTTAGCGAAGTCCTTGGGAAAAACATTATAGTGTTAATTAATAGTGGGGCAACCCACAATTTTATAGATGAAGCATTGTTGAATAGAAGAGGTTTGGAGACAAATGATGTAATAGATTTCGGCGTCATTGCAGTTGATAGTTTTACCATACCTTGCCAAAAAAAGGTTGAACAACTTAACTTCACATTGGATGACCGTCAGATGAGTGATGATTTTTATGTTGTTGGTTTGAAAGAGACTAACTTGGTGCTAGGAGTGCAATGGTTGCATTCGTTGGGGAATCCATCCAAAACTTTCATAATAAGGAGCTGAAGTTTAAGTTAGATGGGAAAGAGGTGGTAATCCACGCGATCACTGATAGAGTTACAACATCAATTTCAGCCAGCAGAATGGAGGGTATTATTGCTCTAGCACTCTTTCCAGATCCCAATTGATGCATGATTCCACTGCTTTGGACTCTCTTATTAAGGTTATTGGAAGAGTTTCCTAGTGCATGGTTTCCTAATCATATCAAAGAGGTGCAACAAAAGCTAATAGCTTCAAGGGTTGGGAATTGCAAATTCCCAAAATGGATTTGGGATCCCGATATTTGCAAGGAGGTTCAGAATGAAAAAATTGGAATGGCATTGCTTGAGGAGAAGCAATTCGGGAAGGGAAGACTATAATGTCCCCTTTTCAGAATTAAATGATTCTAGGTACCCGAAGCCTATTTTTATTTCCAATAGGCTGAAGAGAATTAATATCTGAAACAAATAATGATAATTGTTTTTAAGTGGTCCAAGTTACTTTATATTTTAATTGGAAAATGACACTTAAACTTAAATTATTATTTAGTGGGGCCAAAAGCAGAAGTGAATGCATGGGATTAAACCTTATATTTTTAATAGGGGGCGACAACTTTGGATATGTCAAAAAAAGTAATATTTAATTACTGTTTAGCATACACAAAACCCTAAAGGTGGCACCACCCTTAGAGAAGGCATTTAGAAATTATAAAGTAGCTTTGGGGGTTTCATTATCATTCATCTTAGAAATTTATCAACTACTTCATTGTCTGCAAGTAGCTTCTGCTTTTGCATCAGTAATAGAGGATGAAAACCATCATTTACACACAAATCTGGGAACATAAACCCTCATATCTAAGCTTGGGGATTCCATCCAGGGGTTGCAGTGATCATTCAAAGTACAAACATTCGTCCAATTCAGCTAGGGCATCATATTTAGGGCTGTTTTAGCATCCAAAACAGCAAAATACAGCCAAGGATTTCTTCAAACAAACATCTGTAAGGCATACTGGACACTTCCATTGTTGGACACCACCCTTGGGAGATTGATTCTATGTTGGGCGCCACATCTAGAGAGTTTTTGCAAGGGTTTCAGCGTGCATGTTTACTTCTTGCAGCCTTCTACATATATTGATCATCAAAATTGAGCCAATAATTGTATACATATATTTGAGTATTTACCCTAAAGCTGATTTGAAAATAAATAAATAAATTCTATTTTGTCTGCAATTGGGGTTTGCTATTTTTATAAAAAATCAGTTTATCGCTGCAATCATAAAAGTTCAATTTTTTATACTGTTGCCCTAGGGTTTGATAAAATATCCACATTTGTTAGAAATTATTTATCAAGGATATTACAAGGCATTTCACTCTAATTGTTTCTTGTTAACCGGGCTTTCCAAAAAGAGTGTCAAATAGCTAATTTATGATTAAATAGATAAACAATTAAGTCTCCACACAAGATTCTACCATGTTTGAAGCACATTGCTTGGCATTTTGTTCAACAAATATTTTCCAATGAATTTGTGTTAATTTCTATTTTTTGGCATATTCAAAAATTATATTTATATACAACATACAAGCAATAATGTTTTCCATGCTTCAAACAATTTCTTTGCCAACAAAATCATTTTAGCAAGCTTCTCTTGAGATGGATAAGTTGGAATCAATGTTCTAAAAGGTTTATTTTCAAAATAAGAATTAAAACCATAAGCAGGCTAGAAGTTGTCAAAATTGAGTTAACTAGAATTGCATCCTACAAAACCATAATCTACTACTTATCCCAATGTAAATTAACAAAAGTTGAACGATATAAAATAATAGTGGAAGGGAGAGAAAAAGAGCTGAATTACACTTTTGAAGAAGAGAGGTGGCAGCATCATTTTGATTGATAAGATTGACAAGGGCAATTGTCATGTGCTCACAAAAAATGTAATTATGAGCCATGCTTCTAAAATGTTCCATGGTTATTTCAAACATGTAGTTACTCCCACTTGACAAGGGAATGTCAAAAGCAATAAACCCTAAGTGGGTTCCATCTTCGCCTCCATTTAGCCACCTCACCTCCTAAGAAATGGAAGGTGTGATCCCTCGAATATCCATGGTAGCAATATAAGGAGCAAGAGGTTCTCATTAAATGGATTGAAGGACTTTGTTGTTGATAGGAGGTTGGGTAATGGGTGTTCCATTTATACCAATCGGGAGAAGTGGGGGGGTGCATTGGTTTGTCGTCCCACAAGAGACCGTTTGTGGTCAGCTAGTGAGTTGGGCCAAGTTATTTTGCATTTGCAAAAATTAATCGGTTGTTGCTATTTGTTGTTGGCATAAGCGAACAATAAGTTGAATGACTAGTTGAGTAGGATCATTAAATGAAGGACAGGTAATGTTGTTGGTAGGATCAGTATTTGCTCCGCTCACAAGAGGCTTTTTGAGATTAACATTTAAGTCTAATTTGTTTGAAAGATAATCCTCAATACGCTTTTGTAGCATATCAAGTGCTTCACCTACAAAATCAAGAAATTGTTGAAGAAACTTTTGAATAGCAAGGGGATAATCAGAACCAAGAATATCCTTGTGTTCACCTTGCTCCTCTAGGTCAAAGACACAATTATGAGTACCAGACCTGGTGTTCATACTATGGTTTGGTTCCTTTTGCTTCTTATTGTTAACAGCTCCTATGGCCAAGAAATCAGTATAATGAGGGATGAGTTTAGGGAAAGCATCAGACTCATTGTTAAAGCTATTGTACAGGAACTGCCTAGAGGAAGAATCAACAGAATCATAATTCAAATACTCCATTGACAAAGGTTTCTAAGCAAATAATAACTGAAAATGGGGTTCTGGACAAATATTTCTAATGGGATCGGCCATTCAGACAGAACTATACAGGGGGCAATGGCATCAAGATAAAATTCTGAGAAATGAGCTGTGAATCAGACGTGATCGACAGAGCAGAAATTGCAGTGTCTAATGGCGTTGAGATGAACAAAATGTAAACTACGAAAGATAATTTCACAAGATTCGTTGTGCAAGTGTTCCACAGGGGCTGATGGCATAAGGCCAAGCAAATTGATCATAGATGGGATTGGTCATGCAGGGGTTACACAAAGGCCGATTGCATCAGCTTATGCAGAAATGACACAGATAGAATCATTCTTGCAAGGGAATTTACACGAGTCGATTGCATAAGAAATGGAGACGATAAAAAGGAGATAAATGATGAAAAATCTTAGGGATGAACGAATCAGCGGGGTAATAAGCTTCACGTCAGGTTCACCAGAATGTATGGCAAGCTAAGATGGATCCCCATCGTTGCCCGCTTGTTCTCTAATACTATAACTAGGGCACTTAATAATGAGGATCAAATTTAGGCATGCACACAAGATGAAGATACCAAAGATGCTCAAGGAGCGCAAGGGTAGCAATTCTAGAGGATGATAACCCTAACCCTAAGAGAGTTGTAGGTTTCGAAGGCCTATTATAAAAAGTAAAGAGAGGTTTCCTACTAGGATTCGGAAGATAAGTGGATAAAGCCTGGGGGCATATAAATAAGACAAAGCAATAAACTAAAGCAAACACACATCTACTCTAATTTAAACAATGAAAAATCAACCATCTGCATTATAATAAACATATGATAAAGGACAAAGAGGGGTTAGAAATACTTACCTATGGTGTGATCGTTGATGCAGTGATCCTCCCCAAAGACAACACCAAGAGAGAATCGCTATGGGTGGAGAAGGGGAAGCACAAGAAGAAGAACTCTAGTCCTAGCTCGCTATGGTGACCCAAATACAAAATGGCAAACTCCAAGACCTCAAATCCAACAAGTAGGCACGAATATATGCAACAATATCAGGTGTGCTTATGTGATATGATGATTTGATAATGAAATGACAAGACAGGATGTGTATATATATGTGGATATTAAAGATATGACCAACAGGATCAACTGTGGTCAATCCTATCGGCAATAAAAAATCACAAAGCCCGACAGGATTGACCATGGTCGATCCCATCAGCTTTGGGGGAAACCCTAAGGTCAAGGATGCAAATCAATGGGGAATGGACGGCAGAGATAAAATAGAGACTTGACGAAGGTCCAATATGATTAAAAGCGATGGGAGAACTACAAGTGAGTGCAAACAAGTGTGAGACAAGTGGATATAATGAGGGTAACATGTGAATAAGTGATAAAGAAAACAAGGATAGGGTAACTGTGGCATAAAGGACAACATAGTGATATCTCTCCAAAGTGTTGTGGTCTAGCCCATATGACCAAGTCCGATCACCTCCAATCCCATTAGGCCCCTTGCGGCACCCGCTGAAGACAATAATGCATCAGCAGCCCCCGCACAAAAGAAAAGGTTAGCAAACACCAAAAATGAGGTGTATACAACTCATAAATATGCTCTTTAATTTGGTGCAATTCAATTTTTTGCCAAGTAAGCAGATGATGTAGGAGATGAAGCTCAGACTTTGGAGGGATGCTTTTGAGATTGAGGAGTGATAACAAATGGATCAGTCGAATCACCAGCTAAAAATAGTCAGGTAATATACCTTGACAACACCTTTCAGTATGAAACAGGATGATTCCTTTCTAATGAAGTTTTTGTTTTGCCATCTATGCTACAAATGAATTGCTTTCAGTATGAAACAGGATGATTCCTTTCTAATCAAGTTTTTGTTTTGCCATCTATGCTACAAATGAATTGAATCTTATGGAAGCTGGCATGTTAGGTTGATAGCAGAAGTAATCAGTAGCTGTTAGGCTGGTTAGTAAATGTTAAGCTGCTAAGGCAGGTCAAAAGGTGCCTTAAGCAGCAAGTTGTAATAGTTTAAAAAGCTAGTTAGTGGTCATACGCAAATTGAACTTTTGTTAGCTTTAAGCCATGTACTATAATCTGCTGCTATCATTATAATCTTAGTTTTATTACTTCAAAAAACCCCATTGCTTTATCAAAAAAAAATTAGATTTTTCAAAAAACTAATAAAGATAATGCTGCAGAAAATTATTTATCACGCTGTAAATTCTAGCAATAATTTTGAATTTCAAATTGCAGTTAATAATTATATTTTGTGCATGTTATGTAAATAAAATTACCATACTAGAGACATTACGTGACAAATTAAATAAATTTTACATGATCATTAATACTATTAATTTATAAAGGTGTTTAAATGCCCTCCCTTCCCTTACTCCTTTGGCCTCCAAAATCAGTTTCAACCCCTGTTAGTCTTCCTAAGGTCAATGCCTCCTTGTAGTTGGCTGTTCACCAAAAGATCTTAATCTGGGACAGACTTATGAGAATTAGATTCTTTAGCTCTTCACAGTGTTCCCTCTGCCAGCAATATACTGAAATCACAACTCCTTTCCTATCCCATTGGTCTTTTGCATGGATAGTGTAGTCTTGGTTTAATAGCGAGATGGGGAGGCAATGGGTCTGCCTGGAAAAGTTGGACAGTCTTCTGGTACCATGGCCTAGCTGCTTGTGGAAGCAAAAAAATGTACGATGGAAAATAGCACCATCCTTAATAACCTGGCATCTATGTAAGGCCCACAATAGAATGATATTTCAAGAGAGCTCTCTCTTTGGAAATAATTTTGTCCAAGCTCAGCTCTGATTTTTCAGAAACATACCTAGATTAAATCCCCCCTTCAACAGCAAAAATTACCATGGTTGAGCAACATATCCTTCTGAAATGGTGCATGCCTCATCCCCTGATACCAGGGTAAGCACTACAAAGACAGACAAATAGAATACTAGATGGATGCCTCCAAACTAAATAGTATCACCAGGTGTGGCAGGAGCTGGCGGCATTATTCACAATCATAAGGTAGTAAAGCTGACTTCCGTGATATTGTGAATCTAACCAATAGCTTTGTAGGAACTATGGCCATGACCATTGGCCTTAAGGTAGCTTTGAGTAATGAGATGAATAAGCTGGAAGTTGAAAGTGATGTCAATGCAATGAGCAATCAGGATTGACAAATGGGAGACTTCAGAACATAATAGAGGATGCAATCAGATTACTCCCAAGCTTCTCCGAAATAAACCTTAACCCATTGCTACAGAGAAGCCAATCACCGGCTACACCAATTTCTCTATCCAATATGCCTGTCATTGGTTCGAGTGCTGAGATACAGAAAGGACTTGAAGCATTGATTAAAAGGGAACATTCCAACACTCCCTTAGCACCTCTAACACCATCATCCACATTATCATATTACAGAGTGGTACAATTGTTCTGGGTTTCTAAACAAGATCTGAAGCCACAAACTTCCAATAAATGATCCGACTGAAAAGGCAATCTAAGGTTCTAATCAGATGAAAAGAGAAAGAAAGGGGTAAGACCAGTCCAACTAATACCAGTGTATTATCACCCTATTACATGTTGTCTATTTATTTTGATTTAAAGTATTGCTGCCTCCAGCCTGTGTCAATCTTCGCAAGGCACAGAATGATAGCAGTAAAATATCATAAATGAGCTCCTACGTTGGTTTGTTTTTTTCAAGTAAGCAGATGATGCAGGAGATTAAGTGCAGACTCGGCCTTTGGAAAGATTATTTTAAGATTGGGGAGGGATATCAATGGATCTGTCTAACCCCCAACAAAAACTAGTCTTGTTGTATCCCTTGACAATGCACTCCACTATGAAACAGGATGATTCATTTCCAATCAAATTTTTGTTTTGCCAGCTACGTTATGAACTGGCCATATCTTATGGAAGCTGACTTGTTTAGGTTGATAGCAAAAGCTATGTAGCTGCTAAGCTGATTAGTGGCTGTTAGGCTGCTAAAGCAGGTTACATGGTGCCTTAAGCAGCAGATCATTATAGTTTAAAATGCTAGTTAGTGAATGTAAACAAACCGAAATTCTGTTGGCTGTAAGCCCTACTGTAAAATCAGCTCATATAATTATAAATTTATAATCTTTCTTTTACATTTTATGGTTTTAAGCCATTAGTTTTTCAGTCCGGGGCCAAAGATTTAAAAACCTTCATTGCTGTTACCCAAAATAAAATCTTTTAAAACACATTAATGCTTGCATTTAATTTTTTTTTTAAACATATATTACACAGATATAGTATATACCGAATTGGATTCTTGGAGCTTTTCAGGAATTCTGGATTTTTTGGATTGCTTCTCTTCCCAATTGGATCCCAATTTTTTTGTAACTGTGCTTAGAGGCCCAAGATTCAACTAGGACAGATGCAAATTTTCTTGGTTGGGATAAACATATAATTTGATGGCATTCGTATCTGAGAAAATCAAAGAGTTCTAGAACTTGGAGAGGAAGGGATTCTTTATGATGTTTCTTGTCATTGCTCTCATGTTGGATGCAGCTTATCAATGCAAAGCACTATTGCAGGGAGATTTGACTCCAAATCCTTCATATGATCGACAATCACCAGGATTGTTCAGTGGCAGACGCTCAGGTCAAAGGCCACTACAACTAGGAAAACACAATCTCTGGCTGAGTAGAATGTAAAGACAAAGAAGAAGACAAAGTCCCCGCCGATAACTTTTCCTTGACGAGGAGTATGAAAGCAATTCCAATTTGAAGACCCAGGAGCTAGTAGATTTGCATGATGATGACTAATGGATGGAGATTCTTAAGCCATCATCAACCACTTCCAGGTTGCCCTTGGGGAAGCAGCTTCCTCAAGACTTATCCGCTTTTGTGCATCATGATTTAAATTGTGGGATTTTACACGTTGGTCTACCTTCTATTCACGTATTTGCATTTATCCCCTACCCCATTGCCTCCAAGCCGCTAGTCAACACAGCCACTTTGGCAAGATGGACTCATCCCAATACTTAACTAGCAATGATTTAGAGTGGTTTGATAAATTGGGTAGTAAATTTTACTTGACCGTTATTCCTAATACCTAGCCACGTGATCAAGCCAGAGACACCTGTGCCAAATGGCATGCCTACTCCTGATCATCATAAGTTTGAACCCTCCATTCTTGAACAGCCACCAGGTGGGCAGATAGCTGGGTGAGAAGTACTAGAGATACAGTGGATGATGAGCAGTTGGGGGATTATGCAGCGAGACAGAAAAACACAGATGTAGTGAATCAAACCACCAAGATCATTCTAAGCGTGTGGATGATGACTGACGAGATGAGGACGAGGATGGGGATATAGAATGGAAGGTACTCCCCAAGGCAAGCGAGGGAAAGCCACATAAGCATTTGACACAAATAATCCAATGTCATATGCAGTTGGGGCAGATTTTAGAGTTTCATGATGCAGCTGCTAACATGGATTTTCAAGGGTTTCAAGACCAAGTTTAGTTGATGGATGAGATCGTTTACATGTACACATTTGATTAACATGGGAGGAAGATACGCTCCCAGGATAATTTTCATACTAAGGATTGGGAAAAGAATGTGGTTCCTAAGATGAAGAAGGGACATGTCAAGTGACTTACAGCAAAGCCAATCCATCCAACCATACAGGCCACCATGGACAAGTCGTATTATCTGGATGCTTAGAAAGCATAATTTTATCATGGCGAAGCTTTGTGAGGGACAATTGACTATAACCAATGTTGACATGGAGAACTACAAAAAGGACTTGAAAAGACAAAAAAGATGATGGCTAAGAAAGAACAGCCTCAGATGGTATTTGACGTTGAACTTTGGATTGTGAGATTGACCTCGACCTAGACTGCATGGATACGGGTACGGATACGTATACAGATACGGGTACGGTTACGGTTTCGTTACACTAAAACAGTAAATTTTTAAAAATCTCAGGTACTGTACACTTTTGGGTACGTTTTATATATATATATATATATATATATATATATATATATGAATATAAAAATATGTATATAAATTATAAATTTAAAGAAGCATTTGCATACTTATTGAAATTTAATTCTCATACATTGCATACTTATTGAAATTTAATACTCATAGAGTCATACAATTTAAAATCATTCATGAATCATAGAACATGAAAACAAAATTGAAATTTCCAATACTTTGAGAATTGAGACTTGAGTTTGTATTGATTCATACTGTTCAAAACATGATAATAAATAACATAATACATTCAAGTTCTCAACTTCTAGGGCATATCATCTAGATAATCGTCAAAATTATCTTCATGGATGCCACTTGTAGCTCCACTCCCACTAGCTCCACTTTCGAACCCTTGTGAAGGGCTCCCTAGAAGTTCCTCATCAACGCCAACAAGTGAAACATTGGCCAAACAACCAGCAAAAGCTTCAAAGTCCGCGTTTACAGGTTGGAGGTCCCAAAGCTTGTTAGGACCACTAGTATACTCTTGCGTCCTGTGGGTTAAGAGGCGTAAGTTGGAATGAACGTATACTAGATCTTCAACCTTCTTTGATGCCAACATGGTGTGTTTGGCTGAGTGGATGAAGCCATAAGTACTCCAATTGCGCTTTGCGGAAGAATTACTAGCCACCTGTCACAAAAAACAAAGTATTAATATTAATAATTAAAAAAAAAGAATGATATCATTTTAAATTTTAATTCGTAATTGGTAATCAAAATATCAAATAACAAGTTACAAACTTTATACCTGTGAGAGCAATTTGATCGCAACTAGTCGTAAGAACTTGGCATCATGGCCATGACAAGTCCACCACGTGATTGGATCCATGGTGGGTTTGTCACAAATAGCCTCTATCTCTCCCATGCTACCTTGTCCATTTACAAACATCAACATCTCCTGGCAGACTGCAAGTGATGTAGTTGGATCAGGAAACAACCTCCTAAATGTTGACCTCGTCCCATTTGCAACCCCATGGTCGTCATATAGTCGCTACCTACCAGCTCTCCCAACTATTTCACTGTTGTAATATTTGGGATTTAAAGCATAAGCAATGAGATGCAATGGGGTGGTCATTTTGTTCCACCTTCTCATGATCACATTTTTAACTTCACTGTAAAAAAAATTCCTCACAGTCCTGCTCTTTGGCCTGTATAATATCATGGATTTTTTCAAGCATGGAATCAATGCCATCATATATTTCTCCAATGCAAAAATTATCTTTGTCTACAAATCATATCATACTCAAAATAGGCTCTGTGAAACTTAGCAAATATTCAACTTTTCCCCACCAATACTCATCAAGGATCCATGATTTTATTTTTTGGGCTCTTTCTGTGTTAGATTGCCTCTAGACAATCCAAACATTATCAATCACCATCATGCTCAAAGCACGTCTCACCTTCACAAGTCGTCTCAAGACGAGTGTGTGAGAGGCAAACCTAGTCTCAGCAACCTATTAAAAAAGAATGGAAACAATTCAATAACAACACAAATTGAAATTGATTTAAAAATTTAAAATCAAATATTAAATTTAAAATGAATTGTTCATTTACCTTCAGTAGCTCCAACTTTGAAAATCTTCTGAATATAGCTTGAGACATGTGATGGTTGGTGACAAACATCTGAATCTCGTTTGCCTCCATGTATATTTGTTCAATCCATGCAATTTTCCCAATCTTCTTCGTCATTAGATTCAGGGAGTGTATTGCACATGGTGTCCAAAATATGTACTCATACCTACCCTCTAATATCAATCATGTTGGCTTGCAATTTTTGGCATTGTCTGTGATGACTTGGACAACCCTCTGCGGGCCCACTGACTCAATAGCCTCAATGAGAATATTTGTAATGAATTGAGCATCTTTTACTTCCCCCTCACAATCAACAGCCTTTAAAAACATTGGCCCTTTAGGGCATACTGCAATAATGTTGATGAGAGGTCTGTTTCTGGAATCTTTCATCCATCTGATATAATACTCCTGAATCAGTCCAAGAATCTCTAATTGGCTGTAGAGATGTCTGAATGTGTTGCACTTCTTTTGCCAAAAGAGAAGTGCGAACCTTATTATAGCTAGGGCTTGTATACCCCTGTGGTGCCTCATTAATGCCTCTCACCATCTGCTGCCAATAAGGTGATCTCAAGACATTGAATGGTAGTCCACATGCAAATATACACCGAGACACCAATTCATCTACAATATCTCTCTTCTCAATGTTAAATGTTTTTTCTAATGGGCATTTTGTTCTCTTGCTTGATGGCCCTGAAGTATCTGCATCAAAAGGGTCATCATCTGGTATAGTTTCAGCATGAGTCTTAATGAAAGGATGAAATGATGGTGTTGATGTTGGTGGTTTTCCCATGGTCCTCTATTGTAAAGAAACAATTCTAGAGCGAGCTCTTGTTGCTTCAATATTTGCATCATCTTGCTCTTTTAAGTACATGGCTATGGTTTTCTTTTCCACCTTCCTACACAGTCTAATGCCCGTCCCCAATGCCCCAGTCAGATGAGCTCTCAAACGGGTATATGAGGATTTAAATGTGGCGACACAATGGGGACACATCCAAACACGGACACCACCACCGGCAACAAGCTCTACCACTTCCATGTGTCTCCATAAAGGATAATTTGGATCCATTTTTATTGCTATGCCACCCGAAACATTTTCCCCCTCTTGCCCCACTGAAGCTGAACTGGATGCCATGAGTGTAAGATTAAATTGTTTTAGCTTTTAACCTACAATAAGAGATTTTTTAAAACATTGCTAAATATTAAAATAATTTAATTAAAAACAACAAATACAAATTAGAAAATTAATTTGTTAACCCGTACACGTCATTCTCTGATTCTGATCACCAAGTTCGCCATAAATTGTGCAAGGTGAGAGCATACACAAAGGGTAGACGTTTAAATTTTTAACAAATTCAATTTAAAACTTTAAAGTTTAAAATTAAAAAAAAAACGAATACATAACTAATTAAAAAAATTAAACAGTTAGTCCTACACGTCAATCTCTTATTCTGATCACCGAGTTCGCCATAAATGGTGCAAGGTGAGAGCATACACAAAGGGTAGACATATAATTAAATAAAACTTCACTATTAAACTTAAAATACAGAAAAATTAATTAATATATTATATTTTAATGACCGTAAAATAAATAAATATTAAAAATAAATTTAGATCATGATCAATAATCATGAATGATGTATTTGAAACACATCATTCATGATATTGATCATTGATCATATTCATATACAAAACATTACTCAAAAGATTTTTATTTTTTTTAATGCCTTAATGCATGTAAAATACCTAGAAAAATCCTCCTTGATATTTGTAGACTTGCTTCTCCTTTTTTCTTTCTCCTTCAAGCTCAATCACTCTCTCCTCCAAGCTTTTTTTCTCTCCTCCAAGCTCTTTCTTTCTCCTTCAACCTCTCTTTCTCTTTCTCTCCTTCAAGCTCAAGCAAAATAACAAAGATTGAGTGTGAGAAAAAAGTAGAGGGATAGGGTGTTTATATAAGTGTTTAGGGGGGTCGTTTAGGGTTAGGTTAGAAATAGCAAACTCTAAAATTAAAAAAAAAACTGCATATTTTTTAAGTTTTTTTTAGTTTTGTTTTAAAAAGACGTTTTAAGGGGACGGGTACGGCCGAAAACGTACCCACAGAGACAGAGTACATTACGGGTAAGGCCGTACCCACATCGTACCCTGTCTCTATGGGTACGTTTTCGGCCGTACCCACATCGTACCAATACCTGGTATGTTTCTAGGCTGGTACAAGGACCCCCAGGGCGTTTTCGTGCAGTCTAGACTTCAACAAATTGGAAAACATGTATAACTAGGTTATTGAAGAGCTGAAACAAAAAATTAAGTCAGTAACTCAACTTAAAAAGCAACATGAAACAGAAAAGGAAGCTGGAAACCTAAATTGATGCAGCATTGACAGCAAAAAAGAATAAGCTCCCAGCAGCATTGGAAAATACCTATATGGTGGCAAGGCAATTAAAGATGTATGATACAACCTTACAAGGCAAATGGCAATTTAATGGGGGAGGATGGTGAATTGAAGAAGATGGAAGTAATTAAAGGCCTTCGCAGTCGAGGCTCTGAAATCAGTCACCCCTATTGATGTTACTCCATTTGTGCAAACTTCCCCGCCAGCTAAGTATGCTACTATCGAGTACCGAGGACATCCCACAACTTCAAATGCCACACACACCCTCCGTGTAGTTTATGAATGCCCACAGGGATGCTAACAAGTCTAAGGGCGGATAATCTAGGTGTCAATTATGTTATAGATATATTCCATTGTAATGACTTGGCAAAGACTTAATGTAAATATTATGTAATATATGTTATTGCACTCGTGTTAATAACTTATTACATAATAATTGGGACACTTAAGTTTTATTTTTTTGGTTCGTTGAGGTTAGCGTATTTCAATAATTGTCAACGGTTGTCCAACAAATACACCCCTTGGTCAACTACTTTGTCTTTATATTGTTGTGCATAAGGATATTTCAAGGAGCTCTTCAGGGTTTTCTCCCTAATGATATTGACTTACATTACATATTAGTTTATGGAAAAAATACCAAGTTTTTATTCATTTCTTTGTGTAGAAATACTTTTGGTTTGGTTGTACATACTCTATTTCTATTTCCTCTACTACAATAAAATCACAGCCCTTTTCCATGCTAGAATTTTCCTGCATTTGGTTTCTCCAGCTATATTTGGTGTTTAGTAAGTGTGTGTGATGTTAAACTTCTTCTCCTCCCATGTATGATTAGTTACCACTGTTGTAGGAGCAGATCTAGTTAATGCAACATGAATTTGGTTTGCTTTTTGCATATTTAATGTAGTTTCTTGGCTTGGCAGCCAGAGACAAACTCATCATCTTTTCTGAGCCCCATGTCTCAGATCTGAAAGAATCGATTCGCTGAGTCAATAATGGGACTATCTCATCTAAGTTGTGGGACCTTGCGCACTTGAGACAGACCTTCAAAGAAGGTACTGGTTCCTCTACCTATTTCTACTACTGCTACTGCTACTCCTAACTGCTAATGCAAAGGGAAATAAAATAAGCTAAACATGCCAAGGGACCAGGGATAGAAGGATATGAGAAAAGGGAAAAATAAAACTAAGGAAGGCGATAACACCAAAAAAGTGGGATGAAGACTATCTATTTTAGAAAAAATGAAAGGAAAAATGCATCAAAGGCAGGCTAGGCATGCATAACACAAACCAAAATACATTCACATAATCAATTTCATGAAACACAATAAGAAAATGGAGCTGTAAGGGATTTAAAATGGCACAGCAAACACACAATGTACAAGGAAAGGAAAGAAAGAAGAATATAAACATGTTAAGGTAGAGGATAGCCACAAAAAAATTTTCTATTACTTCTAAATATGCACAATTTATTACAATGGTGTATGAGGCCAATATCCACATGCAAGAGCCAGATCTAAAGGTCTACAACTCAAAATGCAAAGATATGGAGAAATCCTTAGCAAACACTAGAAGATCCAAAATGTCCAACCCTTTTACAATGAGAAATGTTCTTACATTTATAGATGAATCGATGAGAGAGGGAGGAGAAGGAGGGAAAATATGATTTGAAAACTCAACCACCAACAACAAGCAATGAATGCCTACAAATCCACCTGTCAATCTATCAAATGCACTTCTCTATGTCTGTTTGGCATGTAGGAGAAGAAAAGGGGTGAGATTTGAATCAAATCGGGTGGTTGGAGTAATCATATCTTATCATTAATGGCCATGAATAGATGTTTCACCAGCTTCTCACCTACCCAATCCCGCTGAAATTTGAACTTTGAATGATCTAGAGTGTAACCCACGTCATCAGCTATTTCAAATGTTATTATGCCACAAGTATTATGAGGCATACCTTTAGTTGGTTGTCAAAGGATTGAAATCAGTAGTTACTTTGCAAAGACACGTGGCACACTCTGACTTTGATAGGTTAACGTGTGATTCACTCAATTCTTTGTCTAACATGTCCATGTGGCATTGTTGTAACGATTCAGGCCTCAAAAGAAAGTTGCATGTAGCACTCTTATTGCGATATAACACGTGGTAGAGGAATGCACAGAAGAAAATAGGGCTTAGCAAGAAGGTGCATAAAGGAAAATAATGTGGGAAAGACACACAGGACATGGAAAAAATGGGAGGAATACCTTCCAGAGGAACATGTATGGAAGACGTGCACAATCATTACAAAATAATGTGTGGTAACAAGGAAGGGGGCACACAAGAATGCTTCCAGGGACTTGGCTAATTTTTGGGAAGCAAGTGCAAGGTGTGTGCACGTGCATGGATGCATGAACTGCTGGGAAGAAGGTGAATGCAAGAGATTGCGCATGAGGGAAAATGAGATAAAGGAAATAAAGGAGAAGGAAAAGATGGAAGGTGAAGGAAAGGAAAGGAGCGTGCAAGGGTGTAAGATGAATATCCAGCCAAGGTAAATGTGCTAAAGAGATAATTGAAGTGTGTGCAACCTGCAATATAGAACCTCAGAGCCAAGAATGGAAATATAAGTTATCCAAATAACTAGGGGAGTTATTTTGGATAACAATTTTGGTGACTTTCGGGGCCATCTACCTACTAGATGAAGGATATTAGTAACCTGGAGCATCCATTGGGCATGGATTCAGCTGTGTATATGAACCTTCTGATCTATAACTTTGAAGAACTACCCCTTGAAGTCACTTGATGAAGCATTTTTGAACTCTATTTTGAATCCTGCAAACTACTAGTTATAAAACTACTGGAAGATGACTGGCATCCTAGAAAAAAAAAATAGTGCATGCACAAGAAGCACGTGGGAAAGAAAGAACTATATAAAAACAAAACAATGTGCGCACAACACACTTAGAGGAATTGAAACTACTCTAATATATACAAAATGATGTAGTAAGCTTAATGGAAGGGTTTGAGATAAATCCCATTGACTGGGATTGATAGCATGCCTCCATCAAGATGAGATAACTTGAAAGAGTTAGCCTCTTTGCAAGAACTAATAATATATGGGCCACTCCAAAGTGCATCAAAATTTGAATGGTGCCCTAGTTTAGCTCTGTCAGCATCCCATTTTAAGACCAAGTCACCAACTTTGAAAGCTTGAGGCCTAGCCTTTCTATCAAACCACTTCTTTGTTGATTGTTGATGTTGTTCTAGCTTGATCATGGCAGATTTCCTTGATTCTTCAAGTTCAACCAGCTCTACCATTCTAATTTCTCTCTGGTCTGCACCTTCGAATTCCAGCTGTTGGGCAAGTGCTAATGAATTCAACTCAAGTATAAAGGAAGTGTAGCCTCCTTACCATAGAAAAGATTATAAGGTGAAGTTCTTATTGCCTTTTTCATTGTGATTCTGTCTGCCCAGAGCGTGCATGAGACCTTTGTATGCCACTGTCTTTGGTTGATATTCATTGTCCGCTTCATGATTCTGATCAGGTTCTTATTTGTAGACTCTGCCAAGCCATTACCTTGAGGGTAATAATTGGAAGAAGTCTTCAAATATATACCAAGACTAAGATCCCAATCAATGATTTTAGTACCAAGGAAGGCTTTTGCATTATCTGAAATAATTGTCTAGAGGAATGCCAAACCTTGTTACAATACCTTCAAGAAAGTCAAGGATGACTGACTCAGTTGATTCCTTGAGCGCAACAACTTCTGTCCATCTGGTGAAGTAATCCATAGCTGTCAACACCCATTTATGGCCAACACTTGAAGGAGGATTGATCATGCCTATGAAGTCAAGACCCCATTGCGCAAAAGGTTGATCCACTTGGATTGGTCAGAGGGGAAGCACTGCCAATTTCTTCTTTCCTACAAAGAAAGTGCATTCTTTGCATTTCATGACCCACTTGTGCACGTCCATGAACAGGGTAGGCCAAAAGAGTCCTGCCATTATAATCTTCATTATTGTAGTCTTGGAAGAGAAGTGTCCACCAGAGAATCCATCGTGAAATTATGCTAACACTTTTTTAGTCTTGTGCACCATCAATACACCTCAACAACACGCCATCAAGATTCTTTTTGAAGAGAATGCCATCAATCAAAACATATGGAATAGATTGCAGCCTCAGATGTCTTCTCTTTTCTTTGTTCAAACTAGGAGGGTATGCACCCTCATGGAAAGGAATGTAATCATGTCCTTCATCCAGTTACATGCACCAGGATTTGCTTCATTCTGTTCAGGTTCTGTGCACAGGATATCTTCATCCAGAAATAATGAAGTCTCAGGTTCATTCTGCATGTCCTCAGCAAGTTGTTTGCAGAGTGCACTACCTCTAACCAACTTTGTGGCTTTGATAGTCACATCATACTCCATGATTTTGGTCACCCATCTTGCTCTTTTCTCATTGATTTCTGCTCCCATGATGAATTCTCTCACACCTGAGTGTGAAACTAACACCTTGATATGATTTGTGGAGCATACTTTTGAATTTCTTGAGCATGCACATGATGGTGTAGACCTATTTTTCCATGTGACTGTATTTCAACTCATAATCCTTCAGTGTTTGACTGAAGAAAGCCACTAGTTGCTCCAGTCCTTGTTCATTTTCTTGTGTCAGGACAACAACAACACTCACATCAGCTCCATAAGCATAAAGGATGAAATCCTTTAAATAATCTGGGTTGATGAGTGTTGGCACACAAGTAATTTCTTGCTTGATCTTGTTGAAGCTCTCTTTTCCTTTACTATCCACCTGAAGGCTGTGTCCTTCTTGAGCATGAGGGTGATGGGCCTTACCAGTCCTACAAAGTTAGGAATGAATCTCCTAACAAAGTTGATTTTTCCTAGGAAAGGACTGCAAGGCTTTCTTATGCACTGGCAGGGAAAGAGCCAGGATGGCTGAAACACACTTAGGATCAATTGCGATGCCATCCTTTGAGACCACATGGCCCAAAAGCTTTCCCTGTGCCACAAAAAATTGCACTTCTTGGGGTTAAGAGACACCCCAAATTTTGTGCATCTCTCAAAGACTTTCTCTAGGTGTGCCATGTGATCCGCACCTCTACTTTGAGAAGACAGTTATGTCATCTAGGTAAACCAAGATGAACTCATTAATGTATCCTTTGAAGGCAATATCCATGGCATGCTGAAATTTTGTGCCTGCATTTGATAGACCAAAGGGCATCTTTTGATATGAATATGTCCCCCACTTGGTTGTAAACATCATTTTGAATTGATCCTCTTCCTTGACTAGGATCTGATTGAAGCTAGAATACCCATCCAACATAGAAAATCTTTGTGCGCTAGCCACAATTCTACAAAATCTGCTCCATAGAAGGAAAGGATAATGATCCTTCAAATATGCCTTATTCAAATCTCTGAAATCAACACAAATTCTGATTTCACCATTCTTTTTGTGCACTGGAACAAGATTCGCGACCCAAGTAGAGTATTTGATGGGAAATATTATCTTCACCTCAATGAGTTTAGACAACTCTTTCCTCATGAGGGGCTCTATCCTTGGATTAACTAGCCTCTTGCTTTTGTCTAATGGGCTTGATACTAGGATCAAGGTCAATGGAGTGTTGAGAAACACTTGGATCAAATCCTTTTAGGTCTTCATACTCCCATGAAAATATATCACTGTATTTCTGACACAGAGAGATGAAGGCCTGTTTTTCATCATGCACACAAGCTTTACTGAGCAACAACTCCTTACTATGCACGCAATAGTGACTGGGGAGCAGTCTTCTTGCACGCACATATACTTTTCTTCACCCTTGAACTCATCATCAGGGCTAAATATTTTCTCTAAGGTGACCATCCCTTTAGGCAACTTTTTTGTCTTTAGTTAGATCACTTGGTCACCATAGTTGTCATGCAAGTCAGCTTGCATGCTTGAAGAGAACTCAACTTCATTTTGAATGAACTAGACAATTTGTGCGTCACTGTTAAACACTTTCCAGCTGGTTTTGTTATCTGGAATGGATGGTCTGATCACCATCTTGACATGTTGCGTGTTTTCTTTGACAAAGTCCTCCGTAGGAGAGAACTGTGAACCAAGCGTGGCCATCTGATCATCTTCTTTGTTCATCTTCCTTGGCACCACCTACAGATTTAGAGCATCAAAGCTCTCAAGGAGGTCCCAAACTCTATGTTTATAAGCTTTGAGAAGCTTATTCTTTGTCACACACTTGTTTGTGACCTTGGTGGATAACCAATTTTGTGTCCCCAAAGATCTTGCAGTGCCTTAATCCTTTTCTTTTCAGCAATAAGAAGACCATGCACCAATGCTTCATATTCTGCTACATTGTTGGAGCATGTGAACTGCAACCTGTGCACGAAGAATAAATTCTCATCCTTAGGAGAAATGAGAACAACCTTGCGCCCATGCCATTTCTACTTCTGGATCCATCAAAGTACAACTTCCACAGACCAGAATTTTCTTCATTTTTCTTGAGCACATGTAGCAACACAACTTCTTCTTCAAGGATGCAATAAGTGTCCAAGCCTAGTTTCAAAAGCTTCAAGCTCTTCAGTATATGGATCAAATTTTTGGTGCCTTTCTGCCCACTCATCTAACACTAAGTCAGGTAGAGGAGGAGGAACAAGCTACTCTTCAGAAACTGAAACTTGTTCTTCTTCTTGATTAGGTAATTGGCTTGGAGAGGGGATGGGTCATATGACTCAACATGATAGGAAAATATTGGCTCAACTTGTATGGTAAACTGGTACCATACCTTGTTCTTAGTAACATATGGGACCAATCAGAAGACAAGTAACCACCCACTTTAGCAGTAAAATCCCTTGATAGACACAGGGCAAACAAAGGAGGTAGGTCAATGATTGACACATCTTGAGTTATTGTGAGGCTTGGACATGCATGGAGGGTTAACTCAAGATCCTTGATGACTCCCAAGGTGGTAACAGTTGAGCCATCAAGCTACAGGACTCCTTTGGACAAAGGGTTGTACTTAAGACCTAGGACATCAACAATTTTCTTAGGCATGACAGAAGTACTAGCGCCTGAGTCAATCATACAATTGTGCACAAGGTGTTTGCCTATGATCAAAGACATATAAAAGGGTGGGGTTTTGACAACCTTACTTGCTTCTCCTCTTCTTGACAGATATTGACAGTAACGCGTGGTTTTTGGACAGTTGGATCAGGTGCGCGGAAGTTGCGCCAGAGCTTCATGCAACAGGTCATGCTGAGATGGAATGGCCAGAGGCGTCCCACATTGTGACATTCATATTTTGTCTTCTTCATCTGGTCCACAATGTTGAATGGAAGGCCCATTGACTTGTGCATTTGGGGCACAACAACATCTTTTCTTGATTTTTTAGGTGCAGAGGCAAGGGCCTTAGCTTGCGCAGAGGGCTTGACCTACCAAAGGAGGGGTGCACTGTTTGTGTTTAGGAGGAGCATTGCATGGAACCTCATGTGCAAGAAATTGCACCTTTACTACTTGGATGCCTTAGTTGCATCCTTTTTCTTTTGAGGATTGGCCTGTGTTGCAGGAATTGAAGGTTACATGCCAAACTCGAGCATTCACTTCTTGTACCTTGTGTTATCAACAACTTGGGTGTGTGGTCTATTTGTATCATCTGTAACTTGATTAATTGCACAGAAGTCCTTCAGCACCAAAGAATATAAGGTTGGCCTCTGAAGGAGGACTTCTGGATTTTCTTGATTCTTCAAGCTCACTTGCACTTGTGGAAGGTTCACAGTTAGAAGCATTTTGAATCATGTAGGCTTGCGCATGCGCAAGGTATTGTCATAGTGATATTGAATATGAGGCATGTTGCAAGGAAAACACCATTCTGACTCTTGCACCATGTTGTTCTGAACTGGAACAAGTGCTTGGCTTGTGTTGGGCATTGGAAGAGGCTGCGCAGAGGAATAACTTGCAATGGGAAAGTGTGCATTAGCATGTCATCTATCATTTTGTTGGTTTAACCCATATATTTGGTTTACATAATTGATTTCTAAAGGGATGATGGATTTGATTATACCCTTGATTAGAATTGTTTTTAAAGGCTTGCACCTGCTAGTCTTCTCTAAAGATATGACTTTATTAAGACAAGTTTCTAATCAGGGCCTTCATTTCTTCATCTTCTTTATGCTGCACGGGAGAATAGGATGTGGATGTATTGGGTTGAGTGCTCTTCTCAGGAAGAGGGGCAACATAAGGTTGGGCACATGCTGGAGACATCTTATGGGAATAAGGGCACGGGAGGTCTAGTAGCTAACTTTCCCACCTGAATGAGACTATTTTCTTCCCTTATTGTAATATTGTAAGCAACAGGTAAGGTTCTACCTCCCATGGATTGAATCATGACTAAGATGTCACTATTCAAATCCCTTAGATAATATAGGAAAGCATGTTGGGATGTAGGCCTTACCACTTGAGGAATTCTTTCCCAAGTCTTTTGGAATCTGATATTGAAATCAATCATTTGTTCATTGGGCACCCTCTTTGTTGTAGTCAGTTGCTCCACTAAAGATAGGTGATATGACTTGTCTTCAAAATAATTACACATAGATCTATTCCAAGCTCATCCCAGGTGGCAATAGATGCAGGTCTCAAACTTCTGTACCACTGGAGCACTTTCCCCTTGAAACGAAAGCTACAAGTATCCTGACTGCTACATCATCATGTGTGATCAAATAGAAAGAGCACACATTTGCTACATCCTGGATGTGCTCAATAGGGGTGACTTGATTCTCACCAGTGAAGTATGGAATACTCTTGAGTGTGACTGCTGGCATATCATGTTGTGCATTGAGAACAAGAGGACTTCCACCAGTGAAGTTAGAAAATTTCTTGGAGGAGAAAGGTGGTTGTAGTGCCATGGTAGGGCATGCAAGGAGGCTGTTGTGAGGAGGAGTGGAATGTGCATGGCACACTAGAGATGGAGATGCATGCATGGAGTGTTCTGCTATGTTCTTCCTTGGAGAAAGATGGAGGTATTCAAAATATTGCTTCAGTTGCAACACTTTGTCTTGTATGCACTCTTCTCATGAAAGGTGTATAGACTACTAAAAGAGTAGATATGAGTGTTGGGAGTCGCCAGATGTGTTGAAACAAGCCTCTAAAGGCTGGAAATCACTAAGTCACACACCAAACTTAACAATGATGAAATTTAAGCTTTCAATACTTGTCCCACCAGGCGTGCTAAAAACTATTGGATCTCAAACTTGCACCCATGTCTCAAATCAGGTAGAAATGAGTCATTGAGTCAACAATGAGACTGTCTCCAAGTTGTGGGACCTTACACACTTGAGACAGACCTTCAGAGAAGGCCGGTTCCTCTACTTATTTCTACTGCTTGCTACTACTACTCCTAATGCTGAAATGGAAAACCTAAGCTAAACAATGCTAAGGGACCAGGGATAAAAGGATATACGTAAAAATGGAAAACTAAACTAAGGGAGGTGATAACACCAGAAGGAAAGTGGGATGAACATGATCATATTTAAGTGAAAAATGAAGGGAAAATGTGTGCAGAGGAAGGCTAGGCACATGTAGCACAAACCAGAACGCAACATTCACATTCATTTTCATGAAACACAATCCAAGAAATGGAGATGCAAGGGATGTGAGCTAGCACAATAAACACACAATGTGAAGGAAAGGAAAGAAAGAAGAATAAAACACATTAAGGAAGAGAATAGCCAAAAATAATGCTTCTATTACTTCCAAAAATGCACAACTCGATTACAATGGCGTATGAGGATGATATCCACATGCAAAGACCAGATCTAGAGGTCTACAACTCAAAATGCAAGGAAATTCCTATACAAATCTGAAAGATAAAATCCAACCCTTTATCAATGAGAAATGTTATTACATTTATAGATGAATCGATGAGAGGAGGGAGAGAAGGAGGGAAAATCTTAGATTTGAAGCTCAACCACCAACAATCAATAATAAATCCTTGCAAATATGTCTTGTAAATTTATCAAAATGTGTTTCTCCATGTCTGTTTGGCATGTAGGAGAAGAAAAGATGTGAGGTTTGAATCCAACCTGGTGGTTGGAGTGATCAGATCATGTATTAATGGTAGGAGGGACATTTTCCAACTTCTCACCTACCCAATTCCGTAGAAATTTAAACTTTCGTGATCTGGAGTGTAGCCAACGTCATCAGCTATTTTGTCATTTTTTGTTGTATTGCAAGGATTCAATGCCTTGTTGGCGCACTTTGATAGGTGGCGCGTGATATACTCAATGTCTGACAGTCCACGTGGCACAGGAACTGACGCAGAGGAAGGTGCAACAACGCGCAAAAGAAAGGGGCGGGGAAGAAGAAAACAGGAGGTGCGCAAAAGTAGCGCATGCGGGAGGAACGGGAGAAACTCCTGCCGAAGGAACGTATGGCAAAGGCGCAATCATTATAAGATGATGGGCAGCAACAAGGTAGCGGATGCCAGAGACTTAGCTAATCTGGGGAGCAAGTCTGAGGTGCATGCGCGGGATGCATAAATTGTTGGGAGGAAGGTGAGTGCATCGAGAGTGGACGCAAATGAGGATGAAACAGATAGAAGAAAAAGAACGGGAGATGACACGCGTGAAGCAGCTGAAGAGCACGAGAGGGCGCACACGAAAGGTGCAGCCAAAAGAACAATTGAAGTGTGCGCACCCTGTAATATAGAACCTTAGATCCAGAATGGAAATATAAGTTATCCAAATAACTAGGGCAGTTATTTTGGATAACAAGTTCTAAAGCATTTAATAGAAAGTTTAAGTTGGGCTCATAACAATGTCTTGGAAATGGGAGGGCTTTAATAGAAAGTTTAAGTTGGGCTCATAACAATGTCTTGGAAATGGGAGGGCCATATCCTGGACATACCCAAAGCAGACTCGTCCATTCCCATATCCCTATAGGATACATAGGAGACAGATACTGTAAGGATAAAAGATAGTATCCGATAACTTACAAGTTAGGTTAATAATATCCAATAGCTTACAAGTTCAGTGAATGCATTTTGGTATAAAACAGTCAGGAGTACAAAGGAAACACTTACCAGCCACAATGTGGCTGAAACAAACATCAGATCCAAATAGCAATGCTACTATAAATACAAAACAGTGCACTTTCTTAGATTGCTACATAAAACTCAGACTATTACATGAGATCCAAACTCACGAGACTCTTGCAGTTTTAGGGCCACAAGGGCAATTTCGAAAAAAGACAAATAAATGCTTTAGAAAATCCAAAGGACAATTATCAATTCTACAGCTTCATTATTCCAGAAAAAAATATCAAAATGTCTAGTCGATATTTACTCTTATCAATGGACCAAAATAAGCTGCTGTTATAAATAATTATTGATGTTTTTTCTTACTTGGTGAGATAAAATAAGGCACCTCAACGAATGGGGCAAACAAAGCGGACATGAATAATTTTTGTGTAGTATAAGAACTTAGAAGGGCTCAATGATAAGCCAAGCTCCTAGGCGACTGTTCTAAGCAAGCATCATTAAATAATCAACGGTATCTAGGTGATATGTATTGTCTCGCACTGACAAAATAATATAAAAGCCAAATCCGCCTGTAGTTTACTGTATGTCTTCAAATAACTAGAAGAAGAAGAAATGCCATTCCCACTGCCAATGAAATTTTGTTATGATATTAACAACAATAAATAAATCTACATACCAAAATTCAGCCATCTCGCTCATAGGTCTTTGCTCGTGCAACGTCTCGTAAAAGATCCTTAATGGGTCCCTCTGCTTAAATACATACAGACAAGCAGGAAAAAAGAAGTGACAAGATTTCCCCATCCGTGAATCCCAACATTCAGGAAATACAGGAGTTAAGAAATTCCCCTTATTATTCTTGGGCAGGGAGAAACAAGATGGTGATATCATACATACCTCCTCTGGGGGGTCACGCTTTTGTCCAGGCAAAGCATAAAGTTTTCTCTGCTTTTTGTCATGGCCCTGGCCCTTCTCCTTCTCCTTCTCCTTCTCAGCTGAGCTTCTGAGCGTCCCCTTCATTTTAACAGGAGGAGAAGTACATGTGTTGGAATTATCTTTCACGGATTCTGCCTCTTTCTTTACTTTCACTTTCACGTTCACATTGACATTAGAGGGCTTTAGAAGATCAGAATCTGCAGGGCTCTCTCTCTCTTTGTTTTTATTCTTCATTTTCATCTTGGGCTTCTCATCGGCCATTGCTGCACTTTAATGAACTGGACTGGACTGGACTGAGCTAAGGGAAGCGTTACCTGTGCACTGGAAAGATATTGACAGTGGGCACAGAGCAGCAAGGTATCACTATCACATCAACTTCCCCAAATGCGGATTACCCCTTTTTATGATCGAGTCGATCCCGCTGCATTGATGAAGTTTGAAGGGCTTGTTATATTTTAATATGAGAGCGTTGATAGAGCATGTGCTTACTTATTTGTTCTTTAAAGGACACCCATCAACCTTTCGATTAAAAAATAAATAAAACTTTTAAAATTCAAGAGTATTCTTCTATTTTGTAGGTTTTGAGATTAAATTTAGTTTAAATGACTTTAATTCTTACCCCGAGATGGTCTTTGTCTTGTTTCTCTGCATATTCTAGCTGTTACTTCATTTATTTTTACCATTTTTCATTATTTCAACTCTCCATGTTTAGATCGTGGACTAAATGTTTATGACATGTCAGGAACGTGAAATGTATAATCTAAACTTAATAGTACTAGGTCATTCTATTCTTTGATTCATCTTACCCTAGTCTAATCTTAATAACATTAGGCCCTTCTATTCTTCGCTTCATTTTACCCTTATCATGTCTTTAAAAAAAATTATCTATTGGAGGTCGACTTGCATGCCATGAGAGTTTTATTTGAATCTTCAATTGTTTATAAATACATAATCTTCCTAGTTCATTTAGGCATCAAGGCTTTATCTAAAAATCTAAAGGAAGTGTTATGACCTAAATTACACAAAATAATAGAACTTCATAAGTGTAAATGCGTGTATTTAAGACAAAAAATCAAACTTTTGCGTTGTGGGGTGAATTGAGTTGAAATTGATAATGGGAGTGTACAAGAGTGCAAGCAAAGTCACTACATTGAAACGAGTGATTGGTTGACATAAGACTTAATAGCTTGAAAATGTGTTATAAATAGTGTATGCAAATTTGATTATGTTCTGGTGTGCATGGGACATTATAAAAAATGGGGACCTGTGATTGTTGCCAACAATGTCTTAGAGCAATAACAAATGTTGATTTTGCACCATGTTCCCCGCTTCAATCCTCCATTAGTTGTGTTGCCCTAAAACTTGGCATGTGTCTTTCTTTGCATCTACTCTGCAAAAACACATCTCAAATACGTGTGGTGATGTGTAAATTTTTGTATATAGCTTCTCCCTTAATCTATTTCTGAACTGTAGCAATGCACTTAAGGAAACACGAAAACATGAAATTGAATTTGGTCTAGACAGCCTCCAAGTGGAAGCATTGCTCTACATATTAGTGTAGAATTAGGGATTGTGTAATTTTATGCAATTTTTATGTGGAGGTGTTATTTCTTCTCTCCATACATGTCTAATAAATGCAATAGTATGAATCCTTCTTTTAACACCAAACACTTGCAATAACCTAATTAAGGGCAGACTTAGAATATGCTTAAAAGACTTTGGTTCCACTTGAATTGATCTCTTCATAGCTCCTTAGGGTAGCAGCGTGAAAAAGTGAGGTAATTGACATAAAGAATATGTTTATCTTCTCATGTCCTGAATTATCTTTTTATATTTTAATATAGGCATCTCTAGGTTGATTTCCTATGTAACTCAACCCTAATTCAAATGTAGGTCAACCATAAAAAATTCCTCAACTAGAGAAAGTAAATTTTTGATAGAGGAGGTTAGTCTCGAGCACCACTAATAATGTCCATCGTAGGTGATAACTCTTATTGGAGAGTTATTAATGCATAGGCCTTGTAAATATAATATTATTTAATATTTTAATCTATACAATATACATAAATTACTCCAATGAGGTTCGGGTGGATCAGTTAAGACTGAAGGTTGTGTCTGGATCCACCCTGGGTTGAATCTTGTTGGTCTTGATCCCCTTCGGGGTGGTTTACCGGTGGTGGTGGTTGTTGCCTCACTAATAGTTGCATTGGTAACAACTATTGGCTCTTGCGGCAGTGGCGGAATTTACGATCATTGCATCGTCGGTGGTGACATGGTCTTCATTGGCTGTGTATTTGTGGTTATGGCTTGTGCTTGAAGTTTGTAATATCTTGTCTAAAGGCATTGGTATTGTAAGGGTGGGGCCCCATCGACCCTCTGGTTTTAGCTCCGGTCAAAAGCGTTTAAAAATCTAAAAAAAATATACACATAAATTGTAAATCGTTTTGTTTGTAGTAAAGGACAAAGTAAATAATGTTTCATGAAGCAAGAAAGGAAGAGGAAACCATCAGTTTTGACACTAAAGAGTTGTGAATGTCTTTCTAACAAGTTTAGAAGGTCACAAGTAGGTGGTTTTTGTTGTTGAGTTAGCAGTATGGTTGAATGTATTTATTCCCCTAACCAGTATATTTTACTTTGAACGTGTATATGGAGATGTTGTAGACACTAATTTTTGGTAACTTTTCCTTTTACAATACCAAGATTGACTATAATCCCTTGTTAAGACAAATCCTCACATTCAGAATCCAACTAGTATATCTCTTTAGTTCTTCCATGACTTGTTCATCTTTACACATTGTTATGTCATCAATTCAAGGGATATTATCAAATCAAAGCAATAAAAATCTATGCACTTTACCACAAAATTATATTTCACTCAATGTATCCATTGTCCAAGATTGTACAAAGGGTTGGGATGTGGGGTCCATTCTTGACTGACCTATACAGTCCTAACCCTTTGCATTCTTCAACTTTGCTTTTGATGAGAATATCATTATTCACGTTGTTTATTCTTCCTAATGTAAGAATTTTTAAAACCCAAAGAAGCTCCTTAATTTGTACTTATACTAGTTATATGCTAATTGATAATATGCTATAAAAAATACACATGAATAAAGAATGACAATAGTATATTATTCTCATAATCAGTCACCATCTACAAATATATGTAGTCAATAACAAAAGCAAGACTTTGGTTCTAACTTTTATTTTGACTAAGTAAAGCAAGAGTCATGAACCAACTCTACTTTTGACTAAGTAACTGACACATGTCTGAAGTGTTGGGCACATAATGATGACATGTGGGAATTCATGGAACGGGATTAGTAATGTCGTTTATCCTATTATAATTCTACGAGGTGTGTACAAAGCAAACCTAATATAGTTAAGTTAATCTAAGTCAAATTAATATCAGTGCAAGTATAATATTGCACCAACAACCTCCTTAAGTGCAACTTAGGGAGGCCTATCCAAAGTGAGAAGAATAAAAATCCTCTGAAATGGGTCTCGAAAACCAGGCCTAATGATGTACACATTTATAATAAATATAACCTAGAAAATATGAGATCACACAACCCAAAGATCTTTCAATAAACCAAAGTAAGTACTATGAATATTACACTGGATGGGATGGAATCCATCACTAAAAAACCACCATATGGGATGAAAACCATGACTCAAGAATATGCAATAAGTGTAAGTGAAAAGATTGGTAAAGAACTCAAATATGCATGAGTGGTCTAAATCCACTACTCGATCATTGAAGAAAACAAGTTGACATTGTATGTACCAAAATAGCTCCAAAGAGATTGTCAATCTGTCAAATTAGGTGAAGAAAATACAAAATAATACACCAAGAATTCCATCAACTTCCTAAAGTAATTGATGCAATGTGTCAAAAGTAAGCAAGGAACACAACAACCGAAGAAGCAATATGACTACACACACACCCCATAATGGCCAAAAAGGGGTCATAAGTGGACGTCATATTGTAAATAACAGAGAAATCTCAACTTGTAGGGATTATTAGCAATTTGTGCACTCAAAATTAGAAAAACTTATATAAATATGAATCGTAGCATCCAAAATCTAGTTTCTAAACTACTAATTTTATAAAAAAAGACAAGTTTAGCTATATCAAACACTCAAAATTTAATGACTTAGGTTTTTTTTTAAAAAGCCTATAAGATTGTAGTTCGTTTGCCCACGATTTGGATGACAAAACTTGATAATTTTTTTTCCTTTAGTGAAAAGTTAGATGTCGTTGTCTATCTTGGGATAGATTTTATTTTGTATTTTTTTTAGCAATATTTTTGCTATGATTTTTTCCATGAAAGTGGTCTAAAAACATAAAGAAAACGAAGCACTTTCCATTTTCCCACCATAACTTCATCAAAAAATATCAAAATCAAATACTTTTTTTAACGTGTATATAATTTCGCCATGGTTGGGATGGTATAGGTTTTATCACATTCTGACAAGTGAAACAAAGGTTGCAGTCTTAAACGAGACATGAACTTTCACGGGAAAAAGTGTCTTAAAGACCTACTATTAGTAAAAAATTATAAAATGATATTTATCATATTCTATTCACTTTAAAATCAATATTTCTACAAAGCTAACAGTCTCCCCTACGTTATGGTACCATTTTTGTGATATTTTTTTTATTTTTCAAAATGGTTCAAGTCTACAGAAGAGCAAATTTGATGTTTTGTTATTTTTTATGTAAAATTTAGGATTTGATGTCCAATTTTTGGTCCCCCAACTTGTTGCACTTACCCTTGAATGAGTGGAGTGGACAAAATAATATATTTGTATGAGTGATCTAAATCCACTACTCAAACAACAAACAATGACAAAAAGCTCGATATGCCAAAAAATGCTCACGAAAAGGAGACAATTTGACTATCAAGATGTCAAACAATACAAAAAAGGTCCTCTCACAAATAACATGGCACTAATAGCGATAAGAATACATAACAACTAAGAAAAGGGTGTGTAAAACAAGGCACACATGTAAAAAGGCCGATTAGGCTATGAAAATAAAACCACCCATGACACTTTAAAACTTAGTGCAAGTATATATCTCAAAAAACATCAAATAAGACAATAAGACATTGTATACTCTAGAATAACTCAAAACAAGGAGTTTTCTAACTATAAAATAAAGGTTAAATAATAAAATGAGAGTTTCTCCAAAATAAAGTAGAAATGGCAAATAAAATTGCTCCAAAATAAAGGGAGTGTTTCTAGGTAGAATGAGTAATGTGCGGTTGATGTAGCTGAATGGTAGAGGATACAAACATATAGAGACAACACAAATAATGTTGATGATGCCACCATGAATGATCTAAAATCCATCCTAGGCGAATAAGGATGGTAGATAAAGATGTATGCATATGATCTAGTGTCATGTGCACAAACGATACATATGAGGAATTAAATGTAGAAGTGTTATGACTCTCATGTTTGACTGAACTAGTCTTAGTTCCCTCACACCTAAGAATGTGTGTATAAGGACTCATGTGTCACTCAGTATTCTCACAAAGAGTAGAGTGAACAAAAACACGTGAGTTTGCACGAAATTGACCTAGTGAAAAATCATTTGCTTTATATGCAATGTTGTGGTGAGTAATCCAATGAATAGGTTGGATAGGGGAAGTCATGTCATGTAAATGTTTACCTATTCCTTGAGTTCAAGAGCCAAAACCTATTTTGTGCTTCTAAAATGAGCCAAACACAATGGTGGGTGAATCTAAAGCATGGGTTGCAACATGTGCAACAATGGGTACATTAGATTCAATGGGAAACTCATTGTTAGGAAGAGTAGAGGATGATGATGTGTTAATAAGATCTAAATCAATGACACAATGTAAACTAGGTTGAATGAGAGGTATGTCTAGGGTGTAAATCGAATGTTACAATCATATAAATGTGTCCTATAATGACTAAATAACGATATTAATATAATATTACTAGCACATAATTGTGTCCTAAAATGACTAAAGGAGGATATATTTTCTAGAAATTAGTGAGAGTAATAGAGATTTATGGTTTTATCATCTTATTCTCTTCAAAAATTCTGACCATGTCTTCTTAAAGTGATCATACTTTTGAAAATAGCATAGTGTTTTTTGTAAGTACATTATTATTTTATTGCATGAGAGGGTGGAAGTCATGGATAAAATCCATTTACAATAGTAGGGTAAAAGATGTCTTTGAAACACCTCAAAAAATGAACACACTCAATAAACACCTCCCAAGTTGCTTATAATGATGTAATTTTTATAAAAACTTCCTCAATAGAATGGTTGACATGTAAACCAAGAATCAAATGAGCCCAACCCAACAACTATTTTAATGCATAGTAATGGACCCCCAAGCTTAAAAAATGGATGAAACTTTATAAAACAATGCATTTATAATAGATTTTTGGTTAAAATATGACAATTTTTTGAAAAAGTATAGTTTTGATGTAGAATGGAAGATATTTGAAGTTTGCAATGAAAAAAGTGTGAAAAAAAAACCACACTTTAAAAAAATGACATTGAAATTTTTTGAATAGATCAAAAGGTATGGCCCTCCAAAGGTCCAAAAACAAGGATGAAGGGGAAACCTTTGGAAAAAAATGGATTTTTTTGACAACCATGTTAGGAAATATATCTCAGTGCTCCATGTGTATGTATGGGTGATTACTAATTACATATGTAATTATTATTGTGGTAAATTAGTGAAAGTACATTTAGTATGTAAATGTAAAATGTGGTTAGTATGTGGTAAGTTAGGAAGTTAGAATAATAAAACAATTAGTATTGTTTTATTATTATATTGGTGAGAGGTTGAAACCATACGAGTGTATGGTTGTATATGCAAACAAAGGTTGTTGTGAGGATTGTTATTATACATCTCCTATATAATGGAGTGTAATGAAATAGTAAAAAAATAAAAATATAATATAGAGTTGTTGATTTCAATTATTGTCTGTGTAGTTATTTCATGTATTCTATGTATTAGATAAGAGTAATTTCTACATTTGGTACCAGAGCAGGTTAAATATGTCTCGAAGAAGATCTCATAACTTTTGTTTCGCGATCTAGGTTTCTCCAAAATTTTACACGTGTAATGATTTGCTATATAGGCAGTTACAAAAGAAATTTTAGCCAAACCCAGTTTGTCGTTTGGGAGAAAAGTGCAATTTACTATACAACACATTGATCACTGTTGTTTTCTGAAGAAATCAGAGAATCAAAGGTAATTCAAATCTACATTCAATTTTTTTTTGGATATTTAGATTCAGTAAAATGGATACACTATTAGATAAATTTAATGGGCTGAACTTCCATACATGGAGAGTAAAAATCTAGATACAGTTAATGAATAAAAATCTATGGAGGATAGTAGATAGAAAAGAAAAATCACCTACAGATGTAAGCAAAATTGTAGAATGGGAAACTAGAGATGAACAAATAACAAATGAAATTGACTATAATTATGAATACTTTCTATACTAAGTGAATTTCTTGGAGGAAGGAGGCACAGGAGGTTGGAGGTCATTCAGCAACCTCTCGTTAGTCACCAACGATGAGGCTGTATCAGCTATGGTGATTTTTTTTAATATAGTGTGTTCCTGTTGTTTCTTTGTGTGTCTGGAAAAGTGTTTGGTTGCAGTGTTCCTATTGTGGTTTGCAGAATAAAGGAAATTTCACATTGAGAGGGGAACATGATCTCAATTTTCAATTTCTATTTTTCTACATTTCTGGTTTTTTCTATATGTGAGCAGTTATATTTCCTATGTTTTTCCATGCAGTGAAATGTGATGAGAGCTGATAATTGTATTTGACACATCATGATGTGGTTGTAGGTAAACCACTTGAAAACCTTCATTTTTGGTTTGCGGTACACCAATTACAAAACCACCATTTTCGATTGTTAGTCAACCCTATGTAAAACCATCACCCTTTTGGTTTATGGTAAACCAATTACAAAACCATCATTTTCGGTTTAAAGTCAACCCTATGAAAAACCATCTATTAGGTTTATGATCATCCTGTAAAATCGTCAGATCATGAAAGTAAGTGCAAGTACAAAGGTAAGTTTTCCCCATGTTCGCACTAAGGGGGGGAATGTTAGGAAATATATCTTAGTGCTCCATTTGTATGTATGGGTGAATAATAATCACATGTGTAATTATTATCATGGTAAATTAGCGAAAGTACATTTACTATGTAAATGTAAATAGTAAATGTAAAATGTGGTTAGCATGTGGTAAGTTAGTAAGTTAGAATAATAAAACAATTATTATTATTTTATTATTATATTGGTGAGAGGTTGAAACCATACGGGTGTATGGTTGTATATGCAAACAAAGGTTGTTGTGAGGATTGTTATTATACATCTCCTATATAATGGAGTGTAATGAAATAGTGAAAAAATAAAAATATAATATATAGTTGTTGATTTCAATTATTGTCCGTGTAGTTATTTCATGTATTCTGTGTATTAGATCAGAGTAATTTCTACAAACCATGTCACCAAAATTTTAAAAAGACAACACCAATGTGTAATGCTTCAAAGATTATGAAGGGTGAATAAAAACACCCTCTCAGGCCTCCAGATCAAAAGATATGGCTCCTCAAAATTTATAACTCAAAATTAGGTGCTCAATGGTGCAAACAAGGGCTAAAAACCAAATGGTTGGTCGCATGGGTGTTGAAAGAACATTAATTGTTTAAATAACAAATTATATTGGAGGTAATTAAGCCCCTAACTTCTCAGGGAATGAATGCCCTAACAAAATCAAGCTAGCCAACATGTCATACAAATAATTTAGAATTATATGGGAGTTAAGTATAATTTTTAAAAGCAAAAAATGTGACAGTTGAGACTAGAAGGGGTAAAATTGGTGGTGGTGTAGGTGGTCACATGGGTAGAGGTGGAAAAAATAGGTGGTGGCACCCTATAAATCCACCAAAATAGTGTTGAGCCAACCCCCCCCCCCCCCCCCCCCCCCCCATTTTACATTCTCCATTTCTTGTACAAACTTCAACTAGATGCCATGGGTGCTCATAATATATAATTTTCACAAACTAGGACTTTTTAGAAATCTCTCAAAGAGGACAAACCATAAATAAAAAGTTTTAGCCTTTAACCTACAATTTTTTTCAAAAAAAATGTTGTAAACATTGTTGTTCCCTATTTGCATCCAAATCCGGAACTTGAAAAGTTAACTGAAAAAAAAAACTATGAAACAAAAAAATCCCACTTTTAAAAAATTGTATTTTTTTTACTTTGTAATAAAAAATATATAGAAAAACCAAAAAATCACAAAAAAATCTAGAAATGCAAAAAAGTAGAAAAAACATAAAAAGCCAGTTTTTGGCAAAAACCCCAATTGATTGTTTTGAAATCTTATAATGTTGGTTATGCCAAAAAATGGATGATGGTTGGAGAAGTATGTAGGAAGAGAGAAGAAGCAATAATTATTTGGAAATACCTAATTACCACTTGATATAGAGAGGCTTTCATACCATGCAGGAATTGTCGAGACTTGTAGACATTAAAATTTAGTAATTGTTGTCCAAAATAACCCCCAGGGCTATTTTGACAACCCAAAAATTCTTTTGGACTTAGGAAAACTTTTGTTGAAAGGCCACAAAACACTAGAATTTGATGTTCTACAAATTGAAGGAACTTAGTGCTCCATGGGTTCTCCTAACCTGTATAATGAATAAGTTTGAGTTTTGGACTTAGGTGGATTATGATGGAGTCTAGGCCTTCCAGACATGAGAAAAAGAGTGTTATGCGGACTTGGAGAAATTTGGTGATGCACGAGGTGGATCACAATATTTTGCAACAAGAGTGAAACCCATTAAGTGAAAGCCATGCTATATGGAGGAGATTTGAAGCACCGCGCGACAAGGAAATGAAGGATTTTAAATTGGCTGAGTCCAAAAAGCCGTGAACACTTCCTAGTGTTCCCTATATTTTCCCAACATAGTATTATGTGGATGTTTAAGTCTTTAGGATAGAGGAAGCAGATTGAAGGAAAAGCCTTCACGGATTGAAGCATCGTCACGAAGGTGAAGTGCAAGGAATTTAGAATTCCGCAATGGTTCATGAGGAAAGGTTCCGCGAATGGTTAGAGATTAGTGTCTCATGGATTTCTAGATTTGTGGGGACATTCAAATTCAATAAGTTGTGGGATGTTGTAGAGACCGCAGAGGATTTAGAGAATGTCCAAAAGGCCATGAAATGACGCGAAAATGTTTTTTGATCATATCTTCTAGTGTATTGCTCCAAATTGCATGAGATTTTTTGCATTTGCTTCATCTCTTCATAGCCTTCTTGTTTGAATATGGAGTTGCAAGATCGGAGGAAGTTTTAGGGAAAATCATGAGAGCTCGAGAGGAACAAAGGAAATATGTAGTTGTTTGTTTCAAGTGCCCAACGACTTCACCTACCCATAATAAAATCTCAAACGATGCCCATGCCCTCACTTGTGAAAACTGATGGCGTGTTGCAGAAGAAATAATGGTATATTGGGGAGATTAATTGTGAAAGGATCCATGGATGATAATTGGTATCCATTCACAAAAGGTCCAAATTTGAGTTTCCTTTTATCTCTCTCTCCCCCCCACATTATGATATTATATAAATGTCAGTGCTTAGGCATGTTTTATGGGTTCCTTTCGATTGAATTTACATGCTATACCTTGGAGCAATGCATTTTCTTGCCTTTAAACCTATGCAACTTCAAATTTTGCATGAGATATCTAATGCCTTCTTTGCAAATGTGATAGATATTTACTGAATGCAATACATATGTGGTTGTTTTCCCTTTAAATGTTTGTATTTACTGTGGATGTTTAACCTCTTATTTTCATTAATTTTTTATTCATTCATATCTTCCAGAACTTTGTGTTTCATTTAAATATATGCATATGCACTTATTTTGTGTCCTTCTAGTGATTTAACTAAAATAAACTTTTGTAAAACCCTAAATACAAAGTAACTGATAGAAATAATATACAACTGCTAGATACAATATGACACAAGCAATAAACTAACAAAATATGAAACCCTGAGTGCAAGAGAGAGAAATAATGACTTAGCTGATTTACACTCTTCCTAGAACTAATCTGACTAGAAAATTTATGAACAGAGAGGGCAGACCATCACAACTGTGCACTATAAAATCTAGAGTTGTTAGATAAAGTTGGACCAGGGTGCCTGGACTGGGTCAGGAGCGTCTAGGCACCAGAGTCTATTGTTGGGTGCCTGTGACTACGAAAATACTCAAAACTCGATTTTTCCCGTGTTACACAAGTGTCGATAATATTTGTTGTTAGTCGTTTGTATATCGCACCTTGATCATTGAGTGTCGTTGTAACCTACAAAATATATGTTCACATGTAAAACCCACAAAACAACATCAAATCCAAAAAAGAAAGATGTAATATGGGGAGTCAGACATCCCGATGGTCACCTGACAAAGTGAACTTACAACCGAGTGTTGCACTACATCTCAAACTCCATGTAGTTCTTGTGAGTGTGTGAAAATGGTGCACAAGTGCAAGTTGCACTTGATAACGAGCTAGATCTAGAATGTAACAATGTATAACATGTGTGGATGGAATAATGAACTTCCCCTTTCATATGCAGTGTGTATGCAGAAAATACAGTCCCTTTTCCCTTGTATGGATGCTAGATGGATGCCTTTGAATGTAAGCTTAGGTGGTAATAGTAATGCTTAGAGCTTGGTCCTTTATTTTTATCACATGACTATGCATTTATATGATTCCCTTGTTTGAATTTCGTAATTGACAACTGGAAGGCCATCCCATAAGAAAATAAGATGCCTAAAAGATAAAAGAGGCCCAAAAGGAGCAAGTAAGGTGGAAAGTAGTTAGGTGTGCGCAAAGGGGACAAGGGCGCTTGGGTGCTAGCGTCCTGGTTGGGTGTTGGTGTCCAAAGTCATAAAGGATATGCAAGTTAAGTTTTGACTGGGCTGTAGGGTGTGTAAGACCAAATACAAAACAAGAAGCATAGATAAAAGGCTAAAGATAGTTGTCAATTACTAGTTTTCTCGCTTAGGAATCATATGAATACTAGTACGTGTTTATGGTTGTATTAAAGTGCATAATTTTGTGTCTACATTTCCCCCCACTTTATGTTGTTGAGTGAATACACGATAACATAAAGTAGATAAGAGATATGTACCTAATAATCATGTAGAATGTGAGGTGAGAAACATGCTGAATGGACAAGTGGAGCATGTGATAATGCAAAAAATGGAGCATGGAAACTAGGAAAAGAATGTGGCCTTAAGGGTATATGCGTATGTGTTGTACCATGTTGTACTTATTATTATTGTAGCTTGTTGAATGCTAATTATTGTTATGTATGAAGGATGAACATGCAAAAGAAGAGCAAAGAAGTAGTCAAAGATGTGTATATGAAAAATTTATATAAGTATGTAAAGCATGTGAAAGTAGTAAATGGAAAGTGTGCACTTGATTTGTGAAGAGTGAAAATGATAGAAAATGTCTTGAAATGTTGTAGAAGAGTGAGTTTTTTAGGTAATCTCATGTCGAGAGTGGCTTTTTTAGGTGATGTCATGCCAAATGCAAGTTTTTTGGGTGATCTCATGCCAAGTACAAGATTTTTGGGTGATCTCATGCCAAGTATGAGTTTTTTGGGTGATCTCACGCCATGACAGAAGAGTGTTTGGGAGAGAGGTCTAGAGTTACTCTCCTTCCATGTCTACTCCCCAAATGAGCACCATAGCAGATGGTACATAACGTGTTGTTTTATATTGTTTTGAGTTGTACCGAATTGTTTCGATTGAATTGATTGTAGGATATTGACTGTATTTTATATTCTACGGCTAGCGCCTGATCCTGTGAAACTACTCTGTGAACTGTTGTAGACTGTGTTGATCTGTGAAATTTTCTGCATGCACTCCCAAGACATTAACACCTAGGGGAGAACACAGGAACCCATGCACTCTTGTCTGAGCCCAAGCGCTGGTGTCTATGTTGTGCTGAAGACCCAAGTCAGATTCTGGGTCATTCTGTGACTGTATGGCTTTTTTGTTCCTATACTGTAGCTTTTGCGCTGTTATATGGGTTGACTGATTCACCTAATATATACCCCCCTTTTTTGGGTTATATATGATGCTGGTATGAGCATGTGGTCCAAAGGAGAGGACCTGAGACTGTGTTGAAATGGATACCCTATAGGGGGAGGGGATGTGCATGGTAGAAACCAAACACATGCAAACAAGATGGCCAGATACATGTGTTAGGAGAAAAAGATAGCAAAACATGCAATATAAGACAATGTAACAAGTAAGAAGACAAGATAGACCACGAAAATGAGTTTCAAACATGGGACATCGCTCACAATGTCACAAGACAATCAGGTCTGAAGTGGAAAAAAACATACAGTGTGCACACAAGGCAAATGACATAGCTTGTAAACAATAACATACAATGAAAAACAATAGCAAGAAAGGTCAATCAAACAACCACAGTGGCATATAGTCCTACAAAGAAAATGTTGCACATGAAGCACATGTTATCATGTTAGAAAGATAAAGAGTATGTCAAAGTGTTTATAGATCAATGGAAAGTAATGTACCAAAAAGTAGAAGTAGTAAAAAATGAAACAATAACACCCATGATGTGTAAGACTAATAAATGTAGATGCTCCCGAGAGCCTCGATGGGATTGGTAAGAGGTACAATGCCAAACATCATTACCATGTGTAAATATTTGTAAGAAGTCTACATTCACAACTAAAGACCAAGTGAACACACATGTGTATATAGAAAAGATAATTCACATACTATGTATCCGTCTATCATGGGAAACAAAGTGTACATGTGAGTATAAGAAAGCAAGAATAAATGCAACCAAGATATTCAATATGTTGTGAATGAGTGAAATGGGATGATATGTAATATGAATGTGATGGGAGTAGTGCACCCCCCAATGGATGTGGATGAGTATGAGGTGATGTTCATTTATAAAATACCCCTCGACAATCAAGAATGAACCATAGAACAAGAGTTTGTCATCGGGAAATGGTTTGAAAGTGTTCACTAGAAAGATAGGTCATGAAGCATAGAGTGTAAAAGGTGAATGTGGTGAGGTTCATTTCAGATTTAGACCCTTAGCAGTCGAGTGTGAATCATGGAACTAGAGTGCGTCATATGGAAATGGTTTGAAAAATGTGCACTAGAAAGATAGATCATGAAGCATAAAGTGTGAAGTGTAGAAGAGGTGAGGTTCATTTCAGATTTAGACCCTCAACAGTTGAGTATGTGTAGACACAAAATCAAACACTTTGGTACATTTCTAGGTCCTAATCACATACTTGCATTAATATGATTCCTAAGTGAGAAAATTACTAATTGACCACTATCTTTGGCCTTTTTGCTTTCTTTTTGGTCTCCTTCTTGGCCTTACACACCCCACTACCTAGTCTCACTTTCATCACTCCACCTTTTATCAGTCTAGACACCAGCACCCAATCAGGACGTCAGTGCCTAGGTGCCCCCAACCTCTTTGTATCTTATTCACCACTTTTGGGACTCTTCTAGCCGTTGGGCATCTTGTTTTCTTAGTGGTAAGTATTTTAGTGGTTAATTACAAAATTCAAATAAGGGAATCATATAAATACAATGCTATGTGATCAAATTAAAGGACCAAGCTTTAAACATCTATTACCATCACCTAAGGTTGCATCCAAAGGCATTTTAAGAGCATTAAAGCATCCATCTAGCTTCATTCAAGGGATAAGGGACTGTTAATTCTACATACATGAATAAGAGGGGAAGTTTATTTTGTTCCATCCATGCATCTACTTACATTAGTACATCTAACTATTGCTCATTATCAAGTGTGTTGTGCACAAGAGCTTCCTAGGGCATGATTTATGCATGCACACACATAGAACTACATGGAGTCTAAAATGTAGTGCATCGCTCAGATCGTAAGTTCACTCAGTTGGGTGACCATTGGGGTCAGTTTGACTCCCCTTTTGCATATTTTCTTTTTTTAGGATTTGATGTGTTTTGGGATTTTGTAGGATATCTCTTTCATTTCAGGTTACAGATGACATCTGCGAACTTAGTGCAACACAAAAGCGATCAAAGGCAAAGATTAACAAACATCTAGTGACCCTGTAAAAACCAGTTTTCGAGGTTTTACGCATACCTTGGTGCCCAGTTAGGGTCTCTGATGCCCTAGTACCCGTCCAGGTGCACGGTTCGTCCTGTTCCATCTCTCCTACAATTTTCTGGAATTGTTTACGATAGTCTGCACTTCAATTCCATCAAATTTCCAACTTCACACACCTATGAATTTATTACGAATTAGCTAAGTCTTTTCTCCTCTTTCTTTCATTTAGGGTTTTAAATTATCTTGCTTATTACTTATGTCACATTTTGTATTTTACTGCTTAATCTATTGCATGTGACTCTGAACTAGCATATCTAGGGTTTTACAAAAAGTTATTTTTTGTTAAATCATTTGGTGAACCTGTCTTTTGAATCCTCCTTCTTATGCCCATCACCCATAGTAGTCATTTTGGATATTTTGAGCATTTAGAGCTTCCTCCATCTACCCGAAGGGTTTCTAAATCAATGGATAACATTGAGAATCCTTTTACTAATTTTGAAAATGTTCCTCTTCAAGATATCGAAGCATCTGATATTGAGTAATCATACGATGAGGACACCAATGTCGATCAAGAAAAATTATAAAAGCTTATCATTTTTTTCCAAGCTTTGCATGACAATCTTGAACATCTTATGCATATTATTCATGCTCTAATAACGGCTAAAAAATCTTGAGATGCTACGTCAAACTCTCAAGATGTTACTTTGACACCACCTATAAGTTCTTCATTGGTTGTCATGGCCTCCACTCAACCCTTACATGTTCCTATTTCCATTCCAGCTATTGCTACTCCCATCATTCAACCTAATTCTCCTACTACACAACCTGGATCCTCTTCTAACACCCATGATTTAAATTCTTTATATCAAAATCTACAAACTCAAATCCACCAGCTTCAAATTGCTACTTCTTGCATAGCTCCATCTCTTTATTCCACTTTATTCCTTCATACTCCTTTCAAACCTGCCATTTCCACATATGCACTCCCTCCAAAATTTGTAGCTCCTAAGCTCCCAATTTTCAAAGGCCATGGTGACCCTCAAGAGCATCTTCGATATTTCCATGCATCATGTCTAGATTATGCAGATGATCACACCTTACTTGTAAAGCTCTTTCCTCACAGTCTCCAAGACTATGCCACGTGTTGGTTCTATGATCTAAATGTTTGTTCGGTAACATGTTTTATGCATTTAACTGATGCTTTCCTTGCTCTTTTTTCAATTAATATCAACTCAAAGATATCATATGCTCAACTCACACAAATTAACCAATGATCTAATGAGCACCTAGTGGATTATGTCTTACGTTATAAAAATAACCTAGCTATGATAACTAATGTTCTTGTTGACTCAGAATTACAAGATTTATTTTTTCAAAGTCTCTTATCTCTACTACTAATCAATGTTTGAAATTGAGACATCTTATTCAAGATCTTATTGACAGTAATCAAATTGAGCTTCTTGAACCTTTGGCAACTATGTTGGTCAATGAAAATAAAAAGCTTAAAATATTTAATAATCCTCTACCTAATCATGAGAAACAAGCTACAAAATCCTCAGCTAATCATGCATATCATGCAGTTCCTCCTCCATCATCAAGGCCTCTCAATTTTCTAGTTGCTTAGGCTGATTCATCTCTGCCATTCATTACATTTTATGATCACGATTATCAGGCTACATTTTCCTCTGATCACTTGCACATTAGTGCTTCTATTGGATCTACTTCTATTAATAATACCGTTATTGATCCATCATTTTACGTAAGTGCATGCTCTATTGCACTTCTCATCACTATTAACTATCAACTCTCACATATTTCATATCTTGTTCCTGGATCGTATGGTTATATAAAGATTCTCGTTGCAGTTGGTCCTCTCACCATGTTTAAGCCTTCCCTTGTGGCACCTAACGTCAAACATTGTGACATGCTCTTAGGTCTCTCATGGTTCCTCGCCACTCAAGTAATCATTTCCATGCCTCACTTGTGTCTCAAATCCATTCATAACAAACAAGTTGTCACTATTCGAGGTATCCCTCCATACACACCATGGCCTCATCCTCCTCTTAAGGTGGCCATTGAACTTGCTAGAGCATCTAGGTCCCATGGACCTCTAAAATCTAAAGTAAAATCTACTCCTAGCTCTGCTATTCATGCATGACACACTCGTTCTCATAGTTTTGCTAGTCATTCACATCAATCTAGGTATACTACTCAGATGACTCCTTCATCTAGGTGTACATCACCTCATAGGCCTCCTTCATCATGGTGCTTATCACCTCCTATGTATCCTTCATATCGGTGCACATCACCTCATCGGTCATATTCATTTAGGCATACATCACCTCATTGATCTCCTTCATCTAGGTCCATCTCACCTTCTCGGTCTCCATCTTATAAGTGTTCACCACCTCAACGTCAATTACACATACATTATAAGTCTCATTCACCGCCACCTTTAGAACATGGTCACACATCTTTATCTACTCATACATCGGGTGGAGGACCCTTACTCTTCAATTTTATCAGATAGCTTGCACATACTCATACGCTTGGGGGGAATCACATTTATTCCCCCCCTTATAGCATTGTTTGACATCTCTCATTTTTGCCATCATGCTCAGTGCTTCACAGCTAGTTTTTCGCATACATAGTACATAGCTTGATACACCTCTTGTATCCTCATTACCCTATGACACATTCTAGTCTCACGATTCATACTTGACTACCGAGAGTATAAATCTGAATTGAACCTCACCCCATCCTACATTTTACGCTTTGCGCTTCATGATCTATCTCTCTAGCATCTCATGCACATCATTATATATTTCACGATCAATCCTTATAAAATCTCATCCAGTATTTCTAGCATCTTCTTCTCACATATTATACTACACCATTCTACAATCTACACTTTGCACTCTATTAAAAAATCTTTCTAGCATACACATCTATTAAACCATTTCCCGATGATACACTCTTGTTCTATGGTTCATTCTTGACTATCAAGGGGTCTTTTATAAATGAACCTCATCTCACTCATACTTACACACTCACTCAGGGACTTGCTGCCCCTATCACATTCATCTTGCATACCAGTTCATTGCATTCATACACAACATCTTGCATATTTTGGTTGCACATTGTTCTTTCTTACCTATACTCACATGTACGCTTTGCTTACTATGCTAGTCAGATATTTCATATGCCATTATATTTTCTATACACACATGTGTGCTCACCCATTCTTGAGTTGTGAATTCATACTTTTCACTGATATTTACACACAACATGGATGCTTGACACTATACCTCTTACCAGTCTCATCAAGGCTCCTGGGGGCATCTACATTCGTACACATTCCATGTGTTATTGTTTCATTATTTAATATTTTCTACTTCTACTAACACACTACTATATCAGATCCTACATGCTTTGACATAATTTTTATCTTGCTAACATGTTAATGGGTGATTCATGTGTAACATTTACTTTGTACCTAATCTATGAAGAGTGAAAAAGATAGAAAAGTGTATTGAAATGTTGATTTGCAATAAATATGGAAGTGTGCGAAGCTGGAAAATTGATGGAACTGAAGCGTAGACTGTTGCAAATGATTCTAGAAAATTGTAGGAGAGTTAGAACATGCTAGACTAGGGTTTGTGCAAAACCTCAGAAACTAGTTTTCACAGGGTCGCTAGATGTTTGTTGACCTTCACCTTTGATCACCTTTATATCACATTAAGTTCACATATGTCGCTTGTAACCTGTAATGAAAGAGATATCCTGCAAAACCCCAAAAAACATCAAATCCTAAACAAATAAAAGATGAAAATGGGGATTCAGACTGACCCTGATGGTCACCCGAATGAGTGAAATTACGATGCGAGCGTTGCACTTCATTTCAAACTCAATGTAGCTCTATGTGTATATGTGCAAAAATCACGCCCTAGGAATCTCTTGTGCGCAACGCACTTGATAGCGAATGATAACTAGATATACCAATGTAAGTAGATGTGTGGATGGAATAAAAGAAACTTCCCCTCCTATACGTGTATGCAGAATTAACAATATCTTGTCCCTTGAATGAAGCTAGATGGATGATTTGATGCTCTAAGAATGCCTTTAGATATAACCTTAGGTGGTGGTAATAGATACTTAGAGATTAGTCCTTTAATTTGATCACATAACATTGTATTTATATGATTCCCATGTTCAAATTTCGTAATTAACCATTAAAAGATCGAGCACTAAGAAAACAAGATGCCCAACAGCTAGAAGAGGCCCAAAAGTAACGAATAAGATACAAAGAGGTCGGGGGCACCCAAAGGGGATGGGGGCGCCTGGGCATTGGAATCCTAGCTAGGTACTGGTGTCTAGACTCAGAAATGTGGAGTAACGAAAGTCAAACTGGGTAGTGGGGTGTGTAAGGCCAAGAAGGAGACCAGAAAGAAAGTAAAAAGGCCAAAGATAGTGGTCAATTAGTACTTTTCTCGCTTAGGAATCATATGAATGCAAATATGTGATTATGACCTAGAAATGTACCCAAGTGAATGATTTTGTGTCTACATTTGCACCAACTTTATGTTGTTGAGTGAAATCTTGTTAACATAACGTAGATAAGATATGTGTACTTGATAACCATGTAGATTGATGGCAAAAGCATGTCAGGGAGACAAGAAAAAGTGTGGAGTGAATAACATGAAGCGTGAAAGCTAGAGGAAGGGGGAAGTGAAAATGAACATGGGGGTGAAGTGTATGTGATGTGTCATGTTGTACCTATTGTTTTTTGTGCTCAATGTCAATGTAAGGCTACTTCTTGTTGCATATTAAGTATAAACCTACAAAAGAAGAGTGAAAGAGTAGTTAAATATGTCTATAGATTTTTTTTGATCAAAACATATGATAAGTGTTAAAGTATGCAAAAATGCGAAAAAAGTAGAAAAAGGAACATGTGCACTTGATCTGTGAATAATGAAAAAGATATAAAAAATGTACTGAAATGCTGATGAAGGACAAGTTTTTCAGGTGATCTCATGCCAAGTGTGATTTTTTGGGGCGATCTCACACCACAACAGAAGAAGTGTAGGGAAAAAGGTATAGTGTTATCCTCCATCCTTTGAATGCTTCTCGAATTTTATACACCACTGCAAATGGTATGATCTTGTCTTACTCAAGTTCAATCCAGTTTAATACAAGAAAAATAGAAAAATGGAAATAGAATACATTCTATTTGGTAAGGGATTGTGCTTGTACTCTAAAATTTCTCTGGAAACTGCTGAAAACTATGTTGATTGGAGAAAAATTGTGTATCTGTCCCTTGGTCATAGGCGCCCATGAAGGGTCAGGAGCATGTAGGTGCCCATGTCTGAATCTGGGTGTTGGTTTCTGTGTTGAACCAAAGACCCAAGTCAAAATTTGGGCCATATTATGACTGTGTTTGAGCTCTATTTCTGTGTTGAACTATGTTGTATTATAAATTTTTGCTACTATATACGGTGACTGATTCACCCAATGGATTCCCCCTCATTTGGGGTGTATGTGATGTCACTAGGAGAATGCAGCCTAAAAGAAGACCCAATGTTGAAATGATTTGATCTGACGTTGAACTGATACTGGTATATGAGAGAATGTGCTTGATAGAAACAAAGGCGCATGCAAATAATGGCTAGGACATGTGTTAGTGCAAACAAGATAAACATACATATAAAATACAAAGTGTAATCTAGTAAGCAAGAAGAGAATGTAGACCACAAAAAGGAGTTTTCAAACATGGGACATCACTCAAAATGTCGTAATACAATCAGGGCCGAAGCAGCCAAAAGCATATAAGCAACGGACATATAAGGCATAGGAAAAGCCGACAAACAAAGGCAAACAATGGAGATCAATCAGACAACCATGATAGAGAATAGTTCCTGCAAAGAAAATGTTGCACATGAAGCACCCATTAGCATGTTAGTAAGATAAACATTATGTCAAAGTGTTTAGGATCCAATATAGTCGTGTGCTAGTATAGGAAATAAAAAATAATGAAACAATAACACTTGGAATGTGTATGAATGTAGATGCCCCTAGGAGCCTCAATGGGACTGGTAAGAGGTACAATGCCAAGTGTGCATGTTGCATGTAAAGCTCAGTGAAAAGTTTGTATTCACAACTCAAGAACAAGTGAATGTGTAAGTGTATATAGAAAAGATAATGGCATACGAAATATCTGTCTAACATAGTAAAAAATGTGTACATGTGAGCATAGATAAACAAGAAAAATGTGCAACCAAGATATGCAATATGTTGTGTAGAATGTGATGAAATGGTATGCAAGATGAATGTGATAGGGGTAGCGTGCCCCTTGAGTGAGTGTGTAAGTATGAGTGAGATGACATTCATTTATAAAAGACCCCTCGATAGTTAAGAATGAACCATAGAACAAGAGTGCGTCATCGGGGAGTGGTTTGATAGATGTGTATGATAAAAATATTTATCAATAGAGCACAAAGAGTAGATTGTAGAATGGTATAGTATGATTCGTGAGAAGAAGATGCCAAAAATATTTAATGAGATGCTAGAAGGATTGATCGTGAAATGTAGAATGATGTGCATGAGATGCTAGAGAGATAAATCATGAAACAAAAAGTGTAAAATGTAGGATGGGGTGAGGTTCAATTCAGATTTAGACCCTCAGTAGTTGCGTATGAACTGTGAGACTAGAGTGCATCATAGGTTAGTGGTGTGAATGATGTGTGGTCTAGAAAGATTCGATCATGAAGCGTAGATTGTAGAATAGGATAGTATGATGCACGAGAAGAATATGCTAGAAAGATGTGAAGTGAAAGTGTGTGAGGTTTATGAATGTAGTGAACCCTCAACAATCAAGTGTGAACCGTAGAACAATTCATAGCTCTAGTACAAAACATTTCAATATAGAATCAACACAGTATACAGTCTCAGACAAGGCTTAAAATTTGACTTGGGTCTTTGGTTCAATACAGACACCATCGCCCAGATTTAGACATGGGCACTTAAGTGCTTCTAACCCTTCTTGGATGCCTATGACCAGGGGGTAGATACATAGTTTTTCTCTAATAAACATAGTTTTCAACAATTTTCAGAGCAGTTTTACAATACAGGCACAATCCTCTAGCAAGCAGAATGCATTCTATTTTCATTTTTCTATTTTCCTTAGAACTGGATTGAACTTAAGTGAGACAAGATCACACCATCTGTAGTGGTGTATAAATTTTGGGAAGCAGTCAAAAGGATGGAGAATAACACTAGACCTTTCTCCCTACACTACTTCTTTTATGGCGTGAGATCGCCCCAAAAAATCACACTTAGTGTGAGATTGCCTGAAAAACTCACTCTTCATCAACATTTCAACAATTTTGCATACTTCTTACACATTAGGATCGAAAGTTTTCTATACACGTATTTGACTACTTCTTCGCTCTTCTTTTGCAGGTTTATCCTTAATACAAAATAAGAAGCAACCTTACACTGACATCAAACATGACAAGGACAACGAGTAAAACACAATGCATTGCATATGCTTCACCCCTAGGGTCATTTTAACTTCCCCCTTCCTTTATCTTTCACGCTTCATGTTATTCACTCCACGCTTTTTCTTGTCTCCTCGACACACTTTCGCCATCGATCTACATGGTTATCAGGTACACATCTCTTATCTACTTTATGTTATTGATATTTTGATCGACAACATAAAGTGGGGGCAAATGTAGACACAAAATCACACACTTAGGTACATTTCTAGGTCATAATCACATACTTGCATTCATATGATTTCTAAGCAAGAAAAGTACTAATTGACCACTATCTTTGGCCTTTTTTCTTTCTTTCTACTCTCCTTCTTGGCCTTACACACCCCACTGCCCAGTATGACTTTCGTCACTCCACCTTTTCTAAGTCTGAACACCAATTCCCAACTAAAACGCTAGCGCCTAGGCACCCCCATCCCCTTTAGGTGCCCCCGACCTCTTTGTATCTTATTAACCACTTTTGGACCTCTTCTAGACATTGGGCATCTTATGTTATTAGTGGTTATTTATGAAATTCAAACAAGGGAATCATATAAATATAATGCTCTGTGATCAAATTAAAGGACCAGGCTCTAATAATCTATTACCATCACCTAAGGTTGCATCCAAAGGCATTCTAAACATCCATCTAGCTTTATTTCATGGGACAAGGGACTATTAATTCTATATACACTCATAGGAGGGGAAGTTTATTTTGTTTCATCCACACATTTACTTATATTGGTACATCTAGCTATTGCTCGCTATTTAGTGTGTTGTGCACAAGAGCTTCCTAGGGCACAATTTCCACACATACACACACATATAACTACATGGAGTTTGAAATGTAGTGCAGTGCCCGGATCATAAGTTCACTTAGTTAGGAAACCATCGGGGTTAGTTTGAATCCCCATTTGCATCTTTTCTTTTTTTTAGGATTTGATGTGTTTTGGGGTTTTACAGGATATATCTTTCATTGCAGGTTATAGGTGACATCTATGAACTTAGTGTGACAAAAAGGTGATAAAAGGTGAAGGTCAACAAACATCTAACAACCTTGTGAAAACTAGTTTATGAGGTTTTGTGCAAACCCTGGCCCCCAGTCAGGGTCTTTGGTGCCTATGTGCCCCAGTACCTGTCCAGGCACCTTGGTCTGACCTGTTCTAGCTCTCTTGTAATTTTCTGGAATCGTTTGCGATAGTGTGCATTTCAGTTCCATCATTTTTCTAGCTTCGCACACCTCTAGATTTATTATGAATCAACTAAGTCTTTTCTCATCTTTCTTGCACTTAAGGTTTTAAATTATCTAACTTATTACTTATGTCAAATTCTGTATTTTACTATTTTATCTATTGCACATGACCCTGAAATACCCTATATAGTGTTTTAATTTTTTATTTTTTTTGTTAAATCAGGACAAACTATGGAACTAGAGTGCGTCATAGGGTAATAACAATATAATGTGTGCATCAAAGTGTTTGAAAGTGATAAGAATGATGAATCATGAAGCATAGAGTGTTAAGTGTGATAGGAGATGCTAAAGACAATTGATAGTGCTAGAAGGGGGGGAAGTGCAATTCCCCCAAGTGTGTGAGTGATGGAGATCTATGCAGTGATGTGAGAAAGACCATGCCATGGTGGCATAGCTGAAAATGTGTCTTGGCCATTAGTATAAGGAATAGTTTTTTTGACAAAATGAATTGGAAACAAAAGGGGAGGAGGATGGGGAGGTATCTTGAATGGTGGTAGCTTATGTGGGGTTGATAATGTTGTAGAAGACTCGAGAAGAGGAGAGGTTGGGCTGATGTTTAGATGAGGTTGTTAAGTTGGAGGGGGTAATGCGGTAGAGGACTTGAGAGGAGGGGTAATATTGATTTTGAGAGGAAGTTGCTTATGCGACTCTTAACTTATTGTAGAAGGAACATTAGTATCCCAATGGGATGCTCATTAGACATGGATGAATCAAATTTAGGAACCCAATGGGATATAGTAATTGGAAATGAACATGTAGTAACATTTTGTGTAGCAAATGAGATGAGACCATAATGCTTAAGGTGGCCAATTTGTTGTTTAAGAGCATACCAATCTGTAAACACTAATTCACACAATTTAGGTATATTTCTAGGTCATGATCTTATAATACTATTACTATGATTTCTAAGTGAGAAAAGTACTAATTGATCACTATATTTGGCCTCTTTTCTGTCTTTCTAGTTTTTTCTTGGTCTTGCACACCCCACTTCCCAGTATGAACTTCATTATTTCATCTTTTCTGAGTCAAGACACCAACACCCAACTAGGATGCTAGCGCACAGACGCCCTCGTCCCCTCTGGGCTCCCTCGACCTCTTTTTATCTTGCTCGCATATTTTTGGTATTTTCTAGTTGTTGGGCATCTTATTTTCTTGACGGTCAACCTTTTAGTGGTTAATTATGAAACTCAAACAAAAGAATCATATAAATACAAAGTTATGTGACCATAATAAAGGACCAAGCTCTAAGCATCTACTATCACCACCTAAGGTTGTATCTAAAGGAATTGTAAGAGCATTAAAACATCCATCTAACATCCATTTAAGGGACAAGGGGATGCATTCTTCTACATATAATTCATAGGAGGGGAAGTTCATTTCTCCATGTACACATTTATTTACATCTTCTACATCTAGTTATTACTCGATATCAAGTACATGTTGCACAAGAGCCACCAGGGCATGATTCTACACACACATTGAACTACATGGAGTCTGAAATGTAGTGCAACACTTAGATCATAAGTTCACTCAGTCAGGTGACCATCAAGGTTAGTTTGAATCCCCATTTACATCATTTTCTTTTTAGGATTTGATGTGTTTTTGGGTTTTGTAGGCGCTCTTTCTCTTTGCAGGTTATAAGCGAATTTTGTGGGCATAGTATGACACACATACAATCAATAGTGAAGGGAAACAACATATAAGTGATACTGTAAAATTCACTTTTTGGCCATTTTCACAGTCACGTGCACCCAAAAATAATCTACAGTTCCCAGGCACCCCTAACCTGATCCAGGGACCCCAGTCCAGACAGATCTAATAATCATACAATTTTTTGGGCATAGTAATGACAACCCCCTTCTTCTGTTCATCAAATTTCCAGTTCAACACAATCCATGATTAATTACAAAATCAACCAAGTATCTTATTTCCTTTATTACACTTAGGGTTTTAAATTTAACTGCTTATTGTTTAGGTCAGATCTACACTTTATTGAGTATTTACTACGTTGTGACTTGGTAATAAGAATTTAACATAATATTTCAATATTTGTTAAATCATTTGGTGAAATCGACATTTAGAACCCTACATTCTGAGTATGTTTTATGTTTTTCAAGTCATGGATCAATATTCTTATCCTTCTTTTTCTCCAACTAAAGTTTTTGACATGGTTACTCCTATTGTTGATTTCATGTAAGTTCGTACTCAACATCCTCCTCACTTTATTATGCCTAGGGATGATCCAACTATCAATGAAGTAAATACTCACCACATTCACCCTCCTCTGGCTCATCCCATTTCTATCCTACCGCCTATTACTTATGTGACTCCTCCTATCACTTCTAAAGGATACGATATCATTGAACAACTTAAGAATACACTGGCCAAGATATCTCTCTATGACTTATTGTGTAATGCACCTAATTATCATCATACATTAGATGCTAACATTCATTCTATCCACATTGAAAGTACAAATTATTCGGTGGCCTTCACACATCTCATTTAGTCCCTCAAAAATCTACCACATGCTATATCATTTAGTGATGAGGACATCATTCGACCTGTTGTTGAAAATCATTGTACACCTTTGCTTATGAATGTTATCATTGGCACCATTTGTATCAAATGTGTACTCATTAAAAATGTTTTCACCATTAATTTATGTGCTTACTCCCTTTTAAAACAAATTGACATCACAAATAATCTAATCGCTAAGAATTCCACCTTAATCGTGGATACGATTCAACTACTTGTACATATTTAGGAACTATCACATTACCTATACAAGTTGGGACTAAAACTATCCCTACAATATTCTTCATTATCGATTCCTTGTTTCAATTCAATATCTTGCTGGGTAGACCCTACATTCACGCAATGCATGTGGTCCCATCCACTGTTCATTGATGCGTAAAATTTCTACATGATGGCTATGAATATACCATTGTTGCAGACCCTAATCCTTTTTAAGTTTTTTCACATAGACCTGTTATCACCAAATTATAAAACCCTCTGATTTGCACAAGTGTGTGTGCTTGAGCTCTCGGTGTGATTGGGTAACATGGGTACTATCTCCAAGTTGTGGGACTTGCTACTTGAGATAGACCTCTAGAGAAAGCTAGTTCTTCTTCCTAATCCTAGTGCAAACTAACTTTATTGAAAGCAAGTGATTAACTACTCCTAATATATTACTTTCAAGGGAACACGGAGAGAGAAAGATCATGAAAATAAAAAAATCTAAACTACAAAGGTGATGCACCAAAAAAAGGGTAAGAGAATAATCCCCCAATGTGTGAAAATAGAAGTAAAATGCGGATTAGAGAGGGTGATCACAGTTCTCCACATTCTAATAACAATACTCACAACATATTTCCCTACAAACACAATAAAAATGAATCCCTACAAGAGCATAGAATAAACATAATATATTTGTAATGAGATTAAAGAGGCAAGAAGAATGTAAAACAAACACAACAAGGGAAGATAAATCCACAAAATTGCATCTATTGCTTCATTGATATGCACAGTTTAAGCTATTACAAAATAAAGTCCAGGATCACCATACAAAGAGTCCACTAAAAATGTCAGGAACACATTGGCTTCACGAAACCAAAATGATAGAGTTTTGCTACTCAAACTATCCCTGTAACAATGATCCCAACACTCCAATTTATAGAATTTTCAGAGAGGAGAGAGAGGATGCACTTCTTGAAATTCCCTTTTCAACTGATTATAAGTCATGATAAATGAGGGTGGTTGGTGATTTTGGATCTGAAAAATAAGTCTCAAGGTGTCCCATAACTAGTAGAAGTGAAAGAATGATTTCCCATGCTCATTAAATGTCTTTCCAACCACTTTTCAACAACCAAATAGGACTGGGCTCGTTTTCCTTAAAAAACCATCAAAAGTTCATCAGTTTCTAGATTTCTTAATTGTTGTGCATCAAGCTTGGATCCAAAATTCCAACGAGACCAATTTTTTGAAAATACATTGAAAACTGCTCAAGTTATGACCTTATGAGTGATCGCAACTATTTTGAGTTTGAAAGGTTTGATTGTTACTTCTAGGGGACTACGCATTTAATCTCTAGAGCTGTGGATGTTAAATCTTATTATTCACCAACCTAGCCTCACTAAAAATAATAAATCCAATTTTTTTGGCATAGAGGATGTCGAGACCTTTATGAAAATTCCAATTTTTTCAAAATCGGAGCTCTAGGTCAAAAGTTATGCCCATTTTAAGATCATGGTCAGGGTGTTCTACGTGGGCTCTCACAATCCGCAATAAACCATTTTCCCTTTGCATTATGGGTACTGTGGGTTTGAAGGGAACATAAGGCACTTGGGTACAAGGGCCACTTGGGCCTCCAACTTTTTCCTTATCCATAATAGATTCTGCCTCCTTTGTTGTGTTCAAATTTTGCCTATGCTGGGAACTCGTGTCTCCGCGGAACTTGTGTCATTCAGACCTCGAACTTCCACCTTATCTGTAATACTCTTCCTCCTTTGTTGTGTGGAAATTTCACCTCCATGGGGAACTCATGTCTCCATATAACTTGTGTCGTTTGGGCCCCAAAATTCCGCCTTATCTGCAATATCCTGAACCTACTTCAATTCCTTTGCAAATTGGGTAAATCGGGATTTCGGGGAACTTGTGGCCCAATGGAACCTGGACCGCCCAGGCCATCGGGACCCAATTTACCTGCAAATAATTGTTTATTTAGCATTTTGGACCCTAGTCAAGGGTGAGGAACCCTATTTTTATCCGCAACCATTCCACTCGTAGCCCCCAGACCCGCAATACATTAAAATAGGCCTTTTCCCCATTTGTCTAGAATTTTAGCAAATTTTCACTAACTCCTTAGATTTTTCTTGAATAGGGAAGTTAGAGAAAAGAAAAGGGGTGCCTCCAAAATCTATTTTTTGTTTTCACCATTTATACTTGTTCAATTTTAAAGAAATTGTGTAAGTTCTAGAATTTACATTGAGGGTAAATTCTGGATAACAAGACCCTGTCACTACTATGTCTATTCCTCTGTTGTAGCCTATTCTATATAACAATATTGGCACATATGATATCGGTTAATCTAGTGCTTCACAACATTCTTCCACTGCTACAAAAAATCCATTTATTTTCAATCATACTACTACTATCATTTCACTCACCCTATTTGCTCTAGTAAACACTACCACTTTGCTCGTTAAGGCTCCTCTCGCTTCTACATCTACTTCACTTCCTACCAATATCCTTGATACTGCTATCCAACATGACAATGCCAATACTGATAATTTTGATGACGAGGTTGATACCGTTGAGCTTACTGATGACAAACTATGAAATCTCAATTTTACTCCTCTTGAGATAGATGAGTCATACTTTCATGATACTTTTGTTGCTATTGGTCATGGTGAATATCAATTCAAACAAACCCCTCTTTCTACTAATGCTATGGTACTTTATCTAGGGTCTGTCCATACACTAGACGTCATTTCACCTTCTTCACCCTCTCATAAACAAAATGCACTAGCACTTCCACCTTTTACATGCACCATGTTCATAAATAATTTTTATTGACATCACATTCCATTTGATCCTACTTGCTCCGACACTGTTTGCACATATGATGGATTGGCTCAGCTCAAATTCACACTCAATGATCTCTACCCTCCACCTCATTCTCCTTACTTTTATCATAGATGTCTTCACATCACTACTACATATGGTCTTCACGTCTTCTATTTATCAGTATTTGTTGCATGCACTTCTCGCACTTCTCCGCTTACTCTTGGGCAGTATTTGCTTGACTACATTGGTGGCACTCTCAATCATGATCATATTGATATCACATTTCCTATGCCTTTTGGCCATGTTTCTATTTTCCATGATTCTTATCTCGGATATTCACCAAATCTTACTTGATGATATGCACATGGTTTTCTACAATATGCAATGGGCATGTATAATTTACGCCACAATGGCTCTTTATATGATCAACCACATACTATTGATTACCAAGTCTTTGATGCATCTCCATTCATTTTTGACCATGAAAATGATGATCTCTTATATGATGTTACTTGATTCTTCTACACATCATACACTTGGGGGGCATCACACTTATTCTTCCCCCCTCCTAGCATCATTCAATGTGTAGACACCTAAATTCCGCTTTTACAATTTTACTGCCAAAACACACTCAAATCACTCTTATTCTTCCTAATTCTTTTATAATTAGTGATCTTTACTAATTAAATAACATTTCTTGCCACTTTGGTTGGTTAACAAGCACTTTGTTGATCACCAAACCTCTTTCGCATTCAGGATGCCACTTTACGATGAATCGTAAGTCAAAATCCTCTTCAAAACAACTAATTAGCGATTATAGGCTAATTAAGCCTATTTTCCCCTTGATTTGGTCAATATACCCTAATATTGTCTCAAACCCCTCTTCCAACCACTCAAAATCACCCCATTCACCTCCAAAATGTCTCAGCAAGCTTCAAAAGCTTATCCTAGCCTTCTAGTTGACCCTAAGCAGTTGATTAAGGCTTTATACCTGTTAATCACTTAGTAATTCACTAATTGTAATTAGCAAGGCCTAATCATGATTAAAAATTCTAATCTAATTTAGGGATTTTAGTCCCACATGCACCAAATTACAAGTTTCTCCCAAAAGGAAAACTATAAAAAGAGTGCACCTCATTCCTTTATACTTTACATCATGCTTTGATTTGCATCTCATATAATACATATGATTCATAGTCAAGTTCAAACCCTTGCCTAAAACCTTCAACAAGGTTAGTAGATGAATAATCTAAAGTGACTTAACAAATCATTTAGAGAGGTCATTTCACCATTGTTTGGAGTAGCAACCATAACCATTTGATTGCCCTCTTAGGTCTATTTAGGCCCACGTTAGGTAATTCAAGCATATTAGTAGGCATGTTTAATTAGATATAGCATTGTTTTCATACTAGTTAAGCATTCCCTTTAACTTCTATCTTAATGTTACATTCCTAGACATAGATCCCTAGCTGATTAGGTGGCAATAATGTTAGCCTTCCTTGTTTAGCTTTGTTATTTGCTTTGTAAAGTTTAGGGTGATTTCATTTGGCATGCCCGGTGGGAGAATACCACATTGCATTCAAATTTTAAGATTTTTAACTTAGTTTCAAAGTTTTTCATTTCAAGTTTTAGAGTAGTTTCAATTTCCTAGATTAATTTCAAGTTTTCTAGTTTACTTTCAAGCTTTCTAGAGTACTTTCAAGATTTTTAGATTAGTTTCTCAAGCCTTTTAGATTAATTCCAAAGTTTTATAGTAATTTAAAAAGTTTAATAGATCAATTTCCATTTTTGAAAGTTGTTTCAACTAGATTAGTGGTAGAAGTTGTGTTTTCATGCTTTTTGTAGGATATAAGGAGGTGAAACCTTGTCAAAATTGACCCAAAATATGAAAGATTGGACCTTTTTTCAAGAAATATGCTCAAAAACCTGAATTTTTGACCATCTACAAGAAAAAGGTGCATGTACATCAAGAGGGGTGCTTGTGCATGACTGAGAGCACCTATGCATGACTATGAGTGCCTGTGCATGACTGTGAGTGCCCTTGCGTACACTGAATTTTTGGTTCTAAGTGAAAAAAAGTCCCTGTGCATGATTGAGAGTGCTTGCGCCTCACTGGAAGTGCACATGCATCATTGACTGTGTGAAAAATGACAGAGGGATGCTTGTACATGAATCCGAGTGCCTTTGCACTAAGAGAGGTACCTATGCATCAAGGTTTTCTTTTTTTCAAATTCAAGAATTTTAATTTTATGATTCTTGTTAGTTTTTAAGGGTTTTTTAGATGTTGTTTTTGTCAATTTATTGATTTTAGAGAAATATTCCTAATAAAATTGGCTAAGGGTTTGATAGATGATATGTTTTCATACTTTGCTTTGAGTTTAAAATAGGGTTGTGTATGCTCTTCTCTTGCACCTAGTGTGATCTTGAGAATAAAAACCACCCCTAAACCACTTTTTGCTTCTTGGGAGTAAGTAGGAACAATCATCCTTTATTTTTTGCTTAAGGGAACAAAATTTCATGTTTTGACATATGCTTGATCTTTTAGTTTAAGAGATTTTTCAATTGATAAAGAACCAAGGCTAAAATTTATGTATGCTCTTCCCTTGCACCTAGTGTGATCTTGGAAATCAAAAGCAATTTTAGTCTTTCATTAAGAAGCACTTGGATTAATTGGGAATAAACCTTGTTTCTTTGCAGTTTTTTATAGTAAGTTGATTTACAAGCTTTGCATTTCTATTTAGTTGGATTGTTTGTTGTGTATGCTCTTCTATTGCACCTAGTGTGATCTTGAGAAACAAAAACAACATTTAATCCTCTTTCTATGATATTGTGAACCTTTTTGAACTACTAATCATTTGTGTGAAGGACCTAAAACACTTGTCAAAGAAAGAAGGGCTCTCTTCAAACCAAAATTCTAACATTCATGTGTGTTGTAGGTTGCCATTGGTGGTCTAAACCAAATTACTTAATCCAAAAGATAAAAAATACACCAACACACCATTCAAAACACTGTATTGCAGGTTTCAGTTAAGAGCTACGACTCATCTCAACTAGGACATAACCCCTTTGGCATAAGCATTAAGCTATAATAATGAGGGTGGTCCTAGGAACCCTAAATTAGTTTACGTAAGAGGGAACCTTGTGAATGAAACAAGAAAGTGCTCCACATTACTGACTTGATTAGTACACCTTGGTGAGATTAGAGTCAAAGATATCTGTATCACTACCCCAATGAAAGTATAACTAAATGCACTTCGGTGCTCATTATACTAAAGGGGTCAAAGTAAAGCTGAGATACTCCTTAGGAAACATTGGTAAATCAAGCTCGCCATAGATATCTTGTGACACCTAGAGAGAGGACCACCTAGGAAGCTTACCATCTTGGAGCCATTGTTTTTGTCTTAGTTGTTATACTTGAGAGCTCTCACAAAGTGAAAACTTTATTAGATTCAAACTCTTGTTTTTTGAACAAGGGAAATAATCTCTTAAAGTTGAAACTGCGTGACATTTCGTCATGAAATCTACTTCGTGTCATTTTGTCCTAGTTTTTCACTTGTTCTAAGACAAGGTGAAACTTTGAGAAAATAACACCAAGTTTATTTCAACACCACTTGGTCTACACCCTTGTTTTCTTATTGCCCATTTTCAGACAAAAGAAAAAAACATTTACGGATACCACTAGATATCGCATGTCCACCACTTTTGTATTCTACTTGTGCAACTAGGTTGCAATGCCGGAGTGCAAGTGTTGAAAGTGTGCATGGTACGTACTTACGATCTAGTAGGCTCCCTTGTCTCAAAAACCCATATTTGAGACTAATTATCATCGTAGTTAGGTGATTTCATCCTTGTCTTCTTTTGAGTTGTTACGCTGCCCACATTGTAGCCATATAATTGAGATATTTATGTCTTGTTTCCATCATGAAATTAGGCCTAAATCTCTATATTGTAGGGTTACGTTGCACGCATGCGTAACAATTTATTGATATACTTAGATGTATTTTTTACACCCTAGCTTCATATTGAGTTTTGTGAGTGTTGAGGTTACTTTGTTAGCATTGCTATAGTGTCATTTTGATACTAAAATCTTACTTTCTCATAAATTTTGATTATGTGTCCAAATAGCATTGTTACACTACTCGCATTTGTATCATGCATTTTACAAAGCTCGGAATTTGTTAGTGTTTAGAAACTGGGTTTTAGTATATCTTGTTAGAAGATTGCATCAACATTCTCTTATTATTTAGGCCTTGTTTGTTGCAAACTTGATCTAACTGGTGATATTGTGAACTCACTATTTGGTTGCAAACCTATGTAGATGAAATATTAGAGAATAAACTATTTTGTGTAACTAAATTTTGAGCATTGTACGTCATTGTATTATTCTAAGGAAAACTTGTGTCATATATTACCTTGCTAGGGTAGCTTGTTCATTGTTATTTAGTTTGCATGTTTGCTTTGATCTATCAATTTTGTGGCTATTCGTCACCTTGTTTTGGCAAATTAACGTCACTACGCTATAAAAATTTGACTAAGGTCCCTTTTTAGTAAACCTTAGTTGAAATTCTTCACATTGTATTTCCTATCTTGAGTTTGAATACTACGAGGATGTGATCCTGAAAATTAGGAACTGATATATTTGGAGGTGACAACCATCTCTTAGAGGATAATTTTATGGTTGACCATAGTGGTGGAGAGGAAGCTTCTCCTTGTATGAATATAGAGCGTCCTCCGACCAATTTTGACAATTAAATTTTCAAAACAAACATGAGGTTATTATGTGTGTTATGAAACTAGGAGCTAAGTTACCTCCCACAGTCTCTTCTCTCATTGCTGTAATGGTTCGAGGGGAAGAGGAAGTGGAATTTCCTCATCGCACATGCCATGAATTCTTCTCACATGACCTCTTACTAGTCCCACAACTGCTCTTGGGGGCATATACTTTCATACACATCACAAGTGATATTATTTCCTTTTATACTACATATTCTTACTTGCACACTACATTATCAGATCCTTTGACATATTTTTTTATCTTTCTAACATGCTAATAGGTACTTCATGTGCAACATTTTCTTTGCAGGAACCATTTGCTACCATGGTTGTTTGTTACATATTGTTTTCTCTTGTTTTCCATTGTATGCCATTGTTTATGGGCTTTTCACTATATCTTTCTTGTTCACTGCTTGTATGCTTTTGGCTGCTTGGGCCCTGATTGCTTGACATTGTGAGTGATGTCCCATATTCGCAACCCACTTTTCACGGTCTACATTTTTTTCTCGTTTGTTATCTTACACTTTGTCTTCTACATGCGTGTTTGTCTTTTTTGTACTAACACTTGTTTTCCAACCACTTTTTTTACATGTGCCTTAGTTTTTACCAAGCACATTCCCTCCCCCTACAGGGCTTCCATTTCAGATGTACATTGGGTCCTCCTTTGGGCCACATTCTCCTAGTGACATCGCATGCACCCTAGATGAGGGGGGAATATATTAGGTGAATCAGTCATCCCATACAATAGTTCACAGTTACAGTACAACACAATTCAATACAAAATCAACAGTCTTCAGTTTTAGAAAGGGCTCAGAATATGACTTGGGTCCTCAGCACAACAAAAACACCAAGGCCCAATTACAAACATGGGATCTTGGGTGCTTTTGAACTTCCATTGATACCTATGATCAGGGGGAAGTTACACATTTCTTCTCAGAACAACACAATTGTCAGCAGTTTACACAACAATTTTCACACAACAGGCACATTCCTTCAACAATCAACATGCATGATTTCATCTCTTTTCTATTTTTACGTTGGATCAAACTTGATTGAATTTGAACACACTATATGTAGTGGTGTATCAATTATCGAGAAACAGTAAAAGGATGGAGAATAACACTATACCTTTCTCCCCACACTTCTTCTACCATGGCGTAAGATCACCCAAAAAACTGAAAAACTCATTCTTGGTGTGAGATCACCCAAAAAAATTGTTCTTATACAAAATTTTCAGGATCCTTTCTATCCTTTCACTCATCACGGATCAGGTGCACATGTTCTGTTTCACATTTTTGCATATTTTTTACATGTTTGATCTAATTTTTCATATACACATTTAACTATTCTTTTGCTCTTCTCTTTTGCATGCCCATCCTTATGGGAAGCCGTAGTCACATCATCAATAATCAAGTGAGATTGACAAAAGGTACAACTTGACATATACACATACACTTTTCAACCCTAGGGTCACTTCCTTTTCTCTAGCTTTCAAACTTCATATTATTCACTCCACACTTTTTCTTGTCTCCTCAGCACGCTTTCGTCATCAATCTACATGGTGTTCAGGTACGTATCTCTTATCTACTGTATGTTATCGAGAATTCACTCAAAAACATAAATTAGGGGAAAATGTAGACACTAAATCATGTACTTTGGGTATTTTTCTAGGTTTTGATCACATACTACTATTAATATGATTCCTAAGCGAGAAAAATACTAATTGATCACTATCTTTGGAATCTTTTCTTTCTTTTTGGTTTTCATCTTGGTCTTGCACACCCCACTCCCCAATATGAACTTTGTTACTTTAGCTTTTTTGAGTCTGGACACTAACGCCTAGCTAGGATGCCAGCCTTCAGGCACCCTCGTCTCTTCTAGGCACACCCGACCTCTTTATATATTTCTCACATATTTTAGGTCTTTTCTAGTTGTTGGTCATATTTTTTTCTTGGTGGTTAGATTTTTAGTGATTAATTACAAAATTCAAACAAGGAAATCATATAAATACAAAGCTATGTGACCATAATAAAGGACTAAGCTCTAAACATCTACTATCACCACCTAAGGGTGCATCTAAAGGCATTCCAAGAGCATCAAAGAATCCATATATCATCCATTCAAGGGACTATGGACTACATTATTCTGCATACACTTTATAGAAGGGGAAGCTCATTTTTCTATGCACACATCTATTTACATCTTCTACATCTAGCTATTTCTCATTATCAAGTGCATCTTGCACAAGAGCCACCTAGGGCACAATTCTACACACACACACACATAGAACTACATGAAGTCTGCAATGTAGTGCAACAACTAGATCATAAATTTACTCAGTTGGGTGATTGCTGGGGTCAGTTCGAATCTCCATTTGTATCTTTTTATTTTTACAATTTGATGTGTTTTAGGGTTTTGCAGTTGCTCTCTCTTTGCAAGTTGCAGGTGAATTTTATGAGCATAGTGCGAAAAAAATTCAATAAATAGTGAAGGGAAACGACATAGAAAAAATGTTGTAAAATTCACTTTTCGGCCATTTTCACAGTCATGGGCACCCAAAAATAGTCTACAATTCCTAGACACCTCTGACTTTATCCATGAGCCATAGTCTAGACAAATGTGACAGTTGCACAATATTTTGGGCATAGTAACGACAATATCCTCATTATGTTCATCAATTTTCCAATTCAACACAGTCTAAGATTAATTGTTGAATTAACTAAGTATCTTATTCCCTTTCTTGCACATGGGGTTTTAAATTTAATTGCTTATTGCTTAGGTTAGATGTGCACTTTATTGAATATCTACTGCGTTGTGACTCTATAATTAGAATTTAACATAATATTTTAATATTTTTTAAATCACAATAATTGTCCTTATGTCCATTAATTTGATGATAATTGTAATATGGATGAACTTGATATTTTGCAAGCCAATAAGGAGGATAACGATGAATAAATGGCAATTTGATCAATTGATGAGTAAGGAGCCGTGGAAGGATATCTTGTTGCTTAGCATTGAAATAAAAATTGAGAGGTGTGGGAAACATTAAGTCTTAGGGTTCACTGATATGAGCACATGTAGAAGACATAGAAGGAGAATGAGATGTAGAAGAAGAGAAAACATGGGATTGATAAGTATCCTTGTGATGTTTACTTTCAAATTTAAGAGATGTGATCATTGTTTCTATAACTTGAATTTTATCTTGAAATAAACAATACAAATCCTGATTTGACTCTAAGAAAAGTTTATTGGATGAAGGATTAGAACCAATAGAGTCATTAGATAAATGATTAAAGATGAAACTTACTTGAGTGGGTGGTGTGTTGCGAGGTAAATACATAATATTTAGGGATTTTTCAAGAACATCTTTGCAATGTGGGTAAACTTGAAGCAAGACATGCAAAGAGATTAGATGATTTTTTAGGAGCCATAAAAGAAGAAGAAAAAAGATCCAAGTGTATTCAAATGCAGGTTCACCAAATGATTTAACAAAAATATTTTTTTAAAACCCTAATTGCAGAGTAACTGATAGAAACAATACAATATAATTATTAGATATAATATGACATAAGAAATAAGCTAGTAAAATATGAAACCCTAAGTGTAAGAGAGGGAAAGAATGAATTTGATGATTTACGCTCTTATTGGAACTGATCTAGACTAGGAAATTGATGAAAAAAGAGTGCAGACTATCGTAACTATGCACTATAAAATCTAGAGTTGTCAGATAAAGCCAGACCAGGGTACCTGGATTGGGTCTAGGGTGCTTGGGCACCAGAGTCTTCTATTGGGCACCAGTGACTATGGAAATACTTAGAACTTGATTTTTCTTGTGTTGTACAAGTGTCGTTGATATTCATTGTTGGTCGCTTGTATGTCATACCTTGATCACTGAGTATTGATGTAACCTACAAAATATATGTTCACTTGCAAAACCCACAAACCACATCAAATACAAAAAAGAAAGATGCAATATGGGGAGTTGGACTGACCCTGACGGTTACCCGATAGAGTGAACTTACGACTGAACATTGTACTACATCTCAGAATCCATGTATTTCTTGTGGGTGTGTGAAAATGGCGTCCTAGGATGTCCTAGTGCAAGTTGCACTTGATTTTGGGATAGATCTAAAAAGTAATAATTTATAGCATGTGTGGATGAAATATTGAACTTCCCCTTTCCTATGTAGTGTGTATGCAAAGAATACAGTCCATTGTCCCTTGTATGGATGCTAGATGGATGCCTTTAGATGAAAGCTTAGATGATAGTAGTAATGCTTAGAGCTTAGTCATTTATTTTGATCACATGAATATGAATTTATATGATTCCCTTTTGTTGAATTTCGTAATTGATAATTGGAAGGTCGACCCATAAAAAAATAAGATTTCCAAAATATAAAAGAGGCCTAAAAGGAGCGGGTAAGTTGGAAAGAGCTCGGGGGCACCCAGAGGGGATAAGGGTGCTGGTGTTCGAAGTCATAAAGGATAGGCAAGTAAAGTTATGACTGGGTTATAGGGTGTGTAAGACCAAATAGAAAACAAGAAACACAAAAAAAAGGCCAAAGATAGCTGTCACTTACTAGTTTTCTCACTTATGAATTATATAAATGCTAGTACGTGTTTATGGACCTAGAAATGTACCAAAATGTATAATTTTGTGTCCACATTTGGTCATATTTAGACCATGTCTTAGTGTTGGTGCATCACCATTATTTTCATTTTGTAGATTCTTCCATTTTCATTCAACCCTGGACCCTATGTGTTTTAGAGTTAGCTTTAGATTTAGTTGCAATTTGAGTAGTTTAGGTTAGTTTGTGTCAAGCTAGGAGAGAAGGAACCAACCTTATCTAGAGGTTTGTCTTAAGGAGCAAAGTCCCATTGTAGAAAATCCCATGATCACAAAAATTTATAATGTTTGTCCATGATCAAGAAAAGGGTGCAAATTATGTGTGTTAATAGTTCTGACATGCTTAGTGGGACATTGAAGGATTTATTTTTAGTTCACTTAGAGTTTGTTGTATATCTTGGTGATATACAACATTTGAAGGCTTCACAATAACTCCTAATCATCATATCTACTGATTTAAGCAACCAAGTGCCTCAATGTCATGATAATAGTTTAAACAAGAGAAATGATAGCTAGTGGAGAGTCTTTTGAATACTTACAATTGTCACAAAGGAAAAGAGGAAGATACATATCATTTCAAAGATCACCATCACCTCTAGACAAAGTTCTCTCTACTCCTCCTCCTGGTAGGCATTTCTTGTTATCTTCTAGGGTTCTAAGACCCATCACATTCATGGATCACCAAAGAAATCAAGAATTTGTCACATTCAATGGAGGAAACCCTTTACTTTTGGCCCAATATGATGACATTCTGGTTGCAACTTTGAAGAGTGTTCCTTTCTTCATTGAATAGAACACTGCAACACCCATCAAACACATTAAGGATGTTGGAAATATTTTTTTATTATACAATGTAACACAAGAAAATGTAACAATCCGATTATTGGCTACTTATTTCAATAGAAAATCTCTACAATGGTACAAGGGCTTAAGAATAAATTCTATCACCACTTGGGATGAGTTAGGGGAAGCTATTTATGACCATTTTGAAGATAAATCAGACCATCTATCTTTGGTGGAGCAACTAACTACAACAAAGAGGGCACCGCATGAGCTAATGTCTGATTTTAATATTAGATGTGAAAGGACTTGGGATATAATCCCACAAATGGTATCACCTACACATCAGTATGTTTTTCTCTGTTACTTAATGGCTTTAAAGAGTGACATATCCATCATGATTCAGTCCATACAGGGTAGAACTTTACTAGATTCCTATGATATTGCTATTAGAGAAAAAAATAGTCTTATTCAGGCTGAGAAAATTTCCCCTAGACCACTAATTCCCATATTTTCAGAGGTAGGGAAATCCATGCCTTACCAAACCCATGAATTAGCACCTATTCCATCCATAAAAAGCCAAAGCTCAAGCCAAACATATACCTCTAAAATTGATTCAAGTGAGTTGCAAGAAGTCATGAAACAATTACAAAATTTCAACAATGAGTTGGTATCTTTGAAAAGGCAGCAGGCTCAAAATTTTAGATCTTATCAACCCCTGTACAAACCCAACATGTCTCTGTATCTGCTAAATAAACCACTACTCTTAGCAGTTCCTCAAAATCAAATTACCCCCGTAAAGACATTTCAATATTATAATCCCAATGTGGCTAGTTCATCTAAGGCTTTGGTTCCAATATAAAATAATCTTATGCAATATTATGAGTGGCGCTTCCCTTGCAATCTTACACACAACCAAACAACCTACCCCAATGCATTATAAACCAATATTTGATGATCCAAAATGCATCCCTCTCTCAAAATGAGCCCACAAAGAAATCCCACATCAAGGGAATACTCAAGAAAGACTTTAAAGTGATGCTTCACCCGTGAATTAGAAAATGGAGAAGTTCTGCTGAATCAACCAGCTTCAAGGGATAAATCAACCACCTCCTTTAAGTGTAGCCACAAACACCATATCAAAAATTAGGTTAATTGAGCCAAGTTCTCCATCCATTGCTTGTAAAAGACTACATCCCCAACTTAGACAACCTACAGACTTGGGGAAGATTTCAAGCTTTAATAAGCGATCTTCGAAACATGGTAAACATTGCACCACATATATGTAGGATATGTAGATCTACTGAATAAGCAAAATCTGTAACTCAATGAAATTATGTAGAATGTAAAACATTTGCCATCTAAAGAAAGATCGAGAATTGATCAAAAAAGAAAGGAAAACATCGTTCCTCTATTATGAAAGTATGTGTGCACTCTCTTCAGTATCCTAGAGAAGATGAAGAGAACCAATGTGAGCCTCTCAATGTGGGAATCTTTAGCCATTCCTTGAAGAAGAGATATTAAGCAAGCCACCATGGTTGATATTTTTGTGCCATATGAACCAACTAAAAAGAAAAACAAAGTGGTGCTCACCAGTGTACTTTAGGAAAAATATGAACAACCATGTAAAAACATGAAGACACCACCCTTCTGTGTGTCTTTAATTATAGGAAACCAACTTGTGCACAATTGCATGATTGACTCAAAGGAAAAATAATTTAGTGATGCCCAAACAAATAGTAGACTTGTTTGGTCTTGAATATGAGTCACTCTCTAAAGGAGTAGTATAATTGGATAGGAGTGTGGTGGGAACTATTGGAGTTATCAAAGATCTAAATGTCACATTGAATGTATGTCCTAATTTCTCAATTCTATAGGATGTTTTCATCATTAACCTTCCCCCTTTCTTTGGTTTGTTCCTTTCGTGGGATTTCATTGCTAAGATTGGTGGATACCTATATGCTTTAATTTAATTTGAATTAATTAAATCTAAATATTACAGAGTCACTATTGAAATAATTGATAGAATATAGAGATCACATAAGTAAATAAGTAAGTAAATTAAAAACCCTAAGCAAGAGATATGTTTAAAGAGACTTAATTGATTTATGCACAATCTAGAACTGATCTAGATTGGGAAAAGTTCTGAACAGGCTAGAAAAAGTGTCATAAATGCTTAGGATAAATTTTTTAATTCACGATTACAGTTGGTCATGGGTTCCCACGCTAGGGAAAGGGTTCCTGGGTGCTAGAGACTGCTATTGGGCACCTGTGACTGTGTAAATGGCTGGAATCTGATTTTTACTGTGTCACACAAGTGTCATAATTGTTCATTGTTGGTCACCTGGTAGTTTCTATTTAAATGCCAAAGGTACATGTAATCTGTAAAAGATATTTTCACCTACACAATCCCACAAACCACATCAAACCTAAAAAGGAAAATGTAAAATGGGGAGTCAGATTGACCCCGATGGAGAGTGAACTTACAACCGAGTGTTACACTACATCTTAGACTCCAAATAGTTCTTGTGTGCAAGTATAAATTGTGCCCTAGGATTCCCTTGTGCAAGTTGCACTTGATAACGAGTTGTAGCTAGAATATAACAATCTCATAGAATGTGTGGATGGAATAAAATGAACATCCCCTTCCTATGTTGTGTATGTAGAATATGTAGTCCCTTGTCCCTTAAATGGATGCTAGATGAATGCCTTGCAATGCTTTATGTTCCTTTTGAATGCAAGCGTAGGTGATGATAGTAATGTTTAGTGACTGGTCCTTCATTTTGAAAACATAACTATGTATTTATATGATTCACTTGTTTTAATTTTGTAATTGACAAATGGAAGGACGACCCATAAGTGAAAAATATTCCCACAAGATAAAAGATACACACAAGGAGAGAGTAAGGTAAGAAAGGGTTAGGGGCACTTGGAGGGGATACGAGCGCTTGGGTGCTACTGTCTGAAGCCATAGAAGATAAATAAGTAAAGTTATGACTAGGCTGTAGGGTGTGTAAGACCGAATTGAAAATAAGAGACAAATAAAAGAGGCCAAATATAGTTATCAACCGCTATTTTTCTTGATTAGGAATCATGTAAATGCTAGCATGCTTTTAGGACCTAGAAATGTACCCAAGTGTGTGATTTTGTGTCTACATTTTCCCCCACTTTATGTTGCTGAGTAAATACTCAATAACATAAATAAGATAGAAGATGTGTGCTTGATAACCATGTAGAACATGTGAAAAAATGCTTACCAATTGGACAAGTGAAATGTGGAATGATGTAACGTGAAGCATGGAAACTAGGAAAGGAAATTGACCTTAGGGGTGAAGTGTATGCATTATGGTGGACCTGTTGTTGTGCTTATGTTTTTTTTGTTGTAGGCCACTTCTTGTTGCATATTAAGGATGGACCTATAAAAAAAGAGTGAAAGAGTAGTTAAAGTTGTGTATATGAAATTTTTTAGCCAAGTATATAGAAGTATGAAAAAGTGTTTGAAAGTAGCAGTAAAGGAAAGTGTGCACTTGATATAAAAGTGTAAACGATAGAAAATTGTCTTGAAAATACTATGAAGAGCAATTTTTTTGGGTAGTCTCATGCCAAGAACAAGTTTTTTGGGTGATCTCACACTAATAACAAGTTTTTTGGGCAATCTTATGCCAAGGGTGAGTTTTTGGGCAATTTCATGCCAATGAGCAAGTGTTGGGGAGAGAGGTCTAGTGTTACTCTTTATCCATGAATCTTCCTGATAAGTACCAATGTAAATGTTGTGTTCCGATTTTTTCCTGATGTTCCTATTGTCCTGATTATTCCAAATTACTTCCGAGTTGTACCAATTGACATTAATTATAAGAGATTGCATGCATTTTGTAACTAAAGGTATGTGCCTATAACTATAAAACTACTCTGAAGGATTTTTTAGACTATGATTATCTAAGAAAGTGACTGTATGTGTCCCTAGGACATAGGTGCCTAGGGGAGGACACATGCACCCAGGCGCTGCTATTTGCTTCGAGGTGTTGGTGTCTATGTTGTGATTCTAACACAAGTCTAATTTTGAGCCAGTTCTGTGACTGTAACCTGTGTTATTTCTGTACTGTGCATATCTATACTGTAGTTCTGAGTTGTTATAGGGGTGATTGTTCACCCAATGTATGCCCCCTGATTTGGGGTGAATGCGACGACTGTAGGAGTGTGTGGCTTAAAAGAGATGACTTGATGTTGTGTTGTATTGTATCTTTGCAGGGGATAGGGGACGTGCATGGTAGAAACCAAAGCACATGAAAAAAAGTGACTAGAAACATGTGTTAGTAGAAAAAGTATCAATCATGCAATAAAAGGCAATGTAGCAAAGAAGTGTGCAAACAAATTAGAGTACAAAAAATGGGTTTCACACATGGGACATCAGTCACGATGTCACAACACAATCAGGGTTGAAGCAACCAAAAGCATACAATAAGAAAATAATGGCAAATAATGGCAAACAATGGCAAGTAAAGTATATCAGACAACCATGGTGGCATATAGTCCTGCAAAGAAAATACTACACATGAAGCACCTGTTAACATGTTAGAAATATAAAACATATGTCAATACTTGTATGTATCAATGGGAAGTAATGTGCTATTAAGTAGAAGTAGTAAATAATGAAACAATAACACTTGTAATGTGTGAGAGTAGTAAAATTAAATTCCCTTAGGAGCCTTAGTGGGACTGACAAAGGATATAGTGCCAAGCATCATTACAATGTGTAAGAACATGTAAGATCTACATTCACAACTAGAGACCAAGTGAAAGTGCATGTGTGTATATAGAAAGATAATGATATAGTGAGTATCTAAATAGTATAATAAACAAATTTCATCATGCAAGTCATATAAGAAAGCAAGAGTAAGTGCAACTAAGATATCCAAATGTAGCATATGAGTGTGATGGAATGGAATATAATGTGTGAAGGTGGAAGGAGCAATGTGCCCCACATCTGGTGTGTATGAAATTACGTTCATTTATAAAATACCCCTCAACAATCAAGAATGAACCATAGAACAAGAGTGCATTGTTAGGAAATGGGTTGAAAATGCGTGCTAGAAAGATAAATCATGAAACATAGAGTGTGATAAGAGAATGTGGTGAGAATCATTTCAAATTTAGACCATGAACAATTGAGTATGAACCGTGGAACTAGAGTGCTTCATAGGGTAATGATGATATAATACGTCTATAAAAGTGTGTAGGAATGCTAAGAAAGATTAACGATGAAGCACAAAGTGTGAACTGTGGTAGTAAATATTAGAGACAACTAATATTAATGGAAGAGGGGGAGAAAACATGATTCCCCCCAAGTGTGTCGATGATGGAGAGCTATGTGACAATGAAAGAAAGATAGTAAGATGGTGACGAGGTTTGGAATGTATGATAAGAAAGAATATTGTTGTCACAATGGTAGGTAGGAGCAATAGTAGAACTAGGGTTGGATTTTGGGTTGATAGTATGAAGTTTAAAGAGGTTATGTAGAGTTTGTTGGTCTTGCTTAGAGAGTGGTTTCTTATTTGGAATTGGTAACACCATGGAAGACATGAGAGTAGGAGGGGATTGACTAATTTTTAGAGGAGGTTTATTAGTAGGAATGGATTGGATAGGTGACTCTTGACTTACCGAAGAAGGAAAATTAGCAACGATGGAGTGATGTTCATTAGACATAGATGGATTTGATTTGGGAGCCCATTTGGATGTATTGATTGGAGAGGTAGCAAGAGGTTGTGAAGGAAATGAAATAAAATCCTAATGCACAAGATACTTAATCCTTCATTTTAAAGCATAACAATCATTGTCATGATGTCCATTAAGTCTATGATAATTGAAAAATGGGAAACCTTGATATTTTTTAAGTCAATAAGGAGGGTAAAAATGAGTAGTTGGCAAGTTGAGAAATTGATGATTAAGGAGCTCAAGAATAATATCAAGTTGCTAAGCATTTAGATCAAATTTGAGATGTGATGGTAGTGATAAGACTTAAGGTTCATTGATATGAGCACATGTAGAAGTCATAGAAGTAGAATGAGAAGCATCCTTGAGCTGTTGGATTTCAACTTCAAGAGATGTAATCGTTGTTTCCATAACTTTAATTTTATCTGGAAATAAACAATGTAAAGCTCAGATGGAATCTAAGATGGGTTGATTGGATGGAGGATTAGGATCGATAGAGTCATCAAATAGAAGATAAAAAATGACACTTACTTGAGTGGGTAGCATATTTCTAGGGAGGTACATAGTGTCTAGGGCTTTTTGGAGAACATCTTTGCAAGGTGGGTGCATTTGAAGCAATTGATGCAAGGATAATAAAGGATTTTCAGGAGCCATGAAAAAAGAAGGATGATCCAAGTGTATGATCATGAGTGGGGTTCAACAAATAATTTAATTTAATTTGAATTAATAAATCTAAATATTACATAGTCACTATTGAAATAATTGATAAAATACAAAGATGACACAAACAAATAAGAAAATAAAAACCCTAAGCAAGAGAGATGTATAAAGAGTCTTAGCTGATTTATATGTGATTTGGACTAGGAAAAGTGATGAACAGGCTAGACAGAGTGTTGTAAATGCTCATGATAAATTTTGTAATTCATGAGCAGATCCAGACATGGGTGCCCACGATAGGGCAAGGGTGTCTGGGCACTGGAGATCACTACTGGGCACCCGTGACTGCGTAAATGTTTGGAGTCTAATTTTTACTGCATCACACAAGTGTTACAATGATTCCTTGTTGGTTTCTTGGTAGTAATTCTTTAATGCTAGAAATCAGGAAAATGAGTGAGAGAGTGAATCAATGTGTGTTCAAATTTTACCTCACAAAAAAATTTAATTAATTTGTATCATCAAGATCAAATCAACATTCACAAGTAGCTAAAAATATATACAACACATAAAGATATAATTTAATGTGGGAAACACAAATTGGGAATAAACCCACTAAAACAAATAACTAGCTGAGGAAAACAATGTCCTATAAATGGTACATGATTTTATGGTTGATTGCATGTCCTAGAGATGCAAATATAAAATTTAACCAAGTTGTTACTCAGTCTTTGACAAGCTTCAACTTGTCTAAAAGATTCAACTCCAAAATTTGGTCCAACAACAAATGACCTTTAGTAAGCTTTAACTTACAGGGAAGCAAAAAATCCCCAAATGCTAAGCTACAACTTATACTTTATCAGAGTTTTGATCACAATTGGTTTGTTGTCTTCAAAAACTAATGGTGACCTCTAAATCAGCTCACTCTCTTCTCTTCTTAGTTATGCTCCTAATTCCCCTTTCTTCTAATCTTTTAATCAACACCTAGTCTATGTGATATTGGGCTCACATTCACCAGCATCTTCATGTCACGTTTTCACTCATTCTCTTCACGTGATCACAATCAACTCTTTGTCATACAAGGTTTAGCTCAATCAACCTACTGCAATCTCTATGATACAAGATATTCTTTAATCATGTATTCTTAACACAAGTATCTCAACTCAGTCTTATACTTTCATTTCACCGTAACTCCATCAACTTCTCAATATTTTAGCATATGTTCATCTCATAGTCTCTCTCATCTCAGTTTCATATGTTCATGGCACTATCATCATCTCTGTACTTCAACATGTATCCATGACACACCCTTTTGTAACAAAGCCTCTTGCTCTCATTGTTGACTCTGTCAACACTTCAACATGTCTCACTCTACTCACATGCACTTTTAGTAGCATACCCTTCACACACACACAATTTTTTTTATCCCTAGAAAGTGATATAAACCTTTCACATTCTATTTCTCAAGCTAGTAAAAATACTGGACTAGATTTCCAACTTCCATATTTTATCAGATTCTTCATTTTGGATTTTTCTTCATTTCTTATATCTACCTTTTCATTATTTTAAGAAAAGAGTCTTCACCTTTTTGTTCTGATGGGTTCGAGAAAGGTTCAGAGGAAGTTAAACATGTGTAACTCCTCATTGCTTTGTCATGTAAACATATTAAGCCTCCGATATTATTCCATACATTCAAGAGTTCTAAAAGAACTTGGTGTTTGTAGGTTAACAAGTGGCACTTTTTTAGCTACTCCATGCAATTGAATTTTGAGATTCTCCATGAGCTCCTTCACTTTGAATAAGGATGTTTCATGTTTTTCTCCACTTGAATCAAACCTTACAACTTCACATGAAGATCAAAAATAACTTGGAATCTCAACTAACATCACACTATTTTCAACAAAACTGGACTATGTCAACACTGTTATGCACTTCATCAGGTATATTTGCAGTCAATAAGCTTCATCATATAACCACACCTTTTTTCGATGCAAATTGGGTTATACTTTCCTTTGAACTGTTCCTCATAGACTTTCCTAACTGAGACATAATTTTGTCATGAATTTCTCCTTTGTTTCAAGATGAATAAACCTAATTTCTTTTGCAACACCTTTCCAACCTCCTTACAGACATTACCTATTATTTTGGGAATTTTTCATAGGTTAAAATTTAAGTTTTGATGATTTTCCAATTCCAAACGCTCTGACTTGTTTCAACCTTCTTAGTCCTTTAGTCTCATTCATTAGAAACATGTTGCCATTCTGGAAAAACTCAAAGTGATGGACTTAGGTATACTCCAGCTCATGGAATAAACCACATTTGATAGATTTTTGGGTCCACCAGCCCCTCTTGTAGTCAATGGACCCACCCTCTCAACCAATAAAAGTTTGACATGGATTTGATCTTCTTATTAGGTGTGTATCATTGTAAATTTCTAGCCAATAAGAAATCTACACACACTTCACACTATCAGGTTGTTCTTAACCTCCGATGGCCACCACGAGAAGAAAGCCAATAATCAAAATCCATGCCCTTCGCAATGTCAGAAGTTTGATAACTTGTATCTGACTAATGTAAAACATGATCTAATAGGGAGGTTCCATGTTACTTTCAAATTTTGCACTGTAATTATTCACATTTTCTAGCTTTACTTCAGAGTGCGAAAGGAAAACCAATCAAAAGGCTTCACACATCTTTTCAAATTTTACAGTGTCAAACCAAATTTCTTTTGTCGCAACTTGCTTCTTATCTTCGCAATTGCTGGGCGGACCCGAAATTTTATCTAACCTAGATTTTTTTTTGTAACTTGCTTCTTTTCTTCACAATTGTTGAATAAAACCAAAAATTTACATAACCTTGTTTATCTAAATTGGAATGTCATTAAATCCTTCACATCCCGACCTGCAAAGCTTCAAATAGCCATAACTTCCTCTAGAGAGCTCCAAATTGCACAAAGTTGGTCTCGCTAGAGAGGTATCCTTGAGTTCTCAAAAACACATACCTCTACCATCTCTAAAAGATCTTACACATATTGGAACAAGAATTTATGACTTGTAGAAGTGTATGAACCTTATCCATACCTTCAGTGGGCTCTTACCTCACTAACCAAGCTTGTATCATCCTGAAACCATCATAAAATCAACCTGAATCCTCTTTGTGAGCTCCAACCATCATTGAGAAAGCACTACCAATCAACCTTCATTCCCTTGACTGAGCCTCACTACACCATTCACACCTTTTCCATAAATGTCACTTGACATCAATGACAACACCAATGACCAGGGTTTAAAAATCTCCCCCTTTTTCATTAATGGAAACAAACTCAGAAACTTTGATGGAAACACACACATAAAAATCTTCAAATCACCATTCCTAGTTTCTGATAGCACTTTCTCCCCCTTTGACATCTATGACAAAGGGTCTTACATTTAACAAGACAAACAATATGCAAGCAACCACTTACAGAGCAAAAACTTACCTCAAAAATCTCTCCCTTGGATTAACATCACTATCTTACCCCCTGTGTCTTGAATAAATGCATGGATGTCTTCCAATTTTCTTCATTACTCCCCCTGAACCTATGCTCTTCATATTCAGTCATCTTACTTCACCATGTTAAAAAAACTCAACTCTACCTTAATGTAGTGAAATATGCTATTTTGACCTTGGATCCTTGAATTAGCCTTTTAGAGCTTATGAGCCTAACTTTGGTCCTCCATAGTAGCCTATGAATTTCATAGATTATGCTCATGCACCCCCCTTGGGATTGTTCCATCTCTATTTACCTTATTATGCATGAATTTGACTTAGTACCTTATTCATCTTGCTCTTTTTGTCTAAGAAATATAATTCCCCATTGATTCTGTCTATCTTATTCATAAACTAGAATAGATGATAAACAAACCAACATGATCTCCTTATGTTACATGAGATCACACAAAATTTTATTTCAATTGAAACCTACTCTACATTATCTTGTGGTGAAATTATAGGTATTATACTTCCTTGTTTATCTTATTTATGAATGTAACAAATCACTTTGATGTGCTAGACTCCTATTTTACTCCTTCAAGCTTAAATTGACTTCAAGACCAACCTTCATTTGATAGATCAAGTATTCAAGTAAAATTACCTTATCTTCATAAAGCTAGAGATGATCTCTTCAACCCTATCAAACATCATCAAGCATGACCCTAAATTCTCACCTACATGTCTGATACACAATTTCAGTCAACTACATGTTTATTTGGTTTTAAAGCTATCTGAGGCCCTCTAATGGTCTTCACATATACACACCTTTGTTATGATGCATTCTTCATTCTCACAAACTCTACAACCCTCCTGAAGTCCACCTCCTAGACCAATGACTTCTCTTAATGCATATTTTAGTGTGTTCTTGATGAAGTCTTGACATCACTCTCTAAGAATCTCTATTACAGTCAACTGTTAGACTAGAATTTTAACTTTTCACACTTGTCTCTCCTTATTTTGAGTGTCTAGTCTCCATACCCTTATTGAACTAGTCAAAGAGCTTCCACATTTCATTCACATATTTCTCATCTGTAGGACACTAAAATTGATCTATTTCTACCTAAACCAAACTTATAGAGTATGAGTGTTTCATTTTCATTCGTTACCTAAGCTTTGGAATTTCTTCTCTAGCTTGAGAGCCTTCAAACCTTCTTCTTATCTCTTTATCAAGCTAAAACATCATCCAACCAAGTAGCAACACCTCTATATTCTTGGGCTACTGAGTGCATCTCAGAGAATAAATTCATAGACTTCCCTAATTGGATATGATTAACTTTTGAATTTTGAACCATGGTCACCATCTATTTTCATTCTAGCCCTTATTGAAGAGTAACAAGTTCATTTCTTCACTAAGTTTGACCTAACTTAGAGTATGTAGATCTCATCTTTACAGTTCATTACAAATTCTTTGTTCTTTTTGGCTTAATTGAGACTTTTTATTACAATCCTATCCTTAACTAGAATACACTACTATCTCCTTAAATATAACATTTTGCACCAACATAGAGCTTATTGAGAACTTAGAGGACCTTTGTACCTTGAGCTCATCCATGCTTTTCTTCAATTCTTGGTCTACATGAATATTTTAAAGCACTTTTATTTATACTACAATTGGAGGGACACTTGACCTTTTCTTGTCCTAAATTAAATGGTTTGATAGTGATAATTAGTTTATCATACATTTTATCTTCACTGAGAAAGAGATGACTTAACTGGGATACTATACAATTAGTCTTCTTACACATGGGAAATGCTATATTTTCTTTTATATAACAGACCTTGATTCCCTACAATGACTGACTTGTGTACTAGGAAACATTATTATGGACCTGACAAGACTGAGACACCTTGAAAATTTCTTGGCTGACCTTAGACAGGCCTTTGAAGAATAGGGCAAGGGAATATACTTAACACTATTGACTGATCAAATGACAGTTTGTATACTTTTCAAGGCTCACACTTTCTTTAAAATAGACTAAGAGTGAAGACTCAAACAAGACTTAATTTTAACAACTTAGAAATAGATAATATAGACCTTGAGGCCTAATGAATACACTTTCATTGTATAGCTACAAAAGGGGATATCAAAGATCTTCAAGAATACTAAGCACACTTTCTCTGAAATGGGCATACCTGTGCAATATGAAAATACTTCAACTACCAAATTTCCATCAGGAGCAGACGTAGAACCATCTACTCAACTTCATTGTGAAGAGCACTTGATTGGTGACTTGATAGATAATTGAAGACCAAACCATGCTTATTCCATCTAGTGTATACCTTCTAGAATCCTACAGAAGGCATACCATCTTATCATGTCTTTTCAAAATAGGAGGAAGTCATCAAAACAACATGATGACTCAATTCTTTCCTTTCTTGTCCTTGTTATATTTTTGGTCTTCTTAGATGCATTCCTTGGTGTGGAAATCACATAACCCAAGTTCTCACTTTCTGATTGAGTGCATGATAAGCATATATGTTGTAACTCATACACCTACTCTAACACCGCTTGAGGAAGAAATTCTTCATCCTTTGCACTAGAATTTTCTTCCTTCTTGTTGGATTTTTCATAACTTGCTGATGTTTTGTTTGTACTAGATTCTCATATGACTGTCATAAATTGCCATGTATCTTCAATATATGCCCATGCTATCTTATTATCATTTTTTGCTCTTTCAACTTCTGATTTTTCTTCCTCGACCTTGTATATCCATTTTACTTTCTTCTTTCTAGTGTCTCTCTCATCCATGGTTGACTTTGTCTCATTCTTAGAGTTTGAATTTACTTTGAATATCATTTTGTCTTGCATTTTGAATGCATTCAACTTATAGCTACATCTATGGGATTCATGATAGTGTTTGGAAAAATTCCCTTGCTCATGACATTTGAAGCATACAACCTAGTACTTGCCTTTTAAGTTTTCTTCTTCCCAAAACTTACTTACTAGTTCTTTTAGGCAATACTTGGCTATGTGACCTTTTTATTTGTAGTTGAAACATACGATGTTCTTCTCATATTCAGTCCTACAATCTTTCCAAGGATGTTCTTCATCTAATTTTCTCCTAAAATATCTAGCTCTATGCCCAAACACATTACATGAATTTTTTTTCCATAAAACTTACCTGAGAGTCTCCTTACATTTGGTTGCCTAATGGTATTCTTGTGTTCTTTCTTATTTTTCTTGGTCTCAAAACATTCTTGACAAGATACATGGCTTGACTCATCCCTCAATTCCTTTTTCCTTGCTTGTTCTAGTTCCTCTCTTAGGGTCTTTAGTTCTAAATTTAGTCTCTCACATTCTTCACTCTTGGCTTGGACAGTTACTTGACATAGCTCATGCTCTACTTAATTTTATTTTGCTTCATTTTTTACCACCAATTCTGATTTGTCACTAGGATACATTTATTTTCTAGTGGTTTATTTTAGCTCATTCTTCAGATTCTTCATTTATTCTTCATGGCTGAGACATTCTTTCTCTTTGTCTCTTAGATACTTTGACACATTCTCAACAAATGATGCCATCTCATTAAGTTGTTGACCATGCTTTACTTCCTTGAGCTTGATTTCTATATTTAAATATTTTGTAAGGGCTTGAGAAATCTCATACTTATTTTTCAAAATTGATTCTACTAAAGAACTCATGCTTGTGTCTTTACGATCACCTCCAAGCTGTTAGGCTTGATTCAAGAGAATGAAACTTTGATACCAATTGTTGGAAATTAGTACATTGAGAGGGGAGTGAATCAATGTCTTTTCAACTTTTACCTCACAAAACATTTCACTTAATTCTTATCATTAAGATCAAAAAAACATTCACAAGCAGCTTAAAAGATATATAACACACATAAACATAATTTAACGTGGGAAACCCAAAACGGGAAAAAACCCATTGAAACCAAGAACTAGCTCAGGATAAGAATCTCCTGTAAATGTTACATGATTTCATGGTTGATCTTTAACTCAACCTGGAGCTATGAATCCAAAATTCAACCAAGCTACTACTCAGTATTTGAAAAGCTTCAACTTGTCTAGAAGATTCAACTCCCAAATTTGGTCCAACAATAATTGACCTTTAGTAAGCTTCAACTTACAGGGAAGAAAAAAATCCCCACATGCTAAGCTACAACTTAGAATTTATCAGAGTTTTAATCACACTTGGTTTGTTGTCTTCAACAACTGATGGTGACCTCCAAGTCAACTCACTCTCTTCTCTTCTCACTTCTAATCCTAATTCCCCTTTCTTCTAGTCATCTAATCAACATCCAGTGTGTGTCATATTGGGATCACATTCACTAACATATTCATGTCATGTTTTCACTTATTCTCTTCACCTGATGACAATAAATTATTTTTCATACAAGGTTCAACTCAATCAACTTGCTGCAATCTCTTTGATATAAGATATTATTCAATAATGTATTCTTGACACAAGTATCTCAACTTAGTATCATACTTTATTTTCACTCTAACTCCATTAGATTCTCAATATTTCAGCATATGTTCATCTCATAGTCTCTATCATTTCAGTCTCATATGTTCATGGAACTATCAGTCTCTCAATACTTCAACATGTATTCATGACACACACTTTTTCAACACAATCTCATGCTCTCATTGCTAACTTTATCAACACTTCAACATGTCCCAATCTACTCACATACACTTTTAGTAGTATACCCCACACACACACACACACACTTGTTTTTATATCCCCATAAATTCATGTAAACCTTTCACATTATATTTATTGAGCTAGCAAAAGTATTGGACTAGCTTTCCAACTTCCATATTTTTTCAAATCTCCCTTTTGGACTTTTCTTCATTTCTTATATGTGACTTTTCATTATTTTAAGAAAACACTCTTCATTTTTTGTTTTGAAGGATTTGAGAAAGGTTTAGAAGAAGTTCAAAATTTGTAACTCCTCATTTCTTTATCATGTAAACATATTAAGCCTTTGATATTATTACATACATTTAAGAGTTATCAAAGAACTTGGTGTTTGTAGGTTGACAAGTGACACTTCTTTAGCTACTCCATGCAACTAACTTTTTAGCTTCTCCATGAGCTCCTTCACTTCGAATAAGGATCTTTCATGTTTTTATCCACTTAAACTAGACCTTACAAATTCACATGAAGATCAAACATAGCTTGGAATCTCAACCGACATCACACTATTTTCAAAAAAATTGGACCATGTCAATATTGTTATGTACTTCATCAAGTATATTCCCAATCAATAAGCTTCATCATATAACCACACCTCCTTTCGATGTAAATTGGGTTATACTTGCCTTTGAACTGTTCCTCACAGACTTTCCCTATTGAGACAAATTTTTTTTGCAAATTTCTCCTTTGTTTTGAGATGAATTAACCTAATTTATGACCTCCTTATAGACATTGCCTGTAATTTTTTGAAATTTTCATAGGTTAAAATTTAAGTTTTAATGATTTTCCAATTCCAAACACTCTGACTTATTTCAACCTTCTTAGTCCTTTGGTCTCATTCACCAAATACGTGTTTCCATTTCGGTAAACCTCAAAGTGATGGACTTTGACAAACTCCATCCCACATAATAAACCACATTTGATAGAGTTTTGGGTCCACCAATCACTCTTGTAGTCAACAAGCCTGTCTTCACAACTAATCAAAGTTTGACATGGATTTGATATTCTTATCAGGTGCATATCATTGTGAAGTTCCAGCCAATAAGAAAGCTCCACGTAATTCACATTGTCAGGCTGTTCTTAACCTCTAATGGCCACCGTGAGAAGAAAGCTATTAATCAAGCTCCATACTCTTTGCAATGTTAGAATTTTGATAACCTGTATCTGACCAATGCAAAACATGATCTAATATGGAGGCTCCATGTTACTTTCATATTTTGTAGTGTAATTCTTCACATTTTCTAGCTCTATGTTAGATCATGAAAGGTGAGCCAATTAGAAGTATCCACATGTATTTTAAAATTTTGCATTGTCAGGCTGACTTTATTTTGTTGCAACTTGCTTCTTTTCTTCGCAATTGCTGGGCAGGCCCAAAATTTTATCTAAACCTTCTTTTTTTTATCGTAACTTGCTTCTTTTCTTTAAAACTACTGAATATACTCAAAATTTTATCTAACCCAAAATGTCATTAAATCCTACACATCCTGACCTGCAAAACTTCAAATGGCCATAACTTCCTCCAGAGAGCTACAAATTATGTAAAGTTGGTCTCGTTGGAAAGGTCTCATTGAGCTCTAAAAAAACATGCCTCCACCATATCCAAAATCTCATTCACATGCTCGAATAAGAATTTATAACATGTAGAAGTGTACCAACCTTCTCCATACATTTAGTGGGCTCTTACCTCACTAACCAAGCTTATAACATCCTCGAACCAACATGTAATCAACCTGAATCCTCTTTGTGAGCTCTAACCATCATTGAGAAGGCATTACCAATCAACCTTCATGCCCCTAACTGAGCCTCACTTCACCATTCACAAATTTTCCATTAATGTCACTTGACATTAATGAAAACACCAATTACTAGGGTTCAACATTTAAATGCTGAAGGTACATATAACCTGCAAAAGATATGTTCACCTACACAAGCCTACAAAGCACATTAAACCTAAAATGAAAATGCAGAATGAAGATTCCAACTGATCCTGATGGTCACCCCGAGAGTGAGCTTACAACCAAATGTTGCACTACATATTAGACTCCATGTAGTTATTGTGTGTGTGTGTGTAGAAATTGTGCCTCAGGATGCCCTTGTGTAAGTTGCGCTTGATAGTGGATTGTAGCTAGAATATAGCAATGTAGTAGAATGCATGGATGAAATAAAATGAACTTCCCCTTTCCTATGCTATGTATATAGAATATATAGTCCCTTGTACCTTGAATGGATGCTAGATGAATGTCTTAGAGTTCTTTAGGTGCCTTTTGAATGCAAGCTTATGTGATGATAGTAATACTTAGTAATTTTTCCTTCATTTTGAAAACATAACAATGTATTTATATGATTATCTTGTTTTAATTTCATAATTAACAACTAGAAGGCCAGATTATAAGTGAAAAAGATGCCCAAAAGATAAAAGAGACCTAGAAGGAGTGAGTAAGGTAAAAAAGGGCTAGGGAAGCCCAGAGGGGAAAGGAGTGCCTAGGTGTTGATGTCCTCACCAAGATTTAGTGTCTGAAGCCACAAAAGATAAATAAGTAAAGCTCCAATTGGGCTGTAGGGTGTGTAAGACATAAATAGAAAATAAGAGACAAAGAAAAGAGGCCAAAGATAGTTGTCAATTGCTAGTTTTCTTGCTTAGGAATAATGTAAATGTTAGCATGCTTTTAGGACCTAGAAATGTACCCAAGTGTGTGATTTTGTGTGTACACTATCCATGGATTGGTATCACATGCTTTTCTAAACCTGATATGGAACCAAGTCTACCATTAGGTCTGAACCTATTGCCACATATCATATAAATCATTATGTACCCAACCCCATCAATGCTAATTACAAAATATTTGATCAAGAAGATCACACAAGTGTCCAAAAATTAGATACTAAAATTGAATGCATCTTAGATTTGCTACTTGATGAGTGGGAAACTAAAAGTCATGGTTTTGATTTATACAAACAATTTAAAGAAGATGGCCTCAACATCTATTGCTTGCATGAGGAAAATTCACCCATTCTTGATATCCTAAAAGTAGATCCATTGGATGATGACATTTGGTAAATGTTTTTTGATGGATCAAGAAGCATACAAGGATCACGAGGAGGTGTGGTACTTGTATCTCCTACTGGTACTAGGTATTGTTCTACATTCATGTTCCAATTTAGTTGTTCTATCAACTCAACAAAGTATGAATATCTCATTCATGGCCTATAATGGGAAATAAAGAAAAGTATCAAACAATTGCAAACTTTTGGGGATAGTGAACTAGTTATAAAATAAGTGAGAGGGTTTAATGTGACTAAGAATGACCTACTTAGAGCTTACAAGTATATAGTACAAGACCTGTTGGAAGATTTTTAAGCCTTCAACATCCATGCCATTCCAAGGAAAGAGAATGAATTTATGGAAAGATTAGCCGCAGTAGGAGAAAATTTTGACATTGCTCAAGATATCAAGAAGTTTGGATTATAGTCACATATCAAAGTAGTGGCGAGGCCAGTTGTACCAGACAATAACATAAATTGTCAAGTGTTTGAGAATGATCAATAAATTGTCAGTTTCATCCAAGAAAAAGTTAAGTTTTCATCAAGGAATCAAGACAAATTGGAACAACAATATGATTACCAATTTGTCCAACTCAAATCAAACAAATTACCCAAAGTATTCATGACTTTGGAGTCCATCTTCAATTTTGACAATCAAATTAGAAAATAAAAGGAAAACATGACAGTTAAAGGTGAGGACTATGAAACCATCTCAGTTGGTAAGGCAAAATTGTTTAAGATTGGTAAGGTATGTACTCCATAAGAGAAACATGCATTTATAGGACCTTTTCAAGAATTTTCTAATGTTTTTGTATGGAGTTATGAATCCCTTAGGAGTTTTGATAATGATCTAGCCCAACACACCATTGAATTAGACCCAATTTCCAAGCCCATTAGGAAAAAATAGAGGTATGTCAATCCACAGATTAATCCTCTCATGAAGATAGAATAAAACAAGTTGATTGAGGAAAACATCATTTTCCCCATCAAGTATTCATCATGGGTTGTAAATCTAGTTCTAGTACGAAAGATAAATGGAGAAATAAAAATGTGTGTTGATTTCAAAGATTTGAAAAAACCATCTTTGAAGGATCATTACTCAATGCCTGTTAACTTTTCAAGTTCCCTTTCCTAGTGTGCCTTCTTTTTGAAACACTTGCAAAATTTTTCCCTTTTATCAAGTGTTATTTTTTTGCAAAATTATTTGAAAGAAATGCATGTGTTGGAGTTTTCTATGTGTTAAAAATTTAGGGTTTTGGGAATCAATTTACATTTTGCATGCAAATTGCTTCCCAAAACCCAAAATACTTAGGAAATTAGATCAAATCAAAAGTGGGAACTTAAATTGTAGTTTGCATGCAAACTACAAGATGAGTCCCAAAAAATGACCTCCCAAAAGCATTTCAGGTTTTGGAACCCGAATTACAGTTTGCATGCAAAAAATGCAAGATCGACTTACAGAAATTTGATTCCCATGGTTATTTAAGACCATTTCAAGTTTTAGAACCTGAATTGTAGTTTGCATGCAAACTACAAGTTAACTTCCAACTCCCTAAATACAAATAACTTATACCAATTCAGGTTTTATATTTAATGTTGTAAATTACATGCAACGTGCACGATGACTTTTGAAACCCAAAACCCAACACCAAGTTAGCACATTAAATTCCACCTACCCACATGTGTCACCTGCGTGGTAGTGAAATTTCCCTTTTCTATTTCAGGGAAAAAAATTTACATGTATTTTTCACCTGACACTTTGTACACTGACCTGCTGACTCTTCACATACCTCTGTTCATACTCGTTGCATAATTTTTTGGGAAAATTTTGCATTTTCCTCTTCGACACACTTGATATTTGTGTAAGTTTTAAAGTTTTAATCATTTTTTCAAGGTTTCAAGTTTCTATTTTTGGGCATTCTTTTCCATCCTTTATTTGGCGTTATGGGTACCTTTGGTGTTTTCATTTTTACTTCATTTCTCAGGTTTTCTTCCTTGTGTTCTGGAATTAACATCTCATTTTCCCTTATTCCTTCATTGATTTTTTTTTTTATGAATTTTAAGCTTTAAGGTCTCTTTTTCTTGAAAATAAGAGGATTTATCATTGAAATGCCACTTCAAAAGTTTCAAGTTACAAAATAAGTTTCAACTTCTGTCATCTAGAGGTCGGAGGTTGAAAAGTACCTCACAAGTTCTACCAAGGAAATTTTTTGATTCAAAGCATGACAAATCAAGGGTTGACTTCCAGGTACTTTGGGTTAGAATTTCAGAGGCTGCAAAGTAGGCCTTAAGTCCCGCTAATACATTTCAGGGGGTTCCTTGTTGCATTTAAGGCGGCTGACTTCCGCCCTCAAGTTTAAAATAATTTTGTAAGGTTTTCAGGGTTTCCTCCAGGGGGAAATGTTAGAAACATCATCCAAGGGAAAAGGAAGAATGAAGTATAGATTTTCAAGGGGATTGTTCCCCCTTCTAGCCTCACATGTGACATTGAAAACATCGAAAATAGTGACTTCGGCCATATTTATTTTCCATATTTTTGGGATAGGGTTGAGCTCCATCTAAAAAATCTTGGATGAAAATTATTTATGATAGTGGACATTCGCTAGCTACTACTTTCTCACCATAAATGAAATGACCAGAATTTGTGCTCGCAGTTGCGGCACATTATGAAAGAGACTCCTGAATAGATAGAGACGATGATGTAAAAATTGTAATCAGAATGAACACTGATTATTTTAAATATTTGTTAAGGCTTCCTAATATTGAACTCATATGCCTCAATTTATCCTAGCTCTGCTCTTTAGCATTGGAAAGTAAATTCTAAGACTTGTGCCAAGTTTCTTAATAAAGGCATTGTCTAGAAAAACATAAGCCTTCAGTGACTAGAGTTACAAAGACCATTCCCTGATCATATTTCGTTCAAGAAGTGACTGAAATTATGACACTATTAAGTAGATTTTCAGGGCACCCATCTTGGGAAATATTTTCCAAAACTAGATTTACCTTCTATATCTCTACTATTCATAAGAATTTTGACCTCATTCAATGGGTAGAGCACATCATCGATTCCATACGTGCCTAGGATGTCAGATGTCTTAAATCCAAACAATTTATATATGAATTTCTATCTTGTGTAAACTACCACAGGAATGAGAAATTGCCCTAGATTGTCACCTGAGGGGACAAGAAATTTATCAAAAATTTATGACTTCTACCCTCAACTCATAATGAAGGTAGGATCAAGTCATTTTAGGAGGGTCAAGGATGCCTTCTTTGTCACTATCCTATGTGTCTTTGAAAAGGAGCTCTATAACTAAAGGATATCCGATAGTGTTTGGAATGTGGTGAGGACTTTAGGGTTGTATTTTTCTTATAATTTCCAACATTCACATATCTCATAGTGGGAAGAATTCTAGGTGTTCCTTATAAACTACAAAGGTTTCCCATAGATAAGTGGGTTTTTATGGAATTAGTTTGATAATTTCTACATCTCCATAAAATCCAACATGACAAGCATAAGGCAGGGGTTCAATTTCCAATAGTTTTTGGGTCCATACACTTGTACATCCTTTTACAAGGAAAAGAATGTTGAAGATTAGATGCACACAAATGACATTGAAAACCTATCACCCACGGGTTAGATTTTATTATTGGGGGCATGGTTTGGTAGACTTGGACCAACTGGTTTCCATGTACCATAGTTAGAGGACATCTGGATTGATTGGAGAGATGAAATTACAGCGCGGGTGAGAGAGACTATGAAATGTTGAATCTCAAGGAAGTGGCTAAATATGGAATTACATATGTTTCTGAGGGACGTTAAAGATGATAGAAAAATTATTGGAACATGTGTATGATCAAACTAATGTGAAATACTAGCCATTTCCATGGATCAATTGGTCAATCTAATAGTATAGTAGTTTTAAGGAGTGTGCAACACCATATTCTCAATCAGACCCACCAATGGCTGAAATCATTGGGAATTATGTCAAATATGTCAGAATAGCTTCATATTGAAGCAGCGCAGGTAAAACCATTGGTGGGCCACCTCACCTCTTCAAAAGGAGATAATCCACTTCCAAACCCACTCCCAAGCCTCACAAAATTACCATTATTTGTAGAGGATTTGATTCTTCTTTTAGGGTTCCTTCTAAATAAGTTTCTTCTTCCAATGTCCTTCCACTGAATTTATTGATCTAGTTACTTCCCCACCATACATAACTCAAGTGTTGTAGTAAAATTCTTCACCTCCTCTTCCTTATTATTTTTTTTCATCTCCTCCATATCTTCCACCTCTCACTCTTTCTTTTCCCACATCTTCCATTTATTCTCCTCCCATTTCTCCCACTCTCATCACTTCATCTCCTACCATGACTCAAGTATTTTCCTCTCTTCCCTCTCTCTCATCTGTGGATGTTTTAGCTTTGGATTCCCCTCGAGGAACTCCCCTTCCTCAAAAGGTTATTTCCACTTCCTCTCCCATATCTCTTTTTATTTCATCCACCTCGTAGTTTTCTTTTCCACTCCTTCTCCACTTGTCACCACTTCATTTCCACTTATATTTACTGTAACAACTACCCTTAAATTACCTATCCATTTTACTATTTTTATCACAGTGCCCATGTCATCCTCTAAACAATTTTCTTCTTCTTCTACCCCTTCATGGTTTGAACATGAAAACCCCCAAGCAGAAAAAGAAAATTCCTATTGGATATGATGTTGATCTCATCATCTTGGATCTAACTCCTCTGCGACAAGAAAAGAGGCCAAGGGTATTTTTCTCACCTTTTGGTTGATCAGACAGGGGAAATATTTGTTGAAGATAGAAACTCTAGTTTCCAACAAGTCAAAAGAGAATATCACTGCAACATATTATCACATTTAAAATTTCTCTCTAGGTAAATCCATGCATGAAGGTGCAAAATAGGATGTCCACTTTTCCCTTAGAAACCTTCAAGATAAATTTGATAAGGAAAATATCACCAAGGATGAGAAAAAAGGAAAAGAGTAGAACAGTTGGCAACCATCCTACACAAGATAACGTAGTCATCCCCTTAAACTTCTCTCATGATATCTACAAGTTTTGATGTAATTTCCTTCTCTGTAGTTGAGAATATTGGAAAACAAGGTCGAGCATCTCGGCACTTGGATCTAAATCTAGATTTAAGAGGGGAGAACATGTGATTAAGGATGTTTTCACTATATATAAGGATCTCGAACCAGAGAAGGATACAGTTAATAAAATGTATGGTATTCTTAGAGACGAATGTATTAATCTAGAACTCACATTGGAGGTATGGAAGGAAGTTCAAAGCATTAAATCCGATCTACTCTTAAGAGAAGGGATCATTGATAATTCTTCAAAACTGTTTGAATATAAAAAATCCATGGAATTCCATGTCTGGATGTTGCAAGAGGCCATGTCAAAATTTGAACAAAGGGAGAAACAAGAGCATTAACAACCTCAATGATATCACATATGAGTTTGATATCATTCATTGTAGGTTCCTGAATGATGATCTTGATTTGATTTTAGAAGATAAAATTATTTCTAATTTCAAGATTCTAATTAATGAGGATATTGAGGTAACAAATTCATTTGGTCTTAAATCCATTCACAAGTTGGTATCATACCAAAACTTCTTGAGCCAACTTAGGAAAAACATAAATTAGATCAAGAATTTTCCTAAAAAATTAAATAGAACAGTTGAATCTACTGAGGTCCTAAATTACTATGCATGTGGGGATGATGATAAAGAAGTCCAAGAAATATTCAAATGATTTCTTGATTATAAGCATAAGATAGCTAGTGAAGAAGAAGAAACTAACATAGATAAGATGAAGGGTGGTGCCAACCCTAACTGAGTTTTTTTGCCATTTTCACAGTCTCTAAGCCACAGTCCATAATTTGAGTTACAGGTATGACTAGGTCAAAGCCACACAACTACACGACTATTTTTTTTAGAGACTTTTTCTCAAATATTAATGCATTGTATTTTTAGTATGAAAAAGTTAAGAAAGGTGGCTATAATTTCTTAACTTTATTAATCTATAAATAGGAGTATGCATTATGAATAAAGTGGAATTTTTGATCATTGGTGTAAGGAAGCTCTACCATTTTGAGTACTCATATACATGCTTTACCCTCAATACTATATACAAAACTAATATTTTTCCTTCTTTTACTTTAATGTGCAGTGTATTTTAGTAGTTCATTTTATACTTATGAATGTTTCTTTCCTAGTATATGGTGATCTATTTTACCTTCACATTAAACTATACTTTCTTTTGCAAAATTACAAGTTATGATTAGTGAGACTTATTTGTTACAGTTCTAGAATAAAGAAAATACCTTATGTTATTATTAAGTTTTATCTTCATAAAGGTTCTTTGTTGGAGAAAAGGAATAGATTGTTGTTCATATCATTATTATTCCTTTAAAGTATTTCATGTTAGTGAAATATGATCTTCTTGTTCCTTAAAATATTTGTGCATGACCATTTTCACTTATTTCTAGTTATTCCCTTTCCCCTTTTCTTTGAATAATTGGATAATATAGTTTGTTAACAACATCATAGGTTTTGCAACCTGATCTTAAATCAGACACACATAGCTTAGAAGGAAGCCAAACTTCCCCATAGGTTCATCCCAAAGAGCCAAGGTCCCACACCACGGGTATGTTCTGATATTGCACTATATCTTTTAATGATTCCGCGGGTGCACAATCCAAGTGACAATAATTTTTGGCACTCTTGGTGGGATAAACACTAAGAGTTGGTACCTATTTTAGTGTTTGCATTAATCAAAGGTACATGCACACTACATTTCTATAAGTTTTCAAATCTAGTGCATGCACTTATGTGAATAATTCAAACAAAATATTTTTCAAGGAAAGGAAACCAACAAACTACTAAAATTTCTTTGTCTCCTCCAAGGACAAGAAAAGGAAAAAATTTATCATCTAGCACAGTCAATACCTCCATTTGGAAGATTCCCTCCATGAAGGAGAAATCAACCACTCATTGTAATGATGGTAAGAAACCATGTCTTTCCTGATTTCAATGGTGGTAGTCCTCTATCACTCGCTCAATTTGATTCTATACTTGTAACAACTCTAAAAACTTTTCCATTCTTCATTGGTGAAACCAACGTTACTCCCATAGAGCACATTCAAGATATTTCTAACATCTGATTGGTCTAGAACATCAAAAAAGATAATGTGGCAGTCAAACTTCTTACCACTTCTCTTAAGGGGAAAGCACTTTAATGGTTTTGTGGTCTATTAACCAACACTATACAAAACTAGGATGAATTGGGAGAAGAACTCTATAAACAATTTAAAGACAAGAGTTATCATTTATCTCTTATGGAACAATTGACTACTATCAAGAGAGCTCCTCAGGAGTTCATGGGAGATTTTAAGTTATGGTTCTAGAAGACATCAAATAGGATCCCACCACTAATCAAGCCTTCCCCGAATAATGCATTCTTATACTACTTGTAAGCTTTGAACAATGATGTTACAGTTATGATCCAATCGATGGGTGGAACAATGTTACTGAATGCTTATGATATTTCCATACAAGATGAGAATTACTTGATCTAGGTAGGAAAAATAGCTCCAAGACCACCAATGCCTTTATTTCCTAAATTTTCCACTAATCATCCTACCATTTCTCCTTTCCCTTCAGTGTCCAACTAGCCAAATCAACCCATGCCTCCCTCCAATGATCTCTATGAGGTCAAATCCTTGTTTCATAGTTTTGGCAATGAGTTGGTTACTCTCAAAAGACAATAGTCCTAGTATAACCATCCTTACCAACCTCTGAATAAATCATATTAGCCTAATAGATAGTCTTTCTAGAGTTATACCCAAATAGAGAATTAGATCGCCAACGTAAAACCCTTGAATACCAAGAATCCCATTACTGCTAGCTCTTCTAGAGCTATTGTTCATATGTAAAATAATATCGTTTAAGATTGCAAGTGGTGTTACCAGAACATGTGTCCTAATGGGATGCTCAACTAAGATCTCATGGTTCAGAGCATATCCACGACCATAGAACAATAAGACAAATCTTCTCCATAGGAAGATGTAAGTCAACCACAAATGTAAGGGGAATCAACCTTGTTAAATTGGCAGGAGGAGGGATTTTCTGGACTTAATGTGGACTCTACATCACTAACATCTAATACATGGTCAAAGAAGAGGGAAATAGAAGGGGAACCTCATAAGGTAGATCAAACATCAACTTCTCAACCTCCCGAAAGAAAAAATAAGTAAAGATACAACAGGTAAATTATCAGGAGCAAAAGTTAGTCAAGATATGAGGAAAAACAATCAGCCTATCATCACGATACCAAAAGCCCAAATTTCAAAGGAGGATACAACAACACTTAAATCTCCATTTAGAGTGGAAGGTATTCCTTTTAGCATAGTTGATGAAATGAAAAATAAAAACCTCAACGTCACTATGTGGGAGATGATTTCTATTCCTTTGCAAAGAAACCTGCTACAAGAGGCTTTGAAAAGTTTTAATACACGGGGTGAAGCAGTGAAGCATGGATCGTCTAATTCTACTAGTTTGTGCCAACCTGATGGAAGGAATGATGCTAAGTCAGGAAAACCACCACCTTTTTATATCTCTCTATTTATTGGTAAGCATCTAGCACATAATTGTATGATTGATTTTGGTGCCAGCAATTCCGTAATGCCTAAACATATTGCCAATGTGTTGAGTATTCAATATACACTAGTGACAAGGGGGTTGTTCAAGTAGATGATAATGTTGTTCAAACCATTATGATGATTAAGGATATGAACCTTACCATACATGCCTTCCCATATTTATCAATCACTCAGGATATATCAGTTATTTATCTTGCTCCCTTCACCATATGCCTCTCTAGTGATTTCATCGCCAAGATGGCTGGGTATCTCTATGCTGATTGGTCCCATATGCTTCTAAAAAATAGGTATGGAACTAAGGTGGCTATAAGAGTTGAGCCAATATGTAATGACCATGTTGAGCCCTATACTCCTTATAACACATCTGACATGGCTGATATCTATGATGACTTCTATTTTGAAAGTTGTAAACGTTGACATGTGATTCTTGTCTTAAGACGATGTAATATTATGATCTATAACATCATGTTTGTGGTAGATAATATGTTATTTGCTAAAGTAGGTACAAGTCTACCATATTTATGCTGCATATAAAATGAAGTAATTCATCTCTTCTTGTGCTGAAAAGTTCACTGCTTGGGAATGAGAAATTGAGTTTCAGTTTTCAAAATTCATTGGGATGCAAAAAAACATTACCTTAGATCAATTTCATTGATACAAGGTATGCTTCTAATTTATAAACCTTGTGGTCATAATGATCAAGCCAAACAGATTGAAGGGTTTTTGGACTTTGATTGTACTTAAGTCATGAATGATCTCCATGGCTCTCTGCTTCATATTTGAATTTGGATGTTAATCTGGTTCTTCTTTTTGTTAAAGTGAGACACAAATTTTATTATGAATATGGAACATAATTGAAATATGCTCCTTAAATATGTAACTTTATCCTAAAAGTGTAACCTAACCTAAGTTACTAAGTTCTTTTGTTAATATGGGATGTTAAAAGGGACCTAAGACTAAAGACTTAGACCTTAGGACCTATGTTAGTTCCTAGACTAATTTTGAACCTAACCTAATGTTCGACTAACCTAAAAGGGGCCTATGGGACGACATAGAGAGGGGGAGGTTGGTGGCATCACATCCTAGAAATTTATTAGGAAATTAGTATGGTCTTATCTCTTTTAACTACCAAATTTGGCGAAGGCATAAAAAAAGTTGGGGAAATGAGTTGACATCCCCACCAAGTTTTAGTTGCATACAATTTTGAACTTAGTCATTGCCAAACATAGAGGTGGTGGTGGCGGGAGAAGTGGAAGGACTAACAATCCTATTTTGCATTCAATATTTTGGAAAATGGCGAAAACCACCTAGGAAGAAGAAAGAGGGGTTTTTGTTTTGTTTTGGTCATTTGGTCTTTTCGAGCTTGAGCTTTGCATGTGGTTTTTGCGCTTCAATTCGAATCCTTGCATGAATACTCTTACCTTGTATGGCATTTAAATAAAGAAGTTAATATCGTGAGAACTATAAGAAGAAGAAGAAGGTTTTGAGAGTTATTGGTGTTTCAAGGGGAAAAAATTGAAGCTCTACCGAGTGATCTTCTACAAAAAAGTGAAGACTAGAGATCTATTAGGCATGATAGGCCCTCTCCATTAAGTCTTATGATTTTATTTAAATGTTTCATAAAAACAACTCTGCTCTTGAGAAAATATTCTGGTTATGTTTCTGCGATCAATTTTCCTTTGCTTCAATGGTGTTTTGTTTGTTTTCCTAGATGCCTTATAGATTTTTCTTGATAGTGGAAAGTGCGTTCTGGGAGTATAGTTTCCATACTTCTGAGTAATATAGATTTTTCTTAAATATTTTTAATAGAGGCTTAAAACCGAGTCGATATCTATTAGGTGATGTTTTAGTTAAAGGTTGTTCTTACAATGTATGTATCTTGGTTTGTTTGATTCAGAGAATCTTGCTTAAAATGTTTCCTTTCATTGTTGTTGGAAGACTAGAGATATGGATTTTTTTGGATATCTTGACCTTTGCCTGAGATCTTACTGTTTTAGTGTTTGCGTATGTTTTCTTTTATATTTCTAACTTGAAGACCATCATTTTTTCTTGATTGGGAAAAAAAACTTATGTTATGAGCTGCATGTTTTGAACATTAGTATGGCTAAGAAGAAATCCTCAGATTTTGACTTGTATGTCCTCTTTCTTTTGTCATTTAGAGAAATTTGAAGGAGTTCTTGTATAGACATCATAGGAAATATAACTTGTTGACGTTATTGCTAATGTAAGTGGAAAATGTTATTCTATTTTAAATTAATTTTAAATTGTGAGTTATTAGAGGAATACCCACTTAGTTTTTTAGTTTGAAAACCCATTTTGGGCATTAATTTCTCTAATAGTTCATTTCATTGAAAGTAGTCAGGATTACATATCTGTTAAGGTTGATTTTTCCTTGTTGCATACTTCTCATGTTCTCTTAAATCCCTTTGGGATTTTGAGCTTGGTAACAGGTCTTTTTGGATCTGAGTTAACATTGTGATTATTATAAAATATTAACTCTTGCTAGGGAATGCTTGAATGATTATCTACTTTATTGTTAAATGGTAGAAATCATTGGAGGTCTGTTTCGGTTTGGACCTGTTGTTATATTGTTTTCTTTCCTCCCTTCACTAGGATTTTTGGGAAATGAATTGATTCTTTTATCCTTTTGATGGAATTGTGCTTTTTGAACTTGTCTTTCTTGAAATGACGAAAGGTAAAGGTTGGATGTTTGACTTACGTTCATTTTTCCTGGTTCTTTTGTACCCATCTAATTCGGGACTTGGGTGAATCTTTATTTATATATTGATTTGGTTGTATGTGAAATATTCTTAATTGTTTTAGCACCTGACATGAGTTGTTCAAATAGAAATATATTGTGTCTTTTTAGTATTCTTTGCATATGAAATGTTTACTCTTCTTCAGAAGAGTTTGGACAGATGAGGAGATTGCAATCTCACTCATTCCCTCTTCAATCTTAGGATGGGGAAATTGTTCACTAAGGTATCGTTACTATTCCTTCTCTGATATGTTTTAGCTTATATCACTTTTTGACCTTGTGATAGGATTTAGTGTATTAATGTCCCTAGGAAAAAAAACAAAAGTTTATGATATGCTTAAAGGGAGTATCGAGCCTTGTATAAGTTTTGAACTTAAACCAATCTGCTCCTTTTTGGAATATTAACAATTGTGTAACTTGAGTGAGACCTGAATGTTAGATTATTTTCTTCATAGAAGCAACCTTATACTTTTAATAAGGTCTGTATGTTTGTGATCATTGACTGCTACCAGGAGTTGAATACTAATTTGAGCCCAGGACTTTTAGGGTTCTTAAATCGAGATTCCTTGATTGTTTATGATGATTTAATTACCCATACTTGTCTGTATGATCTTAATTATGATTAATATTCATCTTAGATGTTATAATGAGTCTAAGATAGTGGGATAATTAGCTAGAAGGAACTAATTATTGTTGTGCAAATAATAAGTTTAATCTGAAGGATAATCTTATGTCTCTTATATTTCTTCTTGGTAACTAGACTTAGCTGATTAAAGGAACTTAAATTGGTTACATGGAAGTGAAGGTAAAGTTAAGATGGAATGTTAATTCTTCTTTAACTCTATTATTTTATTTCTAACATGTTGAAATGAGTTTTATGATGAAAAGATGGGGTTGATAAGCTGATTTACCAAACCTTACTTGTTAAGAAACTATAAAACATATCTCTCTCTTACTATTGGATTGTATTCTTTTGATGAGTATTTTTGTTATGTTGGTTGTGTTTTCTTGACTGTTTCATAAACAACAAAGTTCTTTTTATGAAATAGTTAGTTAAAAACACAACATTTTAATGCTATAGTGCTTATCATGCTCAGTTCAATGAATTGACCCATGTTAACAATTTTGTAGATGGAATTCATAGAAGATGAAAAGAAAAAGAAATTGTTGGGCCCCAAAATTAGGCTAAGTACAAAAAGGCGCATGGGTGCACGAGACCTATTTGAAGAAGGGTGCACGGGTTGAAGGCACGCAGGGAAGGGTTCTAGCAGGGTGTTGCAGAACACATGACACGCGCTCAAGGCAAGAAATATTTTGGGACTTAGCCATATTTGGTGTTCCATGTAGCACACGAGAAAAACATGACCCATATAGCATACGGAGTGGATAAGGTGCCAGCCTGGTGGCTATAGGATCAAAAAGGGAATATTCCATGCATGCAATGGAAGGTTCTAGAAGAACATCATTGCACAAAGTGGAGAGCTCAGATCAAAGGAGGCATGCTCCATTAGAGGACCCCTTGGACACTTGGAAGCCGATCTGTTACTTTAGAAGGCATGGCGGCGAAGGCAGAAAAGCTATATATAGAGGTGCGTGGCTAGGAGAAAATATACTAGAGATGAGACTAGAGATAGAGATATATACATGGAATCATCTTGAGCGAGCAGAGGTGGTGGACTAGGGGTGAAGATTTGTAGAAATATAAAGGAGGATTCTATGGGTTGGGATTAGTGAAAACTAGGGGTGATGGTATATTTAGAGGGATGGGTCTGCATTCTTCTTTGTAATGTGAAGGACATAGTGTAGTTATGATGTATGAATTTGCTCTACATTGTTATATGGGTCTGTTATGACCTCAAGGAATGTACTGTGGTTATTGAACTCATCAATATGAATATAAGACTCTGTTCTGAATAATGTATGTGTTCATGAGTATAATCCTTGTGCATTTCCTTTATGTATGAATCAGTTCTATATGTTGAGTGTTATTTCTATTTTATGGGTGTAATGAGATGAGACCTTTTCCTAGGTTCTAAAAGGATGATGCATGGTTTTTTTCTATTCTTTTGAATTGGAATATCTATCATAAGATGATGTATTCTCACAAGAATCACATAAAGGAGAGGCTCGGTGCTTGCGCATGCCTCGGGTGAGCACCCAATGCTGACTGGGTGATAGACTGACGTGCATGGGATTTTACTGTTAAATCTAAGGGTATAAAAATGAATACATCTTGGTTTCATTACCGGGACCTATTTTTGAAGTTGTTGTGAGAAATGACATGCATCTTAGTACCTGTGATGTGTAATGACAAAATGTCTGACCTTGGAAAGTGTTGAAACATGGTTCAAGAGCATGGAGGATGAGTTTTCTCAAAGATTCAACACTAGACTTGAGTTCAATGTGCATAGATGGGTAGAAGAGAACCTATACCATGAGATGTATGAGACATTCTTCAACTGTTTCCCAGTAGAACTATATGAATGGCTGTCAACATATGCCTCCAGATCGATCTGGTACTACAGATCATACGTATAGACCCAAGATGATTATAAGAGGTTACAGGATACAGATCTGACTTGGACCCATGTTGTTGATTACTGGTGGAAAGGAGTGCTGACCAGTTATACTCTAGAATACGCCATTTCTATGTATTCTTGCCCATAATTTGCTGAGTTTGAGTTTCTGAGGGAGACCGGAGGATCATTTTTACATGCTATTCCTTTTGCCATAAAGATCCTGATCATTACCTTGATTTTAGAGGCACTTCCCATGGCTGGCTATGCTTATTTGAGAGTTGGGTGAGGAAGCTAGGGTGGAGGAAGATGGCGGACATTGCAGCTGAAAAGGAAAGGGAGAGATGACTCAAGTATAGTGAAGCTTGTGAAAGGGAGATAACTAGACAATGCGAGGTTGCAAGTGTGATGGATCTATGGAGGCAGACATTGTGGGAAGGAGTTTGAAATATCCCTGATGGGATACCACTTAAAAATGCACAAAAATATTGAAAATGTGGTAGCCACATAAAGTACTGATTATACCATATTTTTATAGTTTAGAACTACAAACTTAATATTCCCCAAAATGACCACCTGAAATTTACTTGGAAATATAAAGAGGGCTTGATATTATTATAAATGAAAAAGGGAAACTATTTTTGGAATATTATAGGGTACAATGCTGCCAGGAAATCACAACGAACCTAGACAACTGGAAAACCCTCTCCATACAGGTTGTAAGTCGCCACACTTGGGACAAGGGTCAAAAAAATGATGGAGGCACCTTTAGCGTGCTGTCACGCCCAGACCAAAAGGCTACCATGAATCTAGTCAGGATCCCATCTTATTGTCTTCCCCAAACACCCCCCAAAACCTGTGAAAACCTTCATGAGATGCCTTTAATGAGTGGCCACGCTGCTACCCAAAAGGCCTCCGTGGATCTGATTTGTTTCCGTGATTCTAATCTTGAAGCCCACTAATTATCCTCTCCAAATGTTGCCAATAATCTTAAAAACCCTTCCTCTGTACCTGCTGAAATATCTATGTAACACAACCTAGAAAGTTGCTCCAAAATGACAAACTAGGGTATAGCTCTCACTACCAAAGAATGCCCTGCTAGTTAGGGATGTGTATCTCACCACTGAAGCTAGGGTCCCTATGGGATTTGAGTCCACAAGCTGTAGATGAAAACATCAGTAGCTGCACATGAAGGGGTCAATTAAATGTATGCAAAAAGTGTCTTTCCTTAGTCCCCCAGCTCCTTATATACTTCCCCGATGCAAAAGAGCCCCAACAGACCCAATATGCATTTCTTTCTATGGAGGGACCAGTAAAATAAAGTGACTTAAGTTACTTTTCCCCTTTTAGTCGCCATGGTCCAAAAGTGGCCTCAAAATGCAAAACATGAATATTAGTATCATGTGGCCCCTTCTCAAAATCTCCCAGCAGTGTCCACAACCCCTTGGGTATGACCACGGATTGGACACGATTTGACCCTTAGGCCTTTGGTATATAAAAGGGGACATTACACCTCCCCATAACTCCCAGTGTCCACAGCTCCTTGGGTCTAACTATGGCTTGGACTCAACTTGGCCCTTAGGGCCTTTAGCGCAGGAAAAAAGGGACATTATAGTGCTCCCATCCCAAGAAATGCTTGACCCCAAGACATTATCTCGTTCTACTACAGTAGTTGAATACCACACCGTACGTTTCTCCACCTCACCCTTCCATCCACCAAGGATCCGTGTAATCCGAGGTAACCAAGAAACCCTATGTCATCATCATGACCTCGATATGGTACCGAGAGATCAATGTTGTCCTTGAAGTCAGATATGATATCCAAATTGACTCTCCACTGGTACCCACACCTAAGTTTCTAATCGGTCCAACCCCCACCAATGCAAAGTTGTCATCACAAAATCACTCATGGCCTCTCCAATCAACTCCTAGGTATGTAAGTTCACTCTGAATCCTATAGAGTCCCCTAAATCAACATGTAAAACAACATGGTTTATGCACAAATGGTGCTAACTCTCCCACCTGACCTGCACTTGTGTGAGAGCACATATCCTCGTATTGTATCTTGATGTGTCAAATGCAGGATAGGTCCCAAGACTCCAGTGGACATATCAACCAACAATATCAGATCCATGTAGTCCACCTCCTGCGCTGAATGTGAACCTACTCAATAACCATGAGTCAATTTTGTCTATCCACTGACAAACACATGGGTGAAATGCTCACCGAGCATAGAAGCAGTAAAATACATAGGAGTTTTTTCCAATGTCGATTAAAAAAATGATGAACTCGTAGGCTTTGACTTGTCATAGTGACAAACCGTATATGCCTATATAAAGTTGGGGATATCCTCCCTCAACCTATGCCATATGAACCTCTCTGACATGAACCTGTAGGTCTCATCATAGCTCAAATGCCCAATCACAGAAGGACAATGCACATGTTGCAATATCTCCATCCTTAACCATGAATCTGTCATAAGGGCTTAATCTTCCATGATAGAAGATCATCTCATCCTCAAATCTGTAGCTCGTCATAATGTATGTGACCATCTAGAATGTCACTAGTGTGTCAGTTCTTGGATTATTCAAAAAACAATTTAGGTCTCCAGTCTACCGAAAACTTCGGATAACCAACATAATGATAAGCTCAGATGATCTAAACCTATAATCCCAATCTCAGTAACAGTCTCATGTGCAACATTGTTGGCCACACCTACATCTGTCATACTCCACATTGATCCACAATAATAAAACTCCTCACCATACCGGATCGTCTTCTCCATTCCCTCGGCTGTAACCATCCTTGGTGCTCCTATAGATACTCCCCTCAAAATCAAATTCTTGCCCTCGGACTTGAACTTAAGCCCTATCGTCTGACATTTAGTCTGAAACTCACTAAGAGAGTGAAGCTACTGCTCTCCCAGTGCTATTTTGGTCACTCCCATTCCAAAAATGTGGAAATCATTGGTAACTGTATAGTTAACCCCTCATGATGCTCACTTGGGGAACCCGGCCGTGATGCACTTCTCAAAGACTCTCCATTGGATACAACCCCGTTGAGGCCCTCAAAATCCTCTGTCTGTAGTCCTCGCCTCTCAAATAATGAGGCATCAATATAGTTGTGGGTTGGCTCTGCTATCAATGAGTACCTAAACACCCTGACCCTACATAACTCTTCTAATCCTAAATGCCTTGTACATCAGAGTACTAGGAAATGTGGCTATAATCTTCTCAAGGAAAAATCTTCTCCTCCTACCCCACATCAGCACTATCCAAAGCAACCCCATCTCCAACATCCATCTCACGCGAGTCTATAACTCCTCACCACTGTCACCCTTTCTCTCCTTGAAGACTTCAATGAATGGAGCATTCCCTCTACCTCTGCAATCATATCTTAGAATCTAAGGTGTGTGGAAATCGAAACATAGTTTATTTCGCCTCAAATCATCTCTGTGTTCTCGGGAAATGATTTCCTTTTTAACCACCTCCTGCCTCGGTGGAGGCTCCCTCTGCTAACATTTATTTTGATCCAGATGGAAGTTCCCTTTGCTGAATGCGAGGTGGAGCCATCAGATTTGGAGTGGATAACTCCAAGTCCTGAGCTTTCCTAACTATCCCCATGCAAGGAAGAAGGTTCAAATGCCTTCACAAATCTAGCGAAAGCATCAGTCAAACCTGGTATGAACATTGAAATCAACCTCCTCTTTATGACATCAGGTACAATGACTAGTGATCTCTAAAAATCTGCGATGTACTGATTCAGGGGACGAGTTTGTCTCAAATAAGTCCACTCCCTGAAATACCTGTCAGGGTCCCTCCTATCAAATCTACTGACCAGCCTCTGCGCGAACTCTGCATGAGTCGTAATGGGTATGTGTCCCTATGTAATCAACCCATGATGCCACCAATCATGAGCATCTCCCTCAAGATGCGAGCTTGTAAACTTAATTACATCTTCCTCACGCATAGGATTCCAAGTAAGAATATGTCTTCAGCTTCTAGACCTAAGACGGTTCAGTACACTTCTTAGAACCATCGAAGTGTGGAATGGAGATCTATCCCAATCTCCTCTGTAACTCTAGTACCTAATCCTGATGATCTCTCTTGGGTCGACTGCCAATCTTCATTCTGTAATATTCTTGGAATGACATGTTTTTACAAAAGCCATCACTCCAGATCCGGTTCCTCTCCCAAAAAGACTCCTCACCCAAGATATCTACAGGTTGTTGTACCTATGAAACTTTCGGATCCTTCAAGAAAGAAGTTTTGTGAAGCCCCAAAAGGCCTAGCAGAAGGATGTGGAGGTGGCTTCCCTGAATGTCCACTCTCGCCTCTTTGATCTCTATAGTCCCATATTGCTATTTTCTCTTCTCCTTATGACTATTGTCTCTTCTCCTTATGACTGTTGTTATAAACAGTCCAACAGGTTAAAGATGATTAAAAAATATTCTCTTACCCTTTTTAGCAATTATAAAACTAATGGTTAGTACCTTGATAGGTACTCTCCCTTCTTGCACCGGAGTCTCCAATGAAGAAATCATGCTTGCCAACACTTGTAATCCCAAAATACACATTTGAATTCCTTTTTTGGCTATATGAAATAAGTCAAAAAGTTTTCCACATTAGAATTGATAGTTTTGGATAACTGCCACATATTACTAGGATGCCATAGCTTATATTTCCCTTGATCCCTTGTATCATGTAAGGTCTGCCATATTTTCTTCTCTTGTATCTCCTCATAAAGAAGATAATCACAAGGTTCACCTTCTATCGCTACTTTAGAAACCTCTAAAACAACACCATCCCTATTGTGATTCATGATTTTAGATAGAGAATAAGTGGAACAAGAATCAACACCTTTCACAATTTTATGCTCATTACTGCTTCGTAAACCCATCCCGTATGATAATGACTTATTCTTTTGGAGGATTGATAGGTACCTTTTGGATTGAAATATATTTTTCAGTTTTGCTACCAATCAACCATGTTTGTTCATACTCTTCAATGCCATCAATGTCCTCCGTGTGTTCAAGAGGGACATATGTTGAGTTTCCCCCAACATTGTTGCTTGAGTGCCTTTCAAGGCCATCAATGTCTTCCGTGTGTTCAAGATAGAAATTTGTTGAGCTGACCCTAACATTATTTCCAGAGTGCATGTTGAAAGTATTTGAAAGCTGATTAAAAGTTGCTGGTTTGGAAATTACAACAGGCTGCAATTTTGCACTAGTGTCCATGTGAAGCTCCTCCTCATGTGTCAGTTGTTCCATAAAGTCTTCTTTCATGGGTGTAGGCTTCTTTGCATCATTTTCCCACATCTTTTCCTTGAACCCTTGTTGGTGTTGTCTTTCTTGGGAAGCTATCAATCTAGTATTTCTAACTCCACTATTCCATTCCTCACACCGTTTTAGAGTTTGCATTGCATTCTCTTTGTTTGCATATACAAATTCCTTTTCCTAACCTAGAATAATTTCTCTAACAAGCAAAGTTTCACTAATGCAATTATTTTCGCTCAATGAAAATCATACCCTTTGGTTTAGAAGCTTCTTCTACAAACGAGTTCTTTTGTGATTCAGGTACAGACATATGATGACCTTGTTTGGGCTTGCTACCAATCTTCAGCATGCAATAATCTAGAAATGACATATTATCTCTGAAAAACCTACTTAAAGATTGGTACTTCCTCCAACAAGAATCCTCATCAATCACCTCTATTGGCCGCCCTCTTTCACTGTTCTCATCATGTTCCTTATTGTCCATAGGTCTGCTTTGATTCACATTCTGAGTGAGTTGACTCAAATAAATGTTAGTGGCTTCCTGTTGTTTCACCATGGTGGTGAACATTTCCTTCATAAAACCCCCTTTGAGATATTTCCAAACTGTCATATTTAACCAACATAGGCTGGAGGAAAAAAAACTTATGATACCATTGAAATATCCCCAATGGGATACCACTTAAAAATGCACAAAATATTGAAAATGTGCAGCCACATAAAGTACTAGTTATACCAGATTTTTACAATTAGAACAATAAACTAAATAAACTTAATATTCCCCAAAATGACCACCCAAATTTACTTGGAAATACAAATAGGGCTTACTATTATTATAAATGAAAAAGGGAAACAATTTTTGGAATATTACAGGGTACAATGCTGCAAGGAAATCACAACGAACCTAGACAACTGGAAAACCCTCTCCGTACAGGTTATAAGTCACCACGCTTGGGATAGGGGTCAGAAAATGATGGAGGTGCACCTTCAGGGTGCTGCCACGCCCAACCCAAAAGGTTGCTGTGAATATGGCCTGGAGCCCCTCTGATTGTCATTCCCCAAACGCCCCCCCAAAACCCACGAAAACCTTCACGAGATGTCTTCAACGAGCAACCATGCTCTACCCAAATGGTTGCCATGGATCTAATTTACTGCCAGTGATTATGATCTGGAAGCCCACTGATTATCCTCTCCAAATTCCGCCAAGAATCTTCAAAACACTTCCTTTATAACTTCTGAAATATCTCTATAACACAACCCAAAAGGTGGCTCCAAAATGACAAACTAGCGTAGATTTCTCATTATCGAAGAATACCCTGCTAGTTAGGGATGGGTCTCTCACCACCAAAGCTAGGGTCCTTGTGGGATTTGACTCCACAAGTTGTAGATGTCGAACAGCAGCTGCTGCACGTGAAGGGGTCAATAAAATGTATGCAAAAAGTGTCTTTCCTTACGCCCCCAGCTCCTTATATACTTCCCTGAGGCAAAAGAGCCCCAACAGACCCAATACGCATTTCTTTCTATAGAGGGGCCAATAAAATAAAGTGACTTAAGTTACTTTTCCCCTTTTAGTTTCACCATGGTCCAAAAGTGACCCCCAAATGCCAAACATGAATATTAGTACCATGTGGCTCCTTCTCAAAAGCCCCTAGTGTCCACAGCCCCTTGGGTATGACCACGACTTGGACTCGATTTGACCCTTAGGCCTTTGGCGTAGAAAAAGGGACATTACACCTCCACATAGCTCCCAGCGTCCACAACTCCTTGGGTCTGACCATGACTTGGACTCAACTTGGCCCTTAGGTCTTTGGCGCAAGAAAAGGGGACATTACAGAGTTGAGGTTCACGCAAAGGATGTGGAACCTGAGCAGTCTATGCTACCCCATCTTGGAAAGCACGAGAGAGAAGCCCCTTCAACTTCTAATGAGAGTTCATCATATGGAGAAAGGAGAGTCGTTGGTGCGTATCTGAACCCACCTGGTGACTAACCCCTTGTGCTTGGTTTTCTAGATCCAGGTAGAAGTATTGTTAACATCAGTGGGAGTAACCAATCTACGCCCAGGAGATATAATTTCTTATTTGGAACATCCATGGCTGTGCAAACCATTCTGGTATTTGGAGGAATTTTTGGACAAGGTGCAAGTACGCAAGGTTTGTATATTACATCTGGGAGTGGCACATGACACACAACTAGCAGTGGGACAATATCAAAAACCATCAGCGCACAGTTCAATGGGACATTGGGAACACTAGGCGTGACCACTTCAAGCCATTTTCCAACTGCAGGAGGTAGATCTAGTGGTATAGGGGGTGCAGGACCTGGTGGATCCAGTGGATCTGGTAGAGGAGGAAACACTAGAGGAATCCAATGCTCTGGATTAAGAGGACAAGTGCCTCAGCCACCTCCACAAGTATTTTTTGAGATGTCATTGCAATTACCAGACTACAAAGGTATTGAATATGCTGTAGAGCATGTGCATAAGTTTGAATTACTATGGCACACGAAAGGGATCACTACCCCGGAGTGGAAGGCAAGTTAGTTTGTAATAACATTGCAAGGACTTGGACATAGTTGGTATTGGAAATATGACCCTCATCAAATTATGGTAGACTACATTGCATTGAAAAATGCTTTCCTAGCAGAGTTCCATATCCTGAAATTTGAACAGAAGAGCATCAGTTCTTTGAAGGAGATCCAAAAAAGAATGACAGAGAGTGTGGGGGTGTATGATTCGCGGTTCAAGACCCTCTTGTCTAAACTATCATACAACATTCGTCCTTCTCAACATGCTCAATGGTTTGTTGGAGGATTAATAACACCATTTAGAAGGGTTCTATCACACAAGACTTTCACAGAACCACACAAGGCATTGGAAGCTACCCTACACGCTGAGGCTATTGGGAGCATTGATACTGGTGTTAGTCCTTTTATGGAGGCCCAAATCCCTGCAATGGCTAAACAATTAGAGAAGATGTTTGCAAATTTAGAGCATGAGGTTCGTAGTGGGATTTGGTGTATAGAATGTGAAGTGGAAGGGCATGCAAAGGATAGTTTCCCTCTGAACTACGTACGTGTTATGGTGGTAGAATTTGAAATTTTCCATGGGAATCAGGATGCAAGTAAGTGTCCTCTACTACAATGTGCAATCCGTAAGAATGTTTCTTGTTATTGTAAGATTTATACCTCTATGACCCATGATACCAAGGATTGTAGGTTGATTGATAAGATCCATGATCTATTGATATTGGTGTGCACTAGACTAGTCTTGTAAGCAGTTCCAAGGATGATTATCATCGCTATGAAGGGTGTGCTAATGGAGGAGCACATGGAAGGGGTTTTCATGGAGGATTTCATGGTTGCAGTAACCATAGCATAGGACGAAGTGAATTCCTATAAGGAGCATGTTATAATTGTAGATCTACAGAGCATTATAAACGTGAGTGTCCTGATCTGTTACAATGCTCATGGTGTGGGAAGAAACATAATTACCAAGAGTGTCCAGAGCTTTATGAGTATATGAACCAGCAACACCAGAGAGACAAAGGTGTTGGGATGTTGAGCATTAAGAAGGTTGATTCAAAGTGGATTCCAAGAGTGGTGTGTGAGTCAGGACTAGAACCTATACTAGTGACAACACAAGTAGAGGCCACATGCACTAAGGAAATGCTAAGGAAAAGGAAACTAATTTCAAGAGAGGAAGTAGTACATGGAAAGTATCCAAACCCTGCTCATCAGGAGGAGGTGTATCAAGAGACTATGGATGTGATTCAGAGTTTCTAAGGGGAGATCCAATTCCTAAAGGAGAAATCAAAGCAGTTGGAGTAAAGAAAGAATGTTGAGGCTCCAAAGGATGACCTGGATGAAGTCAAGGAAGTATGTAGGATGTTAAGGCAAGAGAATATTATTTCCTTGCTAGGATAATGGCTGAGAAAGAAGGTATCACACACTGGAGAAGAGCATGAGAGGAATGTTTTGCATGTAAACCTTCCTCCTGATAACCTTGACTATGATAAGGAAATTACATTAAATGCGATTATTGATGGATCGCTTCTAAGTAATATCCTCATTGACATGGGAGCAGAATTCAATGTTCTTACCTTGGATGCCTGCATCAAATGGGAAGACCTACATTACAACCATCTTCAAATGTGTTGTATATGGAAAATAAGACAAAGGCAAGGTGCCCATTGGAGTCTTGAAGGATGAAGTTATCACCATTCAAGGGGCCAAGTTCACTGGAGATTTCAAATTCTTAGCACTCGCCAAGGAAGAAAATTTTCTAGCACTACTTGGGTGCCCATGGTGTTATAAGAACAATGCTAACCTGCAGTTTAACAAGGGGTATACCAGCTTTAAAAATAAGGAAAAAAGGGTGATTATCCCTTTAATAGATGGGAAATTGAAACCCTATACTGAGCCCTTAGGAGAGGAATTCCTCAACAAGATCTGTGTATGCTCCATTAGAGATCCAAAGATAATTCATCCCACGGAGAGAATTATCCAGTTTGAAGATGCTCAGTCCTTGAGTGATACCACTAGCATGACATGTGACAATTAGGCACATGGGACTTATGAGTTGATTGAGTGACAATTGATAGGATATGTAACAAGGGTAATGAAGTTGGGCTCAGTCAAGCACATGGGAGGAAGAAAGTTACCAAGTTACTCTGGAGGAGCATACCCTAAATTTTTCTTGCGAGAAATGGAGGCTTAGTAGAAAAATGAGGACGAGAGAAGGGAAATGATCAGTTATAACCTGCTCAAAAATACAACATGCTGGTGGGCTACACATCGGGAGAGAATCCTAGAATGATACAAGGTAAGAATCACATTTTCTATAAGGTTCTCTAGGAACAACACACCCACTTTCATACAAGACTACCATGGTAAAGAAACCACCTCATTTCATGTCCAAGCATGTGAGAAGGCCTGTATGGGAAGCACAAAAGCATTACCACCTTCATTATGGGTGCATAAGTTGTATTCCACTTTACAAGGCTATGTGTGCACATGGTATATTCATTTGGATATGCATCGTCAAACAGGTAATTGGTAGGCGCTGGTGGCTGATCTCATTCAAGATTTCGAGTATAGGAGTACCAATTCATCAGTGGATAAGGTGTTGCAAGTAATCAAATGCCTTACAATGGGAGATAGTGCTATAGAAAATGATAGGCTATTGGAATTACTAGGTGAGCCTTATTTAGAATGGTGCCTTAATTAAGAATAACCAGAGGAAGTACAACTAGAGCGCAAGTGTATGGAAAAGGAAAAAGGAAAATTGGTATATGTAGTAGATAGTGAAGAGATGGAAACTTTGGATGTTAACTATTCTAAAGGTACACAAGAAGTCATAGATAGTGTTGATGAGTGAGCACATGCCTACCATGAGCCCTTGAAAACAAATAAGGTTAATATTGGGACAGAGAAAGAACCTAAGGAAGCCATCATTAGGGACTATTGGTCGGAAAAAGAAGTATCAAAGGTCATTGATCTGTTACACGAGTTCTATAGGATTTGTTCCCTCGCAGGTATCATGAACTCAAAGGCATCCACCATTCCTTAGGGGAGATGAACATAAAGTTGAAGGAAGGTGCACACTTGATTTGAAAGAGGCCTTATTAGATGAATCCAAATTTGTACATACGAGTCAAGGAAGAGATAGATAAGATGATAGCATCTGGTATCATTGAGGTAGTGGAAGAATCAGGATGGATAAGCCCAATGGTCATTAGTATTAAGAAGGATGGGAGGATAAGGATCTGTGTTGACGACAGGGATCTGAATGCAGTATGTGTGATCGATCCTTTTCCAACCCCCTTCACTGAAGAAATTTTGGAGGGAGTAGCTAGGCGCGAGATATACTCTTTCATGGATGAGTTCTCAGGGTATCACCAGGTCAGGATTGTAAAGGAAGACTAGAAAAAGAAAACTTTTGCTAATAAATGGGGAAGATTTTCCTACACGGTTATACCTTTTGGATTAAATAATGTGCCTGATGTGTTCTCGCACATCATGGTAAAAGCATTTCAGGATTTCATCCATAAGTTTCTTCAAGTTTACCTAGATGACTAGACTGTGTATGGGTTAGTAAAAGACCATTATGAAAATTTGAGGCTGATGTTTGAGAGATGTTGGAAATTAAGGATATCCCCCAAAATTAAGAAATGTGTCTTTGCTACTCCATTTAGAATCTTGTCAGGACATATTATATGCAAAGAAGGCTTACTAGTGGATCCCTCCAAAGTTGCATTTATTATAGGATTAGGGGAGCTGACTAGTCAAAGCGCAGTGTATGGATTCCTTGGGCATACGAGGTACTACAGGAAATTCATCAAGAGATATGCCAATATTTCCATGCCCTTAGAGGAATTTCTATAACACAAGAGTTTCTTTAATTAGGGAGAGGAGCAGCAGAAGGCATTTGACACTTTGAAGGGTAGGCTTATCACGACACCCATACTATGTTTTCATTCTTGGGATAAGCCTTTCCATGTGCATGTTGATGCCTCATGGAAAACTATTAGAGTAGTACTAACACAACCAGGTGAAGGGATTGTTGATCATCCATTGTGTTTTTCTAGTAAAAAGTTGACACCAACAAAGCAAAATTACACAACCACTAAGTGCAAGCCACTGTCAATGATCTATGTGCCACATAAGTTCAGGAAATATCTATTGGCAACACCATTCATATTCTACACAGACCACATGGAATTGAAATATTTGGTGAACAAGTCCATTTATCAAGGACACATATGTCGTTGGGTGCTACTATTCCAAGAGTTTGAGTTCACAGTGGTTGTAAAACCAAGAAAGAGTAATTCAGGACCTGACCACTTATCAAGGATTAACTCAGGGGAGGACACACAAAGCATTAAGGATACCATGTCAGACACACAATTGTTTAGGTTACGATGCTCACCCTCAAACTTGGAAGATATTTCTGTGTTCTTGAAAATAATTGTGGTGGTGGAAGGGATGAAGGCTCTGGAGAAAAAGTACTTAGCAATACGCGTCGTACCCTACATGTTGATTAGTGGAGATTTGTATAAGTTAGGCCGTGATGATGTTCTACACCGATGTGTATTGGAACATGAGCACATGAAAATTATTGAGGAAGTGCATGGTGGGATTGTAGGGGGACACTATGCATGAAATGCTACTGCACGAAAGATTTTAGTAGCAGGGATTTGGTGGGAAACCATCTATCAAGATTGTATTGAGTTTTGCAAGGCTTGTGACCATTTCTAGCACCTTGAAAAACCTGGGAAGAGGGATGAAATTCCCTTGTGACCAATAACAAGTGCCAGACCATTTGAAAAATGGGAAATCAACTTTGTAGGACCAATTTTACCAGCCGCATGAAGGACTGGTTTGCGATAAATCATTACTTGCACTGATTACTTAACACATTGGGCAGAGTCAACACCTACGAAGGATTGCACCACATCAACAGCTGCTAGATTTTTATGGGATAACATAATCAACAGGTATGGTTGTCCTTTAAGCTTAACAACTGATAGAGGCACACATTTTCTCAACAAAACAGTCAGGATTATGTTAGCAGAATTTATGGTGGCCCATCAAAAGACTACCCCTTATCACCCAAAGCAAATGGAACCAATGAGGCATTAAAAAAAATACTAAGTCACACATTAACTAAGATCTATGACATTAGAAGAAAAGATTGGGATGACAAGGTATCATCCGTTCTATGGGCATACAGGACAACCTACAAGAGGTTAAACAAGGCCACACCATTTTAACTGGTGTTTAGCATAGAGGCTGTTCTGCTTATTGAATTCATGTTACCATTGCTGCATATAATACGACCATGAGGGTTGGATGATGAACAAGCACTGGAAGAGAGGATTGATAAGTTGATGCAGCTAGATGAAAGGTGATCACTTACTAGATGGAGTCAAAAGACAGAAAAAGCAAGGAAAAAGGCATGGCATTATGATCATATCAAGAACAAGAAATTTGAGGTTGGGGAGATGGTGTTGTTATATGATTTCAAGTATCTACACCATCCTGGGAAGTTGAAAGTCCATTGGTTGGGACCTTACATCATCTTGTACATCCTTGATTCAGGTGCTTGTCAGTTACAAGTGCTAGATGGGGCGAGATTACCAAGTTATTTCAATGGAAGTAGGATGAAGCCCTACTATAAATAAGTCTTCTTGTTGTTTGTAAATAAGGAAGTATTTCCAGTTAGCTTAGAATTTACCTTTATTTTCTTTTCTTTTCTCGTGTTTCCCTTTCTTGTTACTCATTCCTTTCTTTTTGTTTCATTTTGCACCTTGTGTGCTAGTAACCACATTATTTTTCCAAGATTGTGTATGCTGTAGAGGACCACACATATGTTTTAGTGTGAGATGGGGTAATGCAAAGAAAAGCATAGGCATATAATACAAGTTGAGTGGCACAGTAGAAGGAAGTGCGTAAGGTTGAGAAAGTGTGTGAGGAAATGGTGGATAATGAATTATGGTGTCAAGAAGGCTATAAAAAATACCACGTACAAAGGATGAAAAGCATAGGAACAACATGAGGTAGGTGAGGAAAAAAATCAGGTAAAGGACATAAGAAGTGCCTTCGACACCGTAGACATGTGCGTAAGAGTCTTCGGTCAAAATGGAAAAAATCAAAAGAAGTGCCTTTGGTGCTGTAGACGCATGTGTAATAGTCTTCGGTCTGAATGGAGAAAATTAGGTAAAGGATAGAAGAAGTGCCTTCAGCACTGTAGACGCATACGTAAGAGTCTTCACTCAGATTGGATTTTTACGTGCCAGAAGGTTGTAAGAGGTTTTTCGCGTAGGATTGGGCACATAGGTAGGGACGCTTAAGGTCATATTAGTGGAAAAAGACACATTTAATGTTAAAGTACATTGGTAGGTGGTATGTAATTTAGTGTTGAAGGGGAGAAAAAACTATAAATATGATGTCACGAAAGTCATTATTCTACCTTACTATTACAAATTTGAAGTGCTGTTGTGAACTAAGGCATCTAGAGAGATTTATGCGAAGGAAGAAGAATCTAAGAAATCTAAGTGTGTGACTAGAGTGGATCTACAAACCAGGAGGAAGGAGTACATGAGCATGAGGAAAGGTTGGTTAAAGTATGTTGTCTTGTGGAAGGTTTTCCTAGTTAGGGTTTGACAGATAGGGTATGAAGATAGAATGAATTATTCCAGGGGTTGAGCTTCGGATTTGAGTTTGGAGTTAAGTAGAGTAACAAAGAAGAGTAATAAATTCTTAGTTTATCTTGACAAAAAGCATGACACCTAAGAAGGAAACCATTTCATGAAATAAACAGAAGGGCAAGGGTAAGGGAAAACAAACCCTTATCGTTACAAGTTCCAATTCAAGACACCCAAGACAACATACTTAGAAAAACCTTCCACAAGACAACATACTTTAACCAACCTTTCCTCATGCTCATGTACTCCCTCCTTTCCTAGTAAAGGAGGGAGTACAAGACAAAATACTTAGATAGAGTATTACTAGGAAAGAAGTGGGTGTCGCATTCAAGACAAATGGCCGTGAGTGATTATAACCATCGCATGAGCACAAATGAGAAGGAAATGGTGTTAGAGTTGGTCCATCCAACTAACAAAAGGACACCCAGATGGGATGCCTATATACAATAACGAGGTGAAAGTCAAATTGGAGAAGGCAAGGTTATTGTAACTATATGAGTTGCCTTATTTTGGCAAGCCCAAGCGCCTTTATCAGTGGTTGATGTTGCGTGTACATGAGGATCAATTCTATTTTTTAGGGCGCAAGATGCGCATAACACCACAATTGATATCCAAGTTCATAGGCCTTATTTGTGAAGGAGAAAGTATAGATGATGATCTGAGTGACAAGGAGGCTATCAAGGAGACAGTAGCATCGTATGACTACAAGAAGGGTTCGTGATACTTTGACATCGCAGAGATTCTAGACCTTGTTATGAGGATGGTCGCATGCTTGGTGACCAAGCTTAATGATCAAGAATGATGGACGCAAGTGAACAAGGCATGGCTAAATGTATGTCAAAATATATTAGGGAACCATCTATAACTTGTCTTCTTTCATTGCGGATGAGATCATAAGCAACACAGGAAGGAGAGAAGATATTATTTAGCAATGCCTCCTCACCATCGTCTTCTCATAGATTGGAGTACTAGATGGGCTAGAATTTTTTTTTGGGAGTATCCAGAAGAGGATCCCTCACCCGCAAAAATGTTTGAAAAGTACACTTGTGAAACTATGATGGCCGCTCACAAGGCATGCCTGGAGAAGTGGTACAAACGAATGTGTGATGCATTCGGGGTAGAATGGAGGATCCCATAGTAATTTCCTGAATTTCGTGGATGGAGAAAGTAGATTTTGTAGTATACTAACACTTTTGCATTGGAAGATTTATATTAACAAATGGGACTAAGGGTCCATGGTGCAAGCTACCCTTCTCCTTCACCACTCAATACTTCCAAGTTGGAGTCAACTGGTTCAAAGAGGCCAAAAAACTAAGGTTCAACCTTAGTGAGGTGGACCAAGACCACCATGAGCTGCACCAAAAGCTCATGTACCCTAAAAAGTGTGCATACATGGAGAAGTATGTCTCCCATGAAGTGTAAATGATGAATCCTATGATGTTGTTGATATTTGGAAGGACTGGACCAACAAGGGTGTATCTACGCATAAGACCTAAGTTTGAGAAAGGTGCCTATTTGGAGAGTGATTTATCCATTCTAGAAGACCCCACAGGAGAAAGAAGGCTGCACCAAAGAAGAGAGAAAGAGAAGAGGGGTAGGAGAAGAAGGCACCAAGTGTGTAGACAACACAATCTGTGGGCACGCCATAAGCAAGTCGCTAAGCCTAGCACTTACACGTGTAGGAAGAAGTCTCTTGTCAAGGAAAATACCCAAGAAGAAGAAACACTAGAGTAGGAAGAGCCCCTCATACATGAGGAGTCACCAAGGAAGACGTCGCCTAGTGAAGAAAAAGAAAAGGAAGAATCTCTTGTACTGGAATGCCCAGTAAGGAAGAAACAGAAGGTGACAGAAGAGGCAGAATTCAGAGGAGATAGAAATTTTAGGTGCTTAGATTGGTGACAAGGATGATGAAGATCCTGTAGGAGGTGAGGACCATCCAGTGTATGATGTACATGACTTGGAAGAGGAGGAAGGTGAAGAGGAGTATAACAAGGAAGATGAGGAGAAGAATGATGAGGAAGAAGCAAGGGATTAAGGCAAGGGGGTGAGTGAGCACTAAAAACCAAGGAACGCCAAGCCTCACGAAGGAGCAAGTGGAGAAAGCTGCGGAGAGAGAAGTGGCGGGCATCATGAAGGAGCTAGTGGAACAGAAGTTGGAGTGGAGCGCAAAGGAAATTTTGAAGGAGATGGAAGACAAAAGCATTGGGAAGGAGTATGGCAGCATGGGTGGGGATCCCAAATTGGCAGTAAGCTTCCCAAAAGTTACGCATGAAAATGTGGGAAAGGCATAATGATGGCACAAGAGAATGGAATGGGTTACATTAATAATCCTAGCAAGGTTCTATGCACGAGCTTACCAAATCAGCCATACCAATGGAGTAACTCCTTACTATGTCATCGTTTGATGAATAGGGTGCATATCCCCAACAAGGAAGATCCTATCTTAGGAATTCGAGTCTCACGTAGATGAACCTGAGTTCGAAGTAATCCAAAGAGAACTAAAGAAGGTTTTGGAAAAAAAAGGAGTAAATCCTTTGGTGAATGCTCAACAGATATTAGATGAACAATTATGTAATGTGCTTAACAAGGTTTTAGTCAAAGTTGAGGCTAAACTATTTAGGAGAAATGATAGAGTGAGATTCATGGAGGAGGAATTGGAGTAGAAAAATAAGGAGCTCATGGGAAAGAGAAATGACATAAAATAAGAGGAATTGATCAGCACTCATTTGAGGCATGAGATGAAAGAAGAAAAAGAAAAGGTGTGCGAAGTCTCTAAGAAGGTGGATATGATTATAGATGTCATTGTCTTGAAGCACCCCTACTTAGTGCCACCTGAGAAGGAGTAGGAATCATCCTTGTAATTTCTGGAGGATCTGAATTTCATTGTCATGATGGAGAGGTGGCCACTTGCTTTAGATTCTACAGAAGAAGTGTAGGAGTGCCGAGAGAAAGAGGAAAAGATGAAGGTTTTCAAGATTGTGGCTTGATACACTAAACTCTTTGTAGAGGTAAAGGCCACTGTGTAAGTCACTTAAGCTATGTATGCCAACTGTACTGATAGGGATAGAGTGACAAGCATCTTAGTTGCCACCCATGAAACGAAACTCAAGGAGTTCCAAGAGAAAAATAAGGGGAATAGAGAAAAAAGAGATAAGATCCTAGCCAAGGCGGAAAAGAAGTCAGAAGCAATTGAGATCTTGTGAGGCTCGATCAAAAGCTGGATAAAGGAATTATACCCCCAGATCACCCATAGGATGGATGCATTTGAGGACTTGGGAAAGCAATTAGAGAGTATTGTTGACACCATGAGCACCAAAGGGGAGGAATTAAGTTTTGAGGAGGTGAGTGCCCTTAGTTGGAGACCTTTGTCAGCAAACACAGAATGAGGTTAACACTTGGGAAAAGCTAGAGGTAGAAATAGGGAAGGATTTCCCTCTCCTCCAACAATAAGCAATTCCCCCATTATTTCAGTCTTTCTCCTAATTCTTCATTCCTTTATTCTTTCTTTCCAACCATTTTAAGAGCCCACCATTCTTTATTTTATTGAAGAATTGTTCCTGAGGACAAATAATAGGTGTAGTGTGGGGTGATTTTGGGCCCCAGAATTTGGCTAAGTACAAGAAGGCATGTGGGTGAGCAGGACCTATATGAAGAAGGGTGCATAGGTTGAAGGCACATAGGGAAGGGTTCTAGCAGGGTGTTGTATAGAACACATCATGCGCGCAAGATAAGACACGATTTTGGGACTTATCCATATTTGGCAGTCCCAGGTAGCACACGAGTAAAGTGTGACCCATCTAGAATGCAGAGTGGATATGGTGCCAACCTAGCGGTTGCATGATAAAAAATGGAATATTCCATGCATGTGATAGAAGGTTATAGAAGAACATCATTACACAAAGTGGAGAGCCTAGATCAAAGGAGGCATGCTCCATTGGAGGACCACTTGGACACTTGGCAGTCCGATCTGTTACTTCAGAAGGCATGGCGGTGAAGGTAGAAAATATATATATAGAGGTGTGTAGATAGGAGATGAAAAGAGAGAGACTAGAGATAGAGATATACATGGATCATCCTGAGAGAGAAGAGGTGGTGGAATAGGGGTGAAGCTCTATAAAAATATAATCAGGAGGATTCTATGGTTGGGATTAGTGAAAATTAGGAGTGATGGCATATTTAGAGGGATGGGTCTGTATTCATCTTTGTAATGTGAAGGACATAGTGTAGTTCTGATGCATGACTTTTCTCTGCATTGTTATATGGGTCTATTATGACCTCAAGTAGATGTAATGTGGTTATTGAACTCATTAATATGAATATAAGACTCTGTTCTGAATCATATATGTGTTCATGAGCATAATCCTAGTGCATTTCCTTTGTGTATGAATCAAGTTCTATATGTTGTTCTGTTATTTCTCTTCTATGGATGCATTGAGGTGATAACTCATCATAGGTTCTTAGAATGAACACATGGTTCATTTTTTCCTTTCTTTTGCATTGAATATCTATCATAAGATGATGCATTTTCACAAGACTCACATAAAGGAGAGGCTCAACATCTCACGTGTGCCTCGGGTGAGCACCTAGCTGCCCATTGGGTGATAGGCCGATGCGCATGGGATTTTACTGTTAATCTAAGGGTATAAAAATGACTACATACATATAAAAAGTTACATCTATTTTATTAAAGTAATTGTATCTTTATTATGATGAAATGTGGCTTCATTACTTGAGATGTATTGGTTGGAAAAGAAAGTTGTAATAAGAATTGGTTTGGTACTGCTATTTTGACACTTTGTAATCTCTGAAATGTTTTTAGATTTAGTTAATGTATCACTCCTTCTTAATGAACAAAAGACGTGTTGATTGCTAAACAATACTATAATGTAATACCTTCTTGTTATGAAATGGGATGTATTATTAAGTAATATCATGAATGAAGGAGATCAAAATATGTATTTTAGGGATATGAGATTGGAGCTTAATAGATCTTATTATATAAAAAGAAACTATGAGTTGTGAATATAAAACCTTAGTTGGTAGATCTCAATTTAAAGAGATGCAACTAGTAAGTTGAACTAGTAGATCTATAAACAACTTAAAGAAACTATGATTGATATCTTAAGATATATAAATATGTATGAGTCATGAATATATGGAACATATGAATTTAGTTTTCATAAATGGGCATTAGCCCATGACATAGGAAAAAGGGGATAATTCCTTTGAGTTCATTAATTAAGACATAAGTTATGAACTTGTTAAAAGCATTATGAACATGTAAGTAAATGGCTACATGTGTGCTTCCTTAAGAAGATTCCCTAAATCTTAAATTGAAATTTTATTTTAGGAATTAAATGGAATTTAGACTTAATCTCCATGAAGTCTAAAATAAATATTTAAAAAGGGACTTATTTAAGCTAGGGCATAAATAAGTAAGGAACTAATTAACACACATTCATAACTATAAAATCTATTATACCATTACTTGATACAAGTTGTTTCATTTAAATGATAAACTTAAGCATGTTACCAAGTGAATAGGAAGCAAATTTTACCTACATACCTTGCTCTTGTGTAACTTCAACTTGCATCCGTATAGGTTAAATAACCTATTTGAAACCTTATAGGTTGCAATAATTAATCTTAATAAAGTGATTAATGGGATAATAAATGTATAATCCAAGTTATGTTCGTCCAGTTGAGGAAACTCAGTTAGATGTCAACACATATCAACTGCAGTGTAATACCTTCGTAATGACAATAGCCATTAAAAGGATACTATGATGTAAATGACAAGTCTTAACACCCCACATAGTTTGTTCAAACTTGATTGACATAAGTGCTTGAATGGATCATGGTTTTGCTCTATGTAGGGATAGGAACTTGATCTAGTGTTGAGGTAAACTCATGTTGACTTAGGATAACTAGAAACACCCAATCGATGTAATTCAATTGAGTATGTCCATGTACCCTTAGTCACCGCGAGCAGTCTTCCACACTAGGGCATGTTGCTAACCTTATCTAGAGTGTAACTTTGAGTTAAGTAGGACTGACATAAGTTAGTAAAGACCACTCTAGATAATAGAACAAGTGTGGTGAAGGACTTATTCCATTTGACGAGTATGACATCTAGGAATGTAAACATGATAAACATGTTTAAAATATTTAGCCAAATTACCGCAAACTACTAGTTACGTTGTCCTATGTCACCTAGTTTAAGAAGTGAGATTTTAGATGAATATCGGTAATAAATATTCAGATAGGCCTCTTAAGAAGAAAACTTGGGTACCCTAAAAAGGTAAAGGAACCAAGTATACATTGTATACACATTACTAAGTAACATGAGAGATCGGTTTAGTACCGAGTCATGAAATGAGAGATCAGTGTTTCACTGAGTCATTACAGATGCATATGGTTTTCTGTTATGAGATAGTTTGGCATTGGAATGTGTGTTCTAAATTATGTAATTTAGAATAGAGAACATTATGTTAAAGAACTTCCTTGTTTCTAGAGTCTTAAAATGGGAATGTTACACTCCTAGTGCTATCAACATGAATCACACCATACGCAATCAAGAAGAAGATATCGAGGATCATGAATCCACCACTCTTGTTGAAGAAATCCCATACATCTTACTTGATGATTGGAGAATGAGACTTCAGTTTGATCCATATGCCCAAGAATTAGAGTAGACAAGATTAAGAACTTATTATATTCATGAGGAAGGAGCTATAATACTAAATCTTATCAAATCCCAAGATGATCTTGAAGGATTATAGAAACTCTTCTTCAATGATCAAGAAGAAAAAATGTTTTTAGTGCTAGCATTATGTTGATTTTTTGACAAGGTAAGAAATACTTCTCATCCTTCCAACTTTAGTTTAGTTGCACTAATAATGTAGCCGTATATAAGGCACTGGTACAAGGAATTTAGATATCTCAAAAAAGAGGAATCAAGGCATTAACTATTTTTGGGGACAACAAGCTTGTTGTGCCTTAGGTCAGAGCTTAGAGTGCAACAAAGAAAAATCTATTGAGATCCTACAAGAATAGGGTATGGGACTTGATCGAAGACTTTGAAGCTTTTGGTATTCACATAGTCCTCAAGAATAAAAATCAAGATGGAGATTGACTTACAACAGTGGGGTATCAATATGATATCCCTTTTGAAATTACAAGAGAAGGAATAGAGTTCGTCAAACTAGTCATAAGACCAACAGTACCAGATAATGCTAATAACTGGTAATTTTTTGATAGTGACCAACAAATCATCCTTTTTCTTCAAGAAGAGGATGAGTTTTCATTGAAAAAATCAGTCCAAGATACAAGAGGCTTATAATGACCAAATTATTCAGTTCAAGGAAAATAAGTTTCCCAAAGGGATGGTCACTCTTGAGGCTATCTTCAATTAAGATGACCATTTTAAAAGGGAAAAGTTAACATGATTACCAAGGAAGATGACTTTGAATAGGTGTAGACTATAGAGGATATATTTTTGAAGATTAGAAAGATATGCATGTTAGCCGAAAGACATGATTTTGTTAGCCTTTTCAAAGAGTACAATGATATTTTTACTTAAGAGTTAATAAATATCTGAGGGTTTGATCCAGGTTTGGCACAACACACCATCGAAATTGATCCGAATGCCAAGCCAATCAGGCAAAAACAAAGACTAGTTAATCCTAAAATTGAACCATTGATGAAAAAAAGCTTTCCAAACTCATTGAGGCTAGTATTATTTTCCCCATCAAGCACTCCTCTTGGGTCACCAACTTAGTTCTAGTTAGGAAGAAGAACGAGGAAATCAAACTGTGCATGGACTTTAGGGATCTTAATTAGGCCTCCCTCAAGGATCATTACCCTCTCCCATCTATAGAGTAGATTCTTCAAACAGGGGAGTAGAAAGGTTTTCATTGCTCGATGGGTATTCAGATTATAATCAGATAGTGGTCAAGGAATCAAATTAGTTCAAAATGGATTTCACCACCAAATAGGGCACATTTTCCTATAATAAGATGTCATTTGGATTGTCCAACATTGGTGCCATTTTCCAACAAGCTATGGACATGGCCTTCAAGGGGCTTATAAATGATACGATCCTATTTTATCTAGATGATACAATTGTGTATTCCAAGCATGCACAAGACCATATGGATCATCTAAATAAGTTCTTTAACAAATGTAGGAAATTTGGGGTTTCCTTGAACTAAATAAATGTATTTTTGCAGTCCATGAGGGGAAATTGTTAGGGAATATCATTTTGGTTGAAGGAATTTCAATTTACCTAGAGAGAATACGTGCCATCTTGGAACTTTATCTTCTAATCCATAACAAGGGTCTCCGGAGCTTCTCAGGGACTATCAACTTTGTAAGGAGATTTATACCTCAATTTTCCACTTTGGCCAAATCACTCACAACTATGCTGAAAAAGAACATACCATTTAGCTAGACTAAAGAAGGTAAGAGTAGCTTCAAGGCCATCAAAATGGCCATTTCCCAGGCCCCCACATTTGTAAACCATGATTGTGAAAAAATTTCATCCTCTGTGCCTTCGTAGGATTAGAAATAATGTTTTGGATTCTCACTTAGTAGAATGATGATTTGATGGAACAAACAATCACATTCTTCATCAAATCCATCAAAGAATACAAAATTAAGTACTCCTTCATTGATAAACATGTCTTTTCTATTATCAGAGTGTTAAAAAAATTCAAGCATATGTTATCCAACAACATGATCCATTTGATGGTATCATATCCAAGAGTTAAATATTTTTTGTTGAATAAAGACATGAACGAGAAAAGGGATAGATGGATTATGAAGGTCATGGAGTATGATTTCCATATAAAGGTAACTAAACTGGTTAGAGGGAAAGGTCTATGTCGACATCTCACTCCTGAATTAGAAGCAAAAGAGGTATGTGATAGTGTGCTACATAATCATCATCAAGAAGAGATTCACACCCCTTTCGATTAGATGTCTAACACGAGGTTTTTTTACAATCAGGCGAGTATCCTCCCAACCTAGATAGAACTCAAAGGTTAAGCTTATGGAATCAATCCATAGATAATGTACTCTTTTGAAGGGATTTAAATGGAGTTCTTCTTAGATGTATAAAACCAGACCAGGTTGATAAGATACTAAAATAATTTCATAATGGAATATCAGGAGGTCATTACTCAACAAGGAAAACTACCACAAAAATCATGAAGGTTGGTTACTATTGGTTTGATCTGTTTAAAGATGCCCACATATAGGTAAGGAAATATAAGAAATGTGCCCTTTTCACAGGAAAGCAAAGGTTAGCTTCTCTTCCTCTCCATCCAATCTAGACATACCAACCTTTCATGCATTGGGGCCTAGATTTTATTAGAATGATAAATCCTCCATCTAGTGATGGTCATAGATGGGTGTGAACTGAAATTGATTATTTCACATGATGGATGGAGACAATAGGATTAAAGGAAGGAAATGATAAATCCATTTTGGATTTTCTCGAAGGTATTATGACAAGGTTTGGTGTTCCCTTTACTATTATTTTAGACAATGCAAAGGTATTCGTAGACACAAATATTAGTGAATGGGATGTGAATAATGGTATTTATTTAAAGACATCATCAAACTATTACTCATAGGGTAATGGCTTGGACGAGTCTAATAATAAGAATATGATACAAATTATTAGTAGGAAAATGACAAGTAAGTGATGAACTTGGCACATGTAACTCAAGACTAGTTTTTGGGTAGATAATACCACTCCAAAAAGGACAATTGGAAATTATCCCTTTATGCTAGTGTACAGGAGGGAAGAAAATATTCCCTTATCTTTAGAGTTACCATCTTTGGAACTAGCTCAATAGTTGGAAATGATGGAAAGTGATCATATGACAATACGGTTCGCTGAGCTTATGGAATTGGAAGAAACATGAAACAAGGCCATGGAGACTCTTGAGTTGTATCAAGCTCAGACAAAGTGATTAAGATAAAATGTAAATATATAGCCTAATCTGAATGCAAGATTGCTGTAAATAAATGGTAAATTAACTATAAAAATTACACTCAAGTAAACTAAACAATAAATAATGAAACCCTAATGTAAAAAAAAGGGTAAGATGCCTTAGCTGATTCATCAAGTTTTGGAAAGTGCATAGAGCTGAAAAATAGAGAAATGCAAAGCACTGACTGTCACATTAGAGCTCAAAAAATTATAGATCTGGAGGAGGCTAGACTGGGGCACCTAGAGAGGGACAAGGGTGCCCGTGGATGCCCTAGGCTTGTTTATGGGTGCCTGAGTATGCGGAAATGCTAAGATACTTGAATTCTTAGGGTTGTAACCTTTTTTCACTATGGATTCACATTGTGATAATTGGATTCGCCAGAAACCTGTGATGAAACATAGACCTGCAAAACCCTCAAATAAACATCAAATCCTAAAAAGGAAAGATGCAAAATGAGGGGTCAGACTATCCTTAGGTTCCGTAATGATGGACTTAGAACTGAACACTATACTACATCTCAAACCCAATGTAGCTCTTGTGTGTGTGTGTGGAAATTTTCCCTAGGTCACTCTTGTGCCAGTCACACGTGGATAGCGAGCAAGTAGCTAGATGTAGAATGTAGTAAATGTGTATATGGAATAAAATGACCTTCCCTCATATGAAGTGTGGTGTAAAAAACAAACCCTTGTGTCCCTTGTGATGGAGCTAGATGGATGCAATGAATCTCTTAGATGCCTTGATGGATGTAACCTTAGGTGGTGATAGCTAGTGCTTAGTGCTTGGTCCCTTATTATGATCACATAACTTTATATTTATATGATTCATTTGCTTGAATTTCATAATTAACCTTGAAAATGCTGGCTACCAAAAATATAAGATATTCAAACTAAGAGAAAGGACTAAAAAAGCGTGAGTAAAGTACAAAGAGGATAGGAGCGCCTAGAGGGGATGAGTGCGCGTGGTGGTGACATTCTGGCTAGGTGTTGGTGTCCGAGATGACAAATGATGAAGAGTAAAAAGGAAGACTAAGAAAGTAAGGGTGTGAGACTGAAAGTAGGAACAAAAAGCAAAGAAGGTGGAAAATAAATGGGTAAATTATTACTTTTCTTACTTAGGAATCAATATAAATAGTAGTATGTAATCATGACTAGATAATTACCCAAAGTGTGTGATTTTGTGTTAACATTTTCCCCCACTTTATGTTGGTGAGAAAAATGATCGGTAATATAAAGTAGATAGAGATGCATCCTTGATAATCTATATAGATCAATGATGAAAGCGTGCCGAGGGACCAGACAAAGCGTGGAATGATAAAAATGTGAAGTGTGGATGTTAAGGAGGAGAAAGTGCAAAAAGTGATGAAAATGAACCTAGGGTAGAAACACATGTGTAGATGTCACAATGTGCCTATTTTTGATGTCAATGTCAATGATGATGTGTGTGATGTTACCATTGTTGATGTAAACTACCGCTTCCCATACATACAGACTTATAAAATAGAAGCCAAACAAGTAGTCAAATATGCATGTATATAAACAAAATATGTAAAAAAGTGAGTAAGGAAAGCATGTAAAAATGCTGAAAGTTTGAAAAAGGAACATGTGCACCTAATCCGTGATGAGGAAAGGGTATAGAAAAGGATCCTATAGATGATGTTGACGTGTAAGTTTTTCAGGTGATCTTATGCCAGTGTAATGGAAGAAGTGTAGGGATAAATATCTAGTGTCATCCGCTAACCTTTAATTGATTCTCACTATGTAAAACAACACTGCAGATGTTGTGTATGTGCTAAGGATTGTCTTCTCTATAAAAGATGATGTATATGGATTTCATTAGACTATGCTGGACTACCAATTGCTGTATAACTGTTCCCTGGTCGCATGCATCTAACAAAGACCGCTATATTCCCCCTTGGTCTCAAACATCTAGGAAAGGACACTATGATAAGGACCTAAGTCTAATTATTAGCATTGTAAACTATGTTATATTGGTATCGTGCTATATATAACACTGTATGGGGTGAATGATTCACCCATATGATGCCCCCCTCGTTTGGGGTGCATGTGACATCCCTAAAGGATTATGTGGCCCAAAAGAGGACTGACCATTGTGATAAAACTATATACCCCACAAGGGGGAATTGAATGTTCTTGGTAGAAACCAAGGCACATGCAAACAAGTGGCTAGGAAAAACAAGTGTTAGTACAAGAAAAGATAAACACTCATGTATAAGATAAAATGTAAGCTATACAGACAATATCTAAGATAAGACATAAGAAAAAGATAAAGTAGATTGTGAAATGTAGGTTGTAAACATGGGACATCACTCATGATGTGGCAAGACAATCAAGGCCGTAGTGGCAGTAATAAGGAAAGTGTGCACACAACACAGGGAAAATCCCGCAAACAAGAGCAAATAATAAGTAATGAAAAACAATGTAATAGACAACCATGGAAGCAAATAGGCCTTCATAACAAATGCTGCACATGAAGCACCCATTAGCGTGTTACAAAGATAAAAATTATGTCAAAGCATGTATAATCTGATAAAGGAGTATGCTATGAAACAAAATGAAACAATATCACCTGTAGTGTACAAAATTGGATGCCCCACGAGCCGTTGTAGAACTGGTACGAGGTACTGCACCAAGCATCCATGTTGCATGTATTAGACTTGTAGAATATATGATCACAACTAAAAAGGCAAGTAAACGCACGTGTGTATGGAAACATAATGATATACAAGATATATATCTAGCATGTGTAATAAGATGAACATGTAACAAACAAATGTAAACAAGAGTAAATGTAACCAAGATATGTACTATTCTGTGGATGAGGTGGAATGGAATGCAAAATGAATGATAAGATCAGTGTGACCCCCCTAGATGATGTTTATGTATGCAATGGGGTTCATTTATTTATTCCCCCTCAGTAGTAAAGAATGAACTATAAACAAGAGTGCGTCATCGGGAAATGGTACGAGCGATGTGTCGTCATGTGTGAGAAAGAGTTGATAAATAGAGCATGGAGTGTTGCTTGTATAATGATGATGTGTAGATGATATTGAATGTGACATATGGATGAGTGATTCAGTGGTAGGATGTGTGATGATTTAGCCTAAAATGTATATCACTAAGCGTGCGAGGAAAAGGTGTGATGATTTATCATAAAGCATATATCAAGAAATGTGTGAAAAAGAAGTCAGAAAGCATTATGATGTAGCATAATGTGAATATCATGAAATTTAGGAGTAGAATGAAAGAAAGCGTGATAATTTAGCATAAATCATATATCATGAAATGAGTGAACAAAAAGATAAAATGAGTGGTCACAATATGTGTGGATAAGGTACTAATATGAGATGATAAAAATATTAGTTGTTAATTGTGAAGATTACAACAGAGAATGATGTAAATGTGATGAGGTCCATTTGAGTTGTAAACCTTTAGCAATCGAGTATGGACCAAGGGAATAAAGTGCATTGTTAGGTAGTGTGTGTAATGCGTAGAAGTAGATGAGTAAAGTGTGTAATGTGTGTCATAGATGTGGTGATGAGAAAATGTCATGTAATGTATAATGTGGAGTGTGTAATGTGTAATGCAAGATGTATATATTGTATAAGTGTGGAAGTGCAAACTGCATATGATGTAGAATGTATAATAGTGTAGTGTGTAGGATATGTATGATGTATAGGTGTATAAGACACAAAGTGTAGATAAGAAATAGAAGGTGGAAGAGGAAGATAATGTATATGTACAAAAATGTGTGATGTGTGAAGATATGCAATGTGTAGAAAGAAAATGATGTGTAGAGTGTATGACGGGTTTTTTTGAGTGTGTGTAGTGAGAAGAATGTGTTGCAAGTGTGGTAGTGATGAAGACACATGATGTGTAATGTAGTGTTTAAGAGGCCATGAGTGATGTGTAGTGTCTAATGTGCAGTGTGTGAGGTTCATGTATATAGGATGCCCTCAACAGTCAGATGTGAACTAAAGCACAAGAGTGCGTCATATGGTATTGGCAATTTCAGGATGTTTGAAGATGTATATGTAAAACTCGAGGTGTGAAATGATGTGAATATAAGACATGTATCAATGCTAGAGGGGAAATAAGCATAATGCCCCCCAAGTGTGAATTGATGAATGAGCTATCCAATTAAAGTAAAGGAGGAAGTTCCTTCACCCAATGATGGAGGCGTGTAACCATGCTCTAAGAGTGGTGGTATATGAGATAGATGCTACATAGGTGAGTGAAGTCTATATGCATGTGACATATGAGTATATTGTGGGCACCTTGGTATAAAAAAGTGTGTAAGTGATGGAGACCTATGTGAAGTGGATCACAAAAATGGTTAACACCTATGTGGAATGGAACAAGGTGGTGAAATGTGTCTAGATGTAGGAACTATCCTAGCGATGGACCTAAACTGATGGACTGGACTAGTAGAGCAATAAGACTGCGTAGGTCATATGCAAATAGGTGAGTTAGGAGTAGATTGTGATTTAGGTTCTAGAGGCTATGACATACTAGATGGAGTAGGTGATACATTAGTAACAATGAGAGGATATGTCGACAATGGAGTAGATGGAGGTACACCACTGATATAAATGAATTAAATCTTGTGAATAAAATTTAGGTGTAAATGATTCACGAAGATGATAGACCTGGACCTGTGGATCAAATTGAGGCCTAAGAGCATGTCACACCTGTCGATTTTATGTCTAAAAAGGAAGGGTACAAACATAGTGAGAGGACAAATTATAACATGGAGTTTGACAAACCATATGAATTGTTCATGGGATATGAAATTTGTGAAAGTGGATAGCTAATAGAAACAAGAAGTGAAATAAAACACGTGCTGATGGGCCACGATGGATCAACCTTGGTGTTATTAATAGGTATATATTTGATAAAGGCACTAATGTGTAATTGATTAGAATAAAATTTCAAATGATAATCATGGTTAGAGAAAGAAATAACTGCTGGAGAAGTGTCAGTATGAGAAAATAGGAAATCAAGAGCCCCTAATGTAGTATGAGACACTACATGGTACATGTGATTAGCTGAGCATTCGATTGCTTTCTTGTTATGTTTCAAAAGTGGACTGTTAAAGATCTTGAGCTTATGATTGTCATTGATAGGAGTAGAAGACAGAGGTTTTGAAAGCTCAATTTTATCATTGTTGAGCAGATCTTGAATAAGAGTATGAAGCCCGAAACAATGACCTATAGAATTCCCTATGCATTGATGATAGTCACAATGATATTTTCATCATAATTATGACCTTTTGGACAAGATGGATCTAATTGGAGTGGAGGAGGAAGCATGATGAGATTACTCTTGATAAGTTGTGGAAGAAAATTTTGTAATTAACCGTGAAAAGGCCGACTGGCAAAAAAATAATATGCTCAAACAGCTAGAAAGGACCCAAAAAGTGTGAGGAAAGTACAAAGAGGATAGCGGTGCCTAGAGGGGAGGAGGGTATTTGACACTGTCATCTTGGCTGGGAACTGGTGTTTAGGAAGAAAAATACTGAAGAGAAAAAATTCAGACTGAGTAAGGGTGAAAGACTGAAAGTGGCAATAAAAATCAAAGAAAGGTGACCAAAGACATGGGTTAATTAGTACTTCTCTTGCTTAGGAATCATATGAATACTAGTATACAATCAAGAGTAGATAATTACCCAAAGTGCGTGATTTTGTGTCTACACATAATTTTTTTGATAGGAAAATAGCTCACAGGTCTTTTTCAGGAAGGAGACCTAGCTCTTAAATGGGATGTGGACAGGGCCAAACTAGGAATGCATGCAAATTTTGATGCCCTTTGGAGTGGGCCATACTTGATCACCAATTGCAAAGAGGTAAATTAATTTTTCCTATCCAGGCTCAATGGAGAAGTGCTAACTATCCTAGTTAACATGATACACCTTAAAGCTTATTATTGAGGTATTTTCACCTTGTACAATAGTAGTCTAGTTTCCCTTCCTTCAAGTGCTTCAGCACATTTTATTTCTCATTTTCCCTTCTTGTCTTTCTTTGTTTTCATTTTTTATTTTTTGGTTCTTTATATTCTTTAGGTTGAGTGAATTTCATGCCTAATGGATTAAATTTAAGGCTACTAGACTGATGTTTAATATTAAAGCATTCCCTAGAGGTTGCAAAAAAATGTTAACTTTTCAAGTTTCCTTGCCTAATGTTCCTTATTTTTGAAACACTTCCTTGCAAAAAATTTTCCTTTTATCAAGTGTTATTTTTTCACAAAATTATTTGAAAGAAATGCCTATGTACTAGAGTTTTCTATGTATTTTGGATTTAAGGTTTTGGGAATCAATTTGCATTTTGCACAAAACTTGCTTCCCAAAACCTGAAACCCGAAATACATAGGAAATTAGAGAAAATTAGAAGTTGAAACTTAAATTACAGTTTACATGTAAACTACAAGATGAGTCCCGAAACCTGACCTCCCAAGTGAATTTTGGGTTTGGGAACTTGAATTGTAGTTTGTATGCAAACTGTAAGACGATTTCCAAAATATGATTCCTGACCATTTAAAATTTCAGAACTTGAATTGTAGTTTACATGCAAACTACAATTTGACTTCTAACTCTTGAAATATAAAGAACTTAGACCAATTCAAGTTTTAGATTTAATATTGCAAATTACATGTAATGTGCACGGTGACTTTCGAAACCTAAAACTCGACGCTAGGTTAGCGCAATAAATGCCACCTACCCACACGTGTCACCTACACGGTAATTAATTTTCACTTTTCTATTAAAGGGAATATTTTTAACGTCTTTTTCACCTGACACTTTGTACAATGACCTATTGACGGTTCATTTACCTCCGTTTGTACTCCTTGCGTAGTTTTTTTGGGTAAATTTTACATTTTACTCTTTGACCCATTCGATATTTTGGTAAGTTTTAATGTTTTAATCATTTTTGCAAGATTTCAAGTTGTTTTTTTGGTTATTTTTTCCATCCTTTGTCTTGCATTATGGGTACCCTTGGTGTTGTCATTTTTATTTCATTTCTTGGGTTTTCTTCCTTGTGTCATGGAATTAACATCTCCTTTTCCCTTCTTCCTACATTGATCATGTTTTTGATGAAGTTTAAGATTCAAGATCTCATTTTATTAAAAATCAAAGGAGGATTTACCATTAAAAATTTGTTTTAGAATTTTCAAGCTGCAAAACAAGTATCCATTCCCATTGCAGACCAAATCAGGAGTTCACTCTTATAAAGCAAGCTTTAACTTCCACCATACGAGTTCAGGGGTTGAAAAGCACCTTGCAAGTTTTGTCAAGGAAATTTTGGGAGTCAAAGCATGTAAATCAAGGGTTAAATTATGTAAAACTACAAGTCGGGACTTCATGTTGGAACTTCAAGGTTACAGAGAAGGGATTAATTCCCACTGGTACATTTCAGGCATTCCTTAATTTATTTTAGGGGTTGACTTCCACCCTCATATTTTAGAGAGTTTTGTAAGGTTTTCAGGGCTTCATCTAGGGGAAAATGTTAGAATCATCATCCAAGGGAAAAGGAAGGATAAAATATATTTTCCAAGGGGTGGCTCCCCTTCCAGTATCACATCTGACGTTTATTATATCGGAGACACCGACCTAAGACATATTGACCTGCCAAAATTTCAGTGTAGAGTTAGAGCCCCATCTAAGAATTCTTAGATAAAGAGTATTTATGATAGTGGAATTTCCCTAGCTGCCACTTTCTGTCATGAATGCAATGTCTGGAATTTGTGCTCCCAGCTGTAGCACATTATGATAAAGACTCCTGAATAGTAAGAGATGATGACGGAACAATTATAATCAGATTAAACAATGGTTATTTTGAGGATTTGTTAAAGATTCATGATGTCCAGGGGTATGCCTCAATTTATCTTAGCTCCACTCTTGAGCATTGGAATTTTTTTTGAGACTCGTGCCAAGGTTTTTAATAAAGGCTATCTAGTAAAACCTAAGCCTTAATTGAATAGAGTTCCAAATACCATTCCCCACTCAGATTTCATTCAAGAAGTGAATTACATTATCACACTATTAAGTAGAGTTTCAGGGCTCCCGTATTCAAAAAAATTCCAAGAATGGATGTACTTGTGCATTGCTACTATTTGTAAAAATTATGATCTTATTCGATGTGTAGAGAATATTAGCAATGCCTTATATATTCAGATGTCGGATATCCTAACCTTAGGAAAATTTTAAATGACATCCTATCTTGTGTACATGGCTGCAAGAATGAGAAACTATCCAGGTTTGTCACCCAAGGGAATAAGAAATTCATCACACATTTATGACTTCTACCCTCAATTCACAATGAAGGTAGGATCGAGTCATTTTAGGAGGGTTAGTGATGCCTTTTTCTATTCCATCCTATGTATATTTGACAAAGAGGTCAACAATCGAAGGATATCAAATAGTGCTTGGAATGTAGTTAGGACTTAGGGAGGAATTTTCTTAAAATTCCCAATGTTCACATATCTTAGGGTGGGAGGATTTTCAGTTGCTCCTTATAAAATGCCAAGGTGTACCACAAATAATTGGGTTTTGATGGAATTATTTTGACAATTGCTACACCTCCACAAAATCCAATAGGACATGCATAAGATAAGGGTTCAATTCCCAATAGTTTTGGGTCAATGAACTTGTGCATCCTCAAATAAATAAAATAATGTTGAAGGTGAGATGTAGTAAATGACATTGAAAATATATCACATGCAAGTTAGTTAGCTTTGATTAGTGTGGCATGGTTGGTGGAATCTAACCAACATGTGTCCACATACCACTATTGAAGGACATCTGGATTAATCATAGAGCTAAAGTTGTGGTGCAGGAGAGAGGATATGAAAGGTTGACTCTCGAGGAAGTGGCTAAATATGGAATTACAGATATTCCTGAGGGCCTTCAAGATGATGGACAAGTCTTGGACCTTTTTTATAATCAAAATAATGTGGAAGACCAGCCATTGCTATGGATCAATTGGTCACTCCAAGAGAGCATCAATTCGAAGAAACACGTAACTCATATTCTCAATAGAACCCACTAATGGCTGATATCATTGGGAATTACTCTATAGGCGTCAAAACAACTCCCTATTATAGTAGCACATGTATAACCATCAGTGGGCCAACCCACCTCTTCAAAAGGAGGGAAATCCACTTCTAAACCCACTCTTAATTATGGCAAAATTACCATTATCTGGAGAGGATCTGCTTCTTCTTCTAGGGTTCCTTCCAAAAAAGATGCTTCTTCTAAGGTTCCTTCCATTGAATTTATTGACTATTTTCTTCCCCACCATACACAACTCAAGTGTTGCAGTCACCTTCTTCAACTCCTCTCCCTTATTCTCCATTTTTAACTCCTCCATATCCTCCACCTCTCACTCTATCTTTGCCCATATCTTCTATTTATTCTCCTCCTATTTCTCCTAATCTCATCACTTCATCTCCTACCATGGCTCAGGTCTTTTCCTCTCTTCCGTCTTTCTCATCTAGGGATGTTTTAGCTTTGGGTTCCCTTCTAGGAACTCCCCTTCCTCAATAGTTCATTCCTAATTATTCTTCCACCACCCTTTCTATTTCATCCATTCCCATGCTAATCCTTTCCACCCCTTCTTCACTTATCACCACTTCATTTCCACTAGGGATTACTATAACAAGTTCCATTTAACACCAATCCATTTTAATACTATGATGATTGTGCCCATGTCATCCCCTGAACAGTTGTCTTCTTCTTTTACCCCTATATGGTTGAATAGATAAACTCAAAAGCATAAGTAGAAAATTCCTATTGGAGATGATGTTGATCTTAACATCTTGATTCTGACTCCACAACAACAAGCCAAGAGGCCAAGGGTTATTTCTCACCTTTTAATAAATCATACAGGGGAAAAATTCATTGAGATAACAACTCTGGATGCCGGTAAAAAGAGAATATAATTGTAGTAGACTATCAGATTTCAAAGTTCTCTTTGGGTAAATCCACATCTAAAGGTGAAAAATAGGATTTCTAGGTTTCCCTCAGAAACCTTATGGAAAAACTTAATAAGGACAAGATCACAAAGGATGAAATGAAAGGCAAGGTAAAACAATTAATAACCATCCTACACAAGATCTTACAACCAAATCTTTCAATTTATCTCATGATGTCTACAAGTTTTGATGCATGTTACTTCTTTGTAGTTGAGAAGATTGGAAAATAAGGTCAAAAAACCAAGGCTTGGATTGAAATCCAAATTCAAGAGGCATAACAAGTGATTAAGGATGATGTGATTTTTTATAACAAACTCAGATAAGAGAAAGATAGAGTTACTAAAATCTATGGTATTCTTAGAGAGGAACATGATAATATAGAACTCACATTAGAGGCATGGATGAAAGTTTGAAGCGTCAAATCCAATCTACTCTTAAGAGAAGGGATCATTGATGACTCTTCAAAATTGTTTGAGTATAATGAAGCCATGGAGTTCCGTATCCAAATGTTGTAAGAAACAATTTCAAAATTGAACAAAGGGACAAAAGAGAGCATTGACGACATAAATGATATCAAAAATGAGTTAGATATCATTCATTATAGGTTCCAGGTTACTGAACGAAGATCTGTATGTGATTTTAGAAGATCAAATCGTTGTTAATTTCAAGAGTCAAGTTAATGAGTATACTGAGGTAACAAAGTTATTTGGAATTAAATCTATTCATAAGTTGGTATCATACCAGAACTTCTTGAGCCAACTCAAGAAAAACATAAATCAGACCAAGAAGTTTCCTAGAATATTAAACAAAATGACTAAATCTATTGAGGACCTAAATTTCTATGCATGCGGGCTTGATGATAAATAAGTCTAAGAAATCATCAAATGATTTCTTGATTACATGCATAAAATATCTGGTAAAGAAGAAGAAGAAACCAACATAGATCAGGTGAAGGGTGACACCATCCCTAACTAAGTTTTTCTGCCATTTTCACACAGTCTCCAAGCCACATTCCATCATTTGAGCTATAGGTTTTACGGGTCAAAATTGCACAACTAATCAACTATTTTTATGGGAGAATGTTTCTCAAATATTAACACATCCTATTTTTAGTATCTAAAAGTTAAGAAAGGTGGCTATAATTGATCAAACTTCTTAATCTATAAATATGAGGTGCATTACGAAGAATGTGTAATTTTTGATCATTGGTGTAAGGTGGCTCTACCATTTCGAGTACTCATATACATGCTTTAGCCTCAATACTATATATAGAACTACTATAATTTTAGTTTTTTTTACTTTAATGTGCTGTGTATTTCAGTAGTTCATTTTATACTTGTGAATGTTTGTTTCGAAGTATGTGGTGATCTATTTTACCTTCACATTAAACTATCTTTTCTTTAAAAAAATTACAAGTTGTTATTAGTGAGACTTATTTGTTACAGTTGTGGAATAAATAAAATACCTTATGTTATTATTAAGTTTTATCTTTATAAAGGTTTGTTGTTGGAGAAAATGAATAAAAAGTTGCGCATATCATTATTATTCTGTTAAAATATTATGTGCTTATGAAAGCTGATCTTCTTATTCCTTAAACTATCTGTGCATCACCATTTTAATTTATTTTGAGTTATTCACTTTCCCCTTTTCTCTGAATAATTGGATAGGATATTTTGTTTACAACATCATAGGTTTTGCAACCTAATCTTAAATAAGATGCATATAGTTTAGAAGGAAGATGACCTTGTTCGGAGGTTCATCCCAAGGAGCCAAGGTCCCACACTCAGGGGATGTTCCCATGTTGCACTGGATCATCTAATGATTCCATGGGTACATGATCTAAGTGACAAATTTGCCTTCTATGGTGCAAATTATAAAAAGAGTAACATGATCACAATGGGTTTCTCTTTTAGATGGCTAATTTGGCTATAATTAGATCATGGTGAAGGACAATGATCCATTCAAGATAAATTTTACCAATAAGTGGGGAAACCATTCCTATAAGAAGACGTCATTATGTTTATCTAATGCAGGGGAATTTTTTTAAAGAGCCATGGATATGGCATTCAAAGGGTTGATGAATAACATTTTTCATATATACCTAGATTATATCATAGTGTTCTCCAATGATGTAAATGATCATCTACTTCATCTCAACAAGTATTTGAGAGATGCAGATAGTTTGGGGTTTCTCTCTGTTATCCCGTAAAATTGACAAGGGCAATTTTACCGATAACCATACCGAAAATTTTGTCTTGATCCCTCGATAGGGATCCCTCGCGTTCGAAACGATTTAAAAATTCCTTCTCGGGAAATCTAGCTTTCGAACTTAGTCTTTTTTGAGCCTTTTTGGCTGGGCGCATGGATTTTCACTGTAACACCACATTTTGGTGCGCCCCTTTAAAAAGCCTTTGGCGCATGGTTTCCCATGTCAACACGTCTTTCAGTGCGCCAAAGCATGTTAAACCTTATTTGCGTGCGCCGAGGCGCATGCGCCTCGATGTTGACATATCATTTGTTGCGCCTCTTTCCCATGCGCCAAAGGGCGCATGCTTTCCTCTGTCAACAGTCGTTTTCGCGCGCCTTTTCAAAAAGTGGGTGGCGCATTTATGACAAAGTTTTGTTATATATAACAGTGCCCGCCCTGTCGTTTTCATTATTTCCATCGAGCACGTGATATCCCTGGACTTGTCAGCCCCTGCTCTGTCATTTTCATCAAGTTGTGGACCCGCTCGAGGATTTTGGCTATATTGTTAAGGTAAGAGGTTCATCCTCTTTTCATTTAGTTCTTGGTGTGTGCTTGCTTGCTGGTTTTCATCAGTTGTATTTGTGCCTGGCTTGTTTCCCTCCTTGAACTTTTTGTTTTCTTCCTCCTGCCTGGTCTGTGCTTTCTTTCTCCTCTCCCTCCCTCTTTCTGGATTTGATGGAAAAGGGAGGGATGGTTTTATTTTGGCTTGGTCTGATCCTATTTTATCAAACTAAGTGATGCCAAGCGTCCTTTCGAAGTGGAGGTTGAAATGTGAAAATGCTTAAGTATTTCAAGTATTCCCCATGGCGCGTTGCCGCGTCATGTTGCACCTTAGACAGTCGCGCCCCTCGGCGCGTCTACCCAGCATGCTGCAGTTAAAAATCATGCGCCCCTAGGCGCACCCTTTCGGCCCGTAACACGCTCGAAACCCGCGCCTCCTTATATCCCTTTGGCGCATCTTTTACCCCTGTTGCATCCCTCTTCTATGCGCTAAAGGGCGCGCCCAGCTTCCATGCAACGCAAGAGTTATTTGCGCAAGTGTAAAACCTCCAAGGCGCGGGCGCACCTTCCATTGCAAGTACATGATGTTGTGTAGACCCTCCATGCGCCGCGCCATATACCTTTGGCGTGCCTTTTTTCCATGTTGCACAATCTGCCCATGCGCCAAAGGGCGCACCAAATCTCAATGTAACATGCATTTCCTGTGCGCCCTTCTATATAATGCAGTCTGCTTCATCCATGCGCCATGCGCCTTTGGCGCCAACTTAACCTCTGTTGTACCCTTTTCCTGTGCGCCTTGACTATTCAGCCTGTTATATACATTTTTCATGCGCCCTGCGTCCCGAACCTTAAAAGTTCTAACTCTTTCTTCTGCTAGTATTCCAATGGAAGATCAAATGACTAATTCAAGCTTCTTGGATTGGGTTTCGCTCCTTCTACGTGCAGATCATCAGATAAGCCTTGAAGAACACATGTCTACGTCAAGCAAGAGACCCATCAAACCAAGAGGGAAGGCAAAGCTAACAGAAGAAGAAATGAAATACAAATATCAGAGGGTCAGAATGCCCGAATCACAGGCAGAGTGTAATATGGATGTCAGGGATTCTGAACTGGGCCACATTGACATAGAGGAATTCTGGGTAAGAACTCAGAAAGTGACAAGGAGTCCATGGATGGATAAATTGATAGGCAGCGCCCTGCACTTTGCCGGAGGAATCCCTGTCAGTGCTGTGAATAACGAGTTCATGATGGTTGTTGCACAATCCTTCAACAAAGACACGAGATGTGTCGAGAACAGCAAAGGCGAGGTAGTTATAAACCTTACTGCCCGTCGCTTTGAGTTGATGCTTGGAATCCCTCACCACCGAAACTATGTGGCTGTTAGCCAGCAAGAATGTGTCAAGACCTGGGAGGACAATGAGGACCTGTGCATGCAATTAATGAATGAATTCTACCTCAAAAATAAGAAGGTAGTGACCCGGTGGCCCCAGACTATCCACCGAAGTGACTTCTCCGAAGAACTCAGTGACACCATCACTTTCCTGAGCAGAGTCTTCGGGCTTTCAGACGCCCACTACTTCCATAAATGGATGCTGCGGTACCTGGAGACGATGAACAAGAATTTGCCCGATCAGCGCTTTTGCTGGGGGGAAATAATAAGCAGCGCTATTTCGGAGCAGCTACAATAGTTTGCCACAACAGGAGTGTTTCATATGAACTCCTACGTAGTGTATGCTGCTGCGTCTGAAAGGGATTATCCAGGGCTGCACCGAAGTGGAACTTGGCCTCAGGCCAAAATATATGAATACTATCAAGAGCTGAAGCTGGAGAACAGCATCCAACACTTCGCTAAGATCAATGATGTTTTCTTCTATCACATCATGTGCATGTTGCGGCCAAATTTGACTCATGGCCGGACAACCAAAAACATAGTGGCAGTCACAGAGAAGTGGGGGGCCTTGTTCACCCCAGTTTCCCACGTTCACCTATCTGAGGGCGGTCAACTTTTTGGGCGAACCAACCAGGTTGCCAAGGTATGCTGGACCAAAGCTGATTTTATTGGAACTATCAAGATAGCTCGTCACATACCATGAAAAGTGCCTCAAGAGAAAGAAGGGCGGAACTCCTTTCCCCCTCACAGTAGGCCGTTACACATGCTCCAGCTATCACAAGGCGAAGGAGATGTTTGCTGAGCTAGAATTGCTCAACCTAAAGCATGATTTCCCAGCAAGGCCTACGTTCGACCCTAGGGGCTGTCTACCAAGGGCTAAGCTTGATCCGATTCATGTCCCTCAGATTGAGGATATCTACATTGACGTTCTCCATGAGGTAGAACTCAGAAGAAAGGATCACTCTCGCTTGGCATTAACAGAAATCATCCATTACGGAGTGGCCATTGTCCCAAAAGGCTTCCAAACCACGGAAGACGAAGTAGACAAAGTGTATAATGACACAGAAGGGGATGATTGGCCCTTCCCGGACATTGACAGAAGCAAGGCTCCTCAGACAATCGAGGAGAGGGTCAAGGAGACTATGCGGAGAACAGAGCATTGGTGCCGCATGAATGGGTTAATCTACCTCGGTGTAGATTTTACAACTTCTCCTTTGGGTAATGCACCTCCAAGGTCAAAGAAGCAGCTAAAAGGCAAAGCTGCGGAAGGTGAGCCTAGCACCATTCAGGAGGAAGCCCCTGAAAGTCCTCTTCCTTCAGAGCCTGAACAAGTAATAACTCTGGATTCGCCAGAGAAGGAATTGACAGAGGATAGTCCTATACGCCCATCCACTCAGGATGTCGGCATTGCTACAACTTCAGAGGTCCCTTCTATCCCTTCTTCTTCTCTTCCTCCCCTTCCTCAGGTGTCGGCAACCACTCCTTTGGTTGTGTCCTCTCCCCCTTCTTCTACCCTTTCCCCTGCCTCTTCGTCCATCTTCTCCTCTCTCGCTGATTTGTCTTCCTCCATTTCTTCCCTCATTTCCGGACTCCCGTCCCTTCCCATGTCTTCTACAGCTGCGGTTTCCCTTCCTCCCGTGGGCATGTCTTCGGCTATTCTTTCAATGCCGCCGCCGCGTGTCTCCACGTTCTTCCCCTCTTCTACCGTTGTTGCTTCCCCCTCTGTCTCTGGTCCTTCTTCAATAGGACCAGCTGGATCTCTCAGCAGCTGAGCCAACCAAAGAGGAAAGTCCCCATCGCTCCGATGGACTTTTCAGTCATTCCGGCTAAAGGAGCAAAGAAGCACAAGCCGGTTACACGCTTTTCCAAGAGTGCTGCAGGTGAGAGGGTTATGGAAATTGCCTACCCCGATCCCACCAAAGAGAAAGAAGATCTGTCTCCGGCAGATTTCACAGTGACCCAAGTCACAATGGGGACATCCTCTGAAAGTCTCCAGGGGGAAGCTCTTTCCGCAGTTAATGCACTCTGCGAAAAGCTTCAGGAAACAAAGGAGGAAAAGAGGCTACTGAAGGAGCAGAATAAATACCTGCTTCAAGCCCTACAGAAGATGGGAAGTGCACCTCCCACAACTGCCGCCGAAACTCCTGAGCTGCTCAGTCAGGAGAAGATCAATGAATACTCAAAGATCGGCGAGCAAGGTATGGCTGTTTCTGCTTGGAGGAGCCAAATCCTTAAGGATAGTGAAAAGGTGATCGCCGAGTATATTAGTTTATACCTGAACATCGAGAAGGCGAATAAGGAACTCCAAACATTAGCAAGTCCAGTATCAGAAGAGCTCGAAAATGCCAGACTCCAACACGAGGCCTTCCAACAAATGTTCGACTGTTCAGTCGAAGATTTGGTCAAGTTTGGAGTATTCGGTCATCCAAGGACCCTCAACAAGATCATGTCCACTCTGGACTATCGGATAGATCAGCTCGAATTTGTGTTAGAGAAGATAGACAAGGTGAAGGAAGAGGCCCTGGATGCGATGCATCAAATGGAGAAGATTGTTCTATCTATGACTCCAGGGTTGCTCACTCCTTCCCTCACCTTGAGATCAGCTGACGATACTATCCGAATTTTCAAGGAGCTAGCTTCTCAAGGGACAGGGCCAGAAGTCACTTTCGACATCGAATCCATCAACAACCTACTGGCCTGTAGAGACTTCATTGGGTCCCTAATCGAGGCGGGTAAAGACTATTCCAGGGTCCCCGAAAAGCTCATTGATGAGCGGGGAAACTTGCGAAGCAATTAGTGAAAGGCACAAGGATCCATCACATGATCAATTTGCGCCAATGATCAGCAAGTTCTTGGAATACCGCGCTCAGTTCCACATCTCATCTCCTGATCAGCATCAAAAACAGGCGACCCCTTTTAGGCCACAGGATGATGATGATGAATAGCTTCTTCTTCTTCTTCTTCTTCTTTTCCTCTCTATTCTCCGACTTTCTCTTCGAAATATCTGAAGTGTGTTGGCACAAACGATGACATCATCCATGTTGCATCATGGGATGATGTCATCCATTCAAGTTGTCAAAGTCAACATGACTTTTGGATATTTTTGTAAATATCTTGTGAATAAGTGGTTGGCTCCATTTTGCCTTCTCTCTCCCTCACTTTCTATAAATACTAGAATACTTGTTGTATTCAAAAAAAGGGTGAACATTTTCAGATAGAAATAGAGGTGAAGAGAGGAAGACTTTGAGCTTTCTTTGTAACATAAAAGCAATTAATACAATTATTCAGACTTTGTGCTCAATAGCTGTGTTATACATTAGATCTTTCTTATGTTAGATCTGCATGTGTCTTTCTGTTGAATTCATATCTACTTTTTTTCGCATTTGTTTATCAGTATTGCTTTGTTTATTTATGCGAGTAGGTTTGGCTCTGTTTACTACCAAGCCCAAAGCATAGATCTTCTAACCCTTTCCGCTTTGGAATTCATTTCTTTTCTTCCTTCGGATCTGTTCTTTCTCTTCTCCTTCTTTTATTCCTTTTTCTCTTCGCAGCCTAGAACACTCTACTGGGATGAGATCCCAACCCCCGAAGGCAGAATCTGTGAGACTTGCATAGGTTCCTGCTAGTAGAAGTAGCAATAAACCAGTTTCGCTTTGCTCTCTCAAAGAGGGGCTAAGCCCTGCACACTGTTGGCTCGTCTATCCATAGATCTGTCCACGCGACAGATTTTCGGACCAACAGAGCCCCATCAAGAATATCAGGTCACTCAACCATAGAGCGCCATAAAGAATAACAGGTCACTCAACCATAGAGGTCCATCTCCTTTTCCTTTTAAATGAGGCCAGGTCACCCTATGGCCCTAGGCACATAGAGCCCCGTCACCCACAACCCAAGTGACATAATAACTTGTGGTTCAACAACCCGCTAGTTATCTGTAACTCCTTGGGGTGTACCCCCATACAATGAAGCAGGTCCATAGGTTCAACCACTCCATGGTGAATCCCATGACCCTATTCCAACACAGTACGACATTAGAACCAGCATACAATCCATTCAAATGCCAAGTGGAAAAATCAAAAGCCTTGGGATAGGCTACAAATCTTTTAAATATGAAAAGAAGGTTTTAAAACTAAGAAAAAAAATGGCTAATTAGCCATGGTTAGTGTAAAATCTAATGTTAATGCAAAAATCAAATAAATGCCCAAAATATAAGAACATGTCAATCAATAAACGGCTGGTCCTAGCTAAAAAGAAAGATTAATTTACGAATAAAATACGTAATGAGAAAATAGCACATCACAATCACTATGTGGCCTCATATCGCCACCAAAGGGGTACTCATCGAGTTGCTGGCACTTGGACATCGAGAGCCTCAGCTCGTGAAAATATACATGTAACCAGAAATGAGTATATCAAATAATGTATCTGTCATCATCTCTGCCTGATTCATCCCTCCAAACTCCCACAAGGATCAACATAGTCAAAATCACATAGGATTATTCAATGAACAATCCAATAGAAAAGAGCAGGGGAGACAAGGTTGCATAATTTGAGCCTAAGGTGGTGCGCACCCATAATATACTGAGCAAGCTCAAAGTATACTAAATAGATAGAAGTGGATTTTTTAGTCTATATAAGACTCCACTTCCTCACTCGTACTCGGCTCAAGATTATGAAAACTGGTCCGCCGCCTCCTCTCTCACACATACACTCTTGACAATTTATCCCCTTAGGGTCGTCAAGTGTAGGGTCCATGACATACACATAACTACGTCACTAACACAATAATTAACACACACAACAACCATAACGTATTACGCATGGTTTATATATATAGGGTAGATCACAATCATTACATTCACCAGGTTAATACATCACTTTACACCACATTATGCACCCAAGGTGCAATCACTACACAATAGGGTTCATAGGCTCACTATATGCCCCTATATCACAACATGAATCATTACATATTACACAAATCATACATACGAATGGACATAGTAACATCACAACATAACATTCATTTACTACATACAAAGTGATACACACATTTCTTCAAAACATGGTAAAACATCATGATACAATTCAATTCACTTTACATCAATCAATCATACAACATATCAAACACACCCACATAACACAATAAGCCACAATGCTCCAACACCCCGTCATCCACATTAGAATTCTTTTCACACATTCCAAGTAATAATTCCACACATGGACTCTTCATAGAATCCACATGAAGGAGAGAGAATACTCCCATCCCCAGCACATCAAAATGATAACAAATGCGCACTAAGTGACATACACCTCATGTGCGTTCACACTATCACAATTACGACATAGATCACATCACTCTTAAAACACATTACTCTTCCAATATTTATCAACTACACACACAACACAACATGGGCTTCAAGTACAGAACTCGACTCGCATACGACAATCACAAAAATCATCGACTCACATAGACACACGAAAATGACGTAGGCATGCTGACGCTACACACTTTTCCCAATGGAAGGTTACTAGAAAAGACCCAACCACAAGAACATGGCTTCAGGAACGGTGAACCCACAACACATCATTTCCTTAAATGTATTTTTGGTTAAAGTTAACATTCCAAGGACATTACGAGCAAGGATAAATTTTTCTCGTTTGTCCACCTACGTTTTTCTTAAGTTTATTATTCCGGTTGAAAATACAATTCGACCTTCTCAAGTTGGCTTCTTATACTTTATATAAATTTCCATAACTGACATACATATTTGGCATAAATCAAATTGCATACAAAGTACTTAATTATCTTATTATTATGTAAAAAAAATATTCTTCTCCAACGTTTATTTGATGTCTACAGTTTTTTTACCCTTACAACTCAAGCGAAAGTGACTTGATGATGTCCAAAATGCAATAAAAGGATTTGACGGAGATTTAGATACAGGGGTAGCTTTTTCCAAAAATATTTCTCGATTCACACTATATTTATTTCCCTACCATTGTTATTATAATTTGAAAACTTATTGAATTCCTATAGATATATATATATATATATATATATATATATACATATCTTTTGTTTTCTCAAAGTTTGGTCGCACCAAGGTAACTTATATTCTTTTGCAACACATGATAAAGTTTAATTAAGTTTTAAGGACTCCAAGATTGACCTTAATCCTAATCTCCAATCTCGTTCTCACATGCATATTATATAATATCTTAACATCGCACTATGGTCTCGTTTTAGCATTGCTTTTTGAAATCAGGAGTTACAGAAGTTTTGAACCATCTTGAAAGGGGATGGTCGGAAGAATTGTAAACCATTTGACCACAAAGTGAACCTCCATCTGAAGGGTTTCTTCCATTATGCAAGAATTGCCTCAACTATATAAGAGTTTAAGGCATGGTGGACATATACTAACCACATTCAAGAAAATACCAAGATGTTATTTTGATAGAAACCAAGGTAGCACCGCTGAATCGTTCCTTTCGAACAATGACTCATAAGGTGACTTCTAAGGTGGTCTTCAACACTCAACCTGGTGTCGGACCTGAAGAGAGGACATTCTTCTCGCGATTACCAAAACTAGAAGGAAACCGCATACTCTGGGTAGGTTGGACCATGTCATTCCTAAAATATGGGTTCACGACAATGTCGCTAAACCTAATGACTATGACGTAAACTCCAACTAGGGGTTTTATTTACCTAACCTAGGAGGTCTCATCGAGTGCAAAATTTTAAGTTCGTTCTACGGTTTTAAATTTCTTATATGGTAAAAAGGGATCACACATGCAGGAAAGAAATTATGCACGAATATTTTATTAAGGTTGAGTGTTCCCATTAAAACTCTTTATTATGTTTGCAAGGTAAGAAGATAACCCCAAATTAATTTAATCATTTTATTGAATACTGAGAAAGTACTACAATATATTAACTTCAATTTCAATTTACTATGTATAAATCAAACCTTTTTTTTTTCCATACACAACTAAAAAATCAAATTGAACTGGTGATTAGATGCACATTTCCTAAGTATCCCTAAAACTAGCATCTCATGCATATTAACAAATTCAATTATAACTTTTTTGTAACAAGAGACTACATTAGACAGTTATTCATTTTACAATGACCTATAAAAATTACAATAATAATAATTAAATTACACATCGCCTTTTTTCGTCGTCATTCTTCCATCCTGCAAAACCCACGTGAGCATGATATCAGCGATAAATCGCTGGCATGGCATCCACCCTAATCAATCATAATTATCATTTTTCAGTTTCCCATTTACATCTGACAATAATTACAATTTGCAATCGAAATAAAAAAAGGTCTAGAAACATGTATTCATTGCATTTCATTTTTTTTCTTCATTTTATAAACCTAGGAGAGAGAAAGAGAAAGGAAGAGAGAGAAAACATCATTTTGTCAAAAGTTCCAATACACACAAAAAAGTTTCATTATAGTGTTTTAAACAGTTATTTACGTGTTAAAAGTTTCCAGGGTGATTTGGCAACCCTACGAGGGTCCGCAGCTTTCTACTTTTACATTTTCTCACTAGCTACAAAACGTACAAAACGGGCTCGGAGGCTAAGAAACTACTTCCAAAGGTTATCTTCCGATGAGCACGCACATCCACGATAACTTTCTACGTGTCCCCAGATATACCAAGATTCATAGCAACTGACGGAATTGAAAAAGAGCGCACGGTTTGCGTTTGGCGGCTAGTTTTCGGGGCCACTGGTCGTAGTTCACCCAGTTGTAAAATGACAAAAGTTAGCTCGAGGCCCAGAAAAAACCTGTGTCCAAAATGATGTTCGATGGATGGAGAGAGCACGCAACGAGACATCCTACTAGTTCCCCTATATAAAGAGAATTCATCAGAGTCGACGGGACTGAGAACTAGAAAACCATTTTCAAACGGCGACAAGTTTTCTGGAGCGACAAGATGAAATTGGACCAGTTTGACCTCGTCAAACTGCGACCGGAGGCCTACAAAATGGCTTTCGCCAAACTATCCCGAAAAGTGCTCTTTCCTATACTGAATGTTCCATGCATTTTCTCTAGTATAAACGCTAGAGGTTTGCGAAGACGGGAATGTGATTTCTCTTTCCGGGTTTCAAATGGTGGTCCCAAAATGAAAGCCAACTTTCTAGTTTTAACAACTCTCTACTGTTGTAAAACCGTGTAACAGGGCTCCTATAAGAGCGTCAAAAGGATGTCATATGATCGTTTCGGGTCAAACCAAAAATCAAGGTGACTCCTCGTATACCAAGGTACACGAATGAAACTTCACATCTCGTTTCTAGAGTTGCGAAAGGGTACTTAGTGAGTCTCCGAAAAAAAAATGCAAAATTTAACTATTTTAAGCAGAAGAAGGTCAACTTATCAATGGGGAGTCAAATTTGTCTGGTCGAATAAAACGATATTGGAGCGATCAAAAAGGGTAATTTTTTTTCTAGATCATCTCGAAGTGAGGGTGATAGTTCATGGTTTAAAGTAGGTGAGGTGAGTTATAATGGCTTCGAGAGTTACGACACGACACTTTATTGTTTTGCAAATGAGTTGAAGAGACATTTAACTGTATTAAAAATCTAATAACTTAATATTCTATTTAGTTGCAAAAGAGAACTAAAACACGAGAATTATGAGAGGTAAGGGAAGAAAAACCATGCCTGGAGAACGAAGTCGGTCGAAGCCGCAGGCTTGGGTTCAGTCTCTTGCTTGGGCACTTCATCAACCAGTCCATGAGCTTCCTCAGCTCCACCATTTTGCATACACGTCTACCAGGGAAGTTTGCATTGCAACTTGAAAACAAACACACTTTTTTTCTATGCCTTGATGGTTTTCCATGCTCAATTCTAAAGCTCTTATTTTTGCACATTGCAGGGAGGATGCTGACAGAGGTTTTGGAATCTGGCTTTACACGTACCCATAGCATTTGCTTGAAGGTTTCCAAGGCCTTTTTAACCAACTCATTTTTATTTTTTTTTTACACCTCCTGCAATCATTTCAATTCCTGCCCATAAACCACATTCCTTTCAGGCATTGTCGAACCGTTTGCATGCTTCCACATTTTTTCACATTCTCATGTGCTCATCAACACCAAGAAAACATAATGATTAATTCTAGGCATGATTCTACAAGAGGCACTCATGCCATCGAAGTATTTACAACCCTCATGCACTGAACCTGCCATGGCTGGCTAAATGCTAAGTAAACAAAAATGAAGCTTACATGGTCAAGGTATGTTCCAGGAGACCACATATTTTGAGGCATTTTTCCAAACAAATCACAAGCCTTTTCTTCACGTCCATTTTGTGCATATCTGCCATCATGGCATTCCATTAGACAAATTTCTTTGAGGCATTCTATCAAAATAGTTCAACGCTTTCTTAACAGACCCATTTTTTGTTTATCCTGCTATCATTGTAGTTCGGGAGACTACATATCTTTCAGGTATTTTTTTCAAACAATTCACATGCACTTGTGTTTTGCCTTCACATTTTGCATACGTGCAAACTGGGCACCTGACAAGACATATAAAAAAAACGTATCAAACACATTTGTTTGGAAGTTTTCAAAGTCCTTTTCAACAAACACATTTGTACATAACTCGAAAACATTACAGTCCATGGAACTACATTTTTCCCACTCATTAAGTCGAATAGTTCACATGCTTACACTTTTGCATATGTGTCTTTCCTGGTGCTTGCAACTAACACATCTGACAAAAAAAATCCTCTAACTTTTATGCTTGAGCTGCCCACACAGGTTAAGGGAGGGGTTCATTTTTTTTCTTAACACAGGCTGGGAGAAAGCCAGCGCAAGCCACACAGTCCAAGGTACGCCATGAGATGACGTCTAGCTAGGAATTTTAACAAAACAGAACAAAAGAAAAGAAAAAAATGCCCAAAATTCCATATTCAAGTAAAACCCTGCGACCCTGGCAAATCCGTGAAACCATGTTTCCTTCAGGCATTTTCTAAACAACCAAAACATCCATGCCCAGCTCCAACTCTGATCCCTAGCACTTTAGTGATGGAGGGTGAGACAAAAATTTCTCTGGTTTTTTTCTCTGCCGCCACCCGCAACTCGCCTATTCCAAAACACAAAAAAGAAAAGTAAAACCCTAACAGATGCGTTTTTGAGCTTTTTTTGCCCTAACTCCAATTTATCTTATTTAATTTTTACATTAATTATACATGTATTATTATTTTAAAAAAATATGGGCACTACAAAGTGTTGCGCCATTGCTATTTCAAAAATGCTTGAAAATTAAAATAAGTCAAAAAGGAATAGTGATCATAGGTATGTCCTTTCCTTTCTTTTTTTTTTCCTTTTGGCATTGCATTTTTTCTTACTTGTTCTCATCAAACTAAATATTTATTTTAGATCTTAAAATGAACCTTCATTATGGTTTCTCATTTATTCTAATTAGGAGTTCAAATACTTAAATTCACAAAACTCCCTTCACACACAACCAAACCACATATCACATCAAAATTACATCTAAAAAATCATTCCCATGTGGACCTACTTTGATTTCATCACCAATAGGATAAGCCAGCTTGGTATTCTGGTTGAGTATAAACAATTTGGTGGGGTATATATCGGCTAAGAACATGACACCTTTATCCTTTATCACTGTGAGACCGTGAAGTGAGAGGTAGGACCCAATATCACGCCTCGTACTAACACCAAAATAGATCTGGACATCACATACCTTTGGTATATTGAGGACTCTAACCTTAAACTTACCTTAAACCAACCTTAGAAAAAAACCTTCTCTTAGTACCCTTTTTAGCCAGTTTTTTCATTTTTCACATTTTTTCTTAAATTAATCAAGATAGTTAAAAATATATATGCGGTTTTTTTTAGTTGCTTTAAACAACATTATTTATTTTTTTTCTTCTTTTATTTTTTTTATTTCATTGTTTTAACCAAACAAAAATCTTGTTTATAAACATTGACAATATGACAAGTCATCTTCATCAATCCCTAGATAATATCAAGACCTACCTTCAAGATATCCTATGTGTAATTGACCATTTCCAATCACCTCCAGTGACTAATAAAGAACCCCCACATTATCCTAGTACCTAGTCAGGCACATTAGAAATCCCAAATCCACCTAGCCCATGGTTCTTCAATAGCGGTGATCCAGTCTTCACTGAAATTTTGGATTCTAATGTGGTGGCCCTTAAAACTTAACTCTTTTAACTTCCCGAGGTGTCTTCCTCTATCAAAACCAAAACCCACACAACATCCTCCCATTACTTTTTTCACATTTTTTTATCATTATTGTATCATTGTGATCCCAATCATGACCATGTAACCCAAAAAATTCATCCTTACTCTATTGTTGCTAAAAATTGGGGATGTCAATCCCTACTTCCAGAGCTCCTATCGCCACCTTTTATTTTAACACTATATCAATCATAAGACATGTCCAAACAAAAACCAACCCCTTAATTAGATCTTTCATTGTGCTTGTCATCTTCACAAACCAATGCTATGATGTCTCCTTCCATATCAAGTCTTGTAACCTTAAATGCTTCTCCTACACCTTCTATAAGATCAATTGATATTCCTCTTAATACAACCCCTCTTGTTTCATCCCAACAACCTTCATCCTAAACCTAGAATATATTCATGTCTATCCTTGCATATGTACCACTCATTAAAAAAAATTTCATCACTAACACTCACCCTTTCTCACAATAGGCATCTACTACCTTTGTCTTATAAATATATAGCTTCATCCCATCTTAGTACATATCACAATCATCTCAAACCTATTATTAAAACTTTCATTATTTCTCAATACAGACCATAGCCATCTCAACCCCTCATCAACAATTCTATTCTCATCCCTAATCAGTACATTCAACCATCATAACCCTTAGTCTCTCAGCATCCCTACAATATCCCCACAAGTACCCCCCCCTTCATCATAATTTCTCATTACCATATCAGTTATACTAGTAATCAAATCCAATATATATATAATCAACCTAAATTTATCATCTTCAAACTTATAAAAACAACCTCAAAATGACCACTGAAAAAATCTCATGAATACATTTCAAGCCTCGAAGATGCCACCATGGGTCCTAAAATCACCCTATCATATAAAAAATCTATAACAAACGTATCCACCCATCATTACCCTTCAAAGCCTATCCCCCACACTAGGAACTCATAATTTCATTATTTCTTAGTAAGGAAGACCCTTAATTTTAGGTTGTGGAACCTGTTTTCATGTGTGAAAGTGTTGAAGAAGGTAGTACACTAAGAGTACTGTACAATTTTTCATGTATCCTCGCCGAGGTTTGGGGCCGGGCCGGGCCCCGAGCGGGGGTCTGGGGGCGGAGCCCCCAAAATATATTTTTGTAGGTGTTTTTTTTTTTTTGGCCTTGAAAAAAATGCACCTGACATATGGGAAATGTTCTCTTCTCATATGGGTGATTTTTTTACCCATAGGTTTATGGGACAGGTTTTACCCATGGTTTTGATACCCACGTTTTTGTAAAACTACTTAAGAAATTGTCTATTTATATGGTTTTATGCATATGATAGAGTGATGAAGAACATTGCATATGTGCTTTGAATTCAGCTGTGAATTTTGTAGAGTTTGTTGAGCATATCTCCAAACAGATCTGGGTATTGTATTGAGAGAGAGCGGTGGCTTGTAATAAAATCTGAGCAAGTGATTCTTGGTGGATGTAGCCCAAATTGGGTGAACCACGTTAAATACTGTCTCTTGTGTTGTGTTATTTTATTCTACAATTTTATTTGAGATCTGTAATATTTTTCTGCATATTAGTTTCTACTGTTGCGATTCTGTGAGGGATTATTCCGCATATATTTATCCTTATTTCCTAACAATTGGTATCAGAGCCTGGTTTGGTTTGCTGAAGTGTTGAATCACAGGGAAAGTTTTTATCTTGAGTAATAATATTATCAGTCTTTGGAAGTGCATGATGGTAAGTTTCATTAACGGGCTTTTTAATTTTCTTATTCAGTAAAGGATCTTTGGGGTATACTATTTAACCATCCGTTGTTCTAAGAAGAAGATGAAGGCAACCCTTCGAGTATTGACAGATGTGGAATGAGATTTGTTGGATCGGAAGGCACTTGGAACGATCCGGATAAGTCTTGCATCTTCGGTATTATTTAATGTTTCAAAGGAAAAGACTACAAAAGATCTAATGGATTCATTAGGGAAGTTGTATGAAAAACCCTCTGCCTCTAATAAGATATTTTTAATGAAAAAGTTGTTTAATATGAAGATGTCTGAGAATAGTTCAGTAGCTGATCATTTAAATGATTTCAATACGGTAGTGAATATGCTAGCTTCGGTTACTATAGAATTTGATGAAGAAGTTAGGGATTTATTAATTATGTGCTCTTTAGCTAAGAGTTGGAATAGCCTGGTAATGGCGGTAAGTAACTCGGTTCTAGCTAACTCTAAGTTGAAGTTTGAGGATGTTGTAGGGGTAATTCTAAGTGAGGAAATGTGAAGAAAAAGCTCTAGGGAATCTTCTACTTCAGGGAATGCTTTGATAGTGGAAATTAGAGGGAGACAGAAGAATAGAGGAAACCGTGGAAAATCAAAAGATCGGGCAAGGTCAAAATCTAAGAACAAGATTGTATGCCGGAATTGTGGAAAACCTGGGCATGCAAAGAAGGAATGTTGGGAGCTTTGGGATAAGAAGAAACAACAAGAAGAAAATAAGGAGGTAAATGTGGCAATGGGTAATGTATGTCAGGATGCTTTGATTCTTTCTTTGCATAATATTACTGAATCTTGGGTTTTAGATTCAGGGGCTTCTTTCCATGCTTCTCCACATAGGCATTATTTTGTTGATTATGTCCAAGGAGATTTTGGGCATGTTTTTCTTGATGATGATGAGCCTTGCAGCATAGTTGGAAAAGGTTCTATTCAGGTTAAGATGCAGAATGGGAATACTTGGTTATTGAAGGATGTTAGACATGTGCCTACATTAAGACAAAATTTGATATCGGCAGGGCAGTTGGGAAGTGACGGTTGTACTGTGATATTTACAGCAGACTCTTGGAAGGTTACCAAGGGTGCTCTTGTGGTGGCAAGAGGTGAGAAGGTTGGAACCTTGTATTTACCCATTGATAGTACTAATGATTGTAATCTTGTGGCTTCAGATGCAGATACAACTTTTTGGCACTATAGGCTTGGTCATATGAGCCATAAGGGCATGGACATCATAAAGAATAATTTTCTTGGATATACAGAAACAAGTTTCGATTTCTATGAGAACTACATATATGGGAAACAAAAGCGAGTAAGGTTTCTCAAGGTTGGACCTATAAAGAAAGAGAGTAAGTTAGAGCTGGTGCATTCTGATGTGTGGGGGCCAGCTCAGGTATCATCTCTTGGGGGTTCAAGTTATTATGTTACTTTTATTGATGATGAAACAAGGAAAGTTTGGGTTTATTGTATTAGAAACAAATCTGATGTATTTGACACTTTTGTTAAATGGAAAGCCTTGGTAGAGAATGAAACAGGTCTTAAGCTAAAATGTCTCAGGTCAAATAATGGAGGGGAGTATTGCAGCAATGAATTTGATGATTACTGTTCTAAGAATGGAATCCGCAGGCAAAAGACAGTTCCAAGAACTCCGCAGCAGAATGGGGTATCAGAAAGGATGAACAAAACAATAATGGAGCGTGCTAGGAGCATGAGGTTACATGCAAGACTGCCTCTTTCTTTTTGGGCAGAAGTGGTGAGCATAGCTGTGTACTTGATAAACAGAGGACCCTCAAGTGCCTTCGATGGAGGCATACCTGAGGAGGCTTGGTATGGTAAGAAAGTTGATTATTCATTTCTTAGAGTCTTTGGATGTGAGGTGTTTGTTCACATAGACAAGGATGATAGGACTAAGCTAGAGGCTAAATCAGAAAAATGTACTTTCATTGGTTATGGTGCTAATGACTTTGGATATAAATGTTGGAGTATTAAGGACAAGAAAATCATTCGATCTAGGGATGTGGTCTTTAATGAGAAAGTCATGTATAAGCAGCAGTTGTAGGAAAACAGGGAAGAATCCAAGAAAGAATATACAACGATAGAGGATCTTCCAGATGGGAAAGTGACACATGAATTAGTTTAGGAACCCCAAACTCCTATATTGAGGAGGTCTTCTAGGGTAAGAAGAGAACCTGAACATTTTTCTCCTTCTCTTTATTATTTATTACTCACTGATAGTGGAGAACTAGAGAGATTTGATGAAGTAATGCAGGTAGATGCCAGGAAGAAGTGGGAGCAAGCCATGGATGAGGAGCATCAGGCTCTCATGGAGAACTAGACATGGGATTTGGTAAAACTACCCAAAGGAAAAAGAGCATTACAGAATAAGTGGGTGTTTAGAGTCAAAGAGGAAGAAGGAGGCAAGAAAAGATACAAGGCCCAGTTGGTGGTCAAGGGGTTTGCACATAAAAAAGGTATAGATTTTGATGAGATTTTTTCTCCTGTAGTAAAAATTACTTCTATCAGAACTGTTCTTGGAATAGTGGCAGCAGAAGACTTGCACTTAGAACAATTAGATGTAAAGACTACATTTCTCCATGGCGATTTGGAGGAGGAGCTATATATGCAGCATCCGGAAGGATATGAAGTCAAAGGTAAAGAGGAGATGGTGTGCAAACTGAAGAAGAGCTTGTATGGCCTGAAACAAGCTCCACGTCAATGGTACAAAGAAATTTTATAGCTTCATGATGAAGCAAGGTTATATCAGATGTCATTCTAACCATTGTTTGTATACAAAGAAATTTGAGGATGGAAGTTATATTATCCTGTGTTTATATGTTGATGACATGTTGGTTGCAGGTAAAAATATGCAGGAAATAAAAGTACTCAAGAAGTAGCTAAGTGAATCATTTGCTATGAAGGATTTGGGTGCAGCCAAACAAATCCTTGGTATGAGGATATCTCAGGATAGGAAGGAACGGAAGATGACTTTATCTCAGGAAGAGTACATTAAGAAGGTCTTGGAGAGGTTTAATATGCAGGATGCTAAACCAGTTGGGACTCCTTTGGCAGGCCATTTCAAGTTATCAAAGGAGCAGTGTCCCAAGACAGAGCAGGAGAGAAACCAAATGTCCAAGGTACCTTACTCATCAGTAATTGGCAGTTTGATGTATGCCATGGTATGCACTAGGCCTGATATTGCCCATGCAGTGGGAGTTGTGAGTAGATTTATGAGTGATCCAGGTAAAGAGCATTGACAAGCAGTAAAGTGGATCCTTCGGTATTTGAGAGGGACCATGGGGATAGTTTTGTGCTACAGTGGATCAAACACCACTTTACGTGGTTATGTAGATTCAGATATGGCTGGAGATGTATATAGCAGGAGGAGCATGATAGGTTATATTTACACTGTAGGTGGGACATCAGTGAGATGGATTTCACGACTACAGAAGCTAGTGGCTTTGTCAACCACAAAGGCAAGCAAAGAGATGATTTGGTTACAAAAATTTCTTGAGGAGTTGGGGCATAAGCAAGAGGAATGTAAGCTACATAGTGATAGTCAGAGTGCTATACACCTAGCTAAGAACTCTGCTTTCCACTCTAGGACAAAGCATATACAGTTAAGGTACCATTTCATCAGGACAACTTTGGAGGAAGAGAAGTTGAATTTGGAGAAGATTCATACCAATCAGAATCCTACAGACATGATGACCAAGGTGGTCACAAGGGAAAAACTAAAGTTGTGTTAAGCTTTGGTTGGTCTTCACAGAAACTAGTGAAGGGTTGAGAAGCTTGTTCAGAGGAAAACTAGTCTCCAAGTGGGAGATTGTTAGGTTATGGAGCCTATTTTTCATGTGTGAAAGTGTTGAAGACTGTACACTAAGAGTACTGTGCACTTTTTATGTATCCTTTCTGGGGTTTGGGGCCGTGCCGGCCCTTGAGTGGGGGTCCGGGGGCGGTAGCCCTCGGAATTTTTTTTTTAGGCATAAATTTTTTTGGCCTCGAAAAATGCACCCGACATATCGGGAAATGTGATTTTCTCATATGGGCAAGTTTTTTGACCCATAGGTTTATGGGATGGGTTTTTCCCATGGTTTTGATACCCACGGTTTTGTAAAACTGCTTAAGCAGTTGTCTATTTATATGGTCTTATGCATATGATAGATGGACAAGCAAATGTATTGCAGATGTGTTTTGAATTCGGGTGTGAATTCTGTAGAGTTTGTTGAGCATAGCTCCAAATGGATCTAGGTATTGTATTGAGAGAGAAATGACTTGTAATAAAATCTGAGCAAGTGATTCTTGGTGGACGTAGCCCAAATTGGGTGAACCACGTTAAATACTGTCTCTTTGTGTTGTGTTATTTTATTTTGCATATTAGTTTCTACTGTTGCGATTCTGTGAGGGATTATTCCACATATTTTATCCCTTATTTCCTAACACTGAGTCAACAACCCAAGTGGGTCAATGAAAAGTTCATGAAACCATTGACATATGCGTAAAGGAGAAAAGGCCCAAGCAATGTGGGTGAGTCAGACCAATGCAACATAGAGAGCCCGAGCCATGAGGAGTTGAGTTTTCCATGGGTAGGTTTGGCCTGTAAAGTGTTTTCATGAACCCTGAGTAATTTTTAGGAGTTGGTGACTCATCCAAGAAATGTAAGGGGGTCCATCGCGCGAGGAGGCTATGTGGAGTAATGGTTCGGTGTTTTAGGTGAACCAATCAGGGTGAGCTCGGTGATGTGGGAGGCTCATCAACTTATAACAAAGGATCTCAGTGCATAAGGGATGACTTAGAAGATAGCTAGAGTATTGGTTGGTGTCAAGTCAAAGAAATAAGGGGTTAATATATAGATCTCAATGATGCAAGAGAATATCTAGCTCAGCCAAGCTGGCAATATGCCAAAACAATAAAAATTTAAAGCCTCCCTTGGAAAGATAAATGGCAAATGATACATGCCATGGAATGTTAAATGAAAAATCATTTAAAAGATATGAAAAAACATTATAAGATGGAGAAATTTCTAAAAGCTCATCTCCATAGAAATTTTATTTCCCAATCCTGTAATAGTGAAGGAAAGCCTGTGCAAGCCAAATAGCTGCATGCACTGAAAGAGTTATAACTAGAGCATTTTTTAACGGATTTTCAAAAAATTTCTCTTAATGGAATTATGGTTCCAATCCCAATGCAATAAGATAAAGGAATGCATAAATTGATGAATATTTAATAGATATTTTTAGGGAAAACAATATCAATTTAGTTTGGTTGTTGGAAAGTGGTCAGAGGAGCATTCAATGAGCATGGGAAATCATTCTTCACTATTGAAAGTTATGGGACACCTTGGGATTTCCTTTTAAGGTCCAAACCAATAACCAAATTCATTTATTATGAAATGTAATTGGTTAACATGTGGATTTCAAGAATTACATCTCTTTCTCTCCTCTCAAATTCTATAAATTGAAGTGCTTGACTCATTGTAAGAGAAACATTTTTGAGTAGCAAAACTCTGTCATTTTAGGTTTTGTAAATCCAATATGCTACTGGCCTTTATAGTGGACTCCTTTCATGGTGACCTATTCCTTCCCTTTGTAATATTTTGGACTATTCATATTAATGATGCAATAGATGCAAGTTTTTGGATGTATCTTTCATTGCTGTGTTTGTTTGTATTCTCATTTCCTCTCTAATTTTACTGTAGATGTTATGTCTAGTCTGTACTCTTGCAAGGATCTATTATTATTGTGTATGCATGAATATGTGTTGTGAATGTTATTGTTAAACTATGGAGAATTTTCATCACCCTCTATGATATGCATTTCTCTTCCATTTTCATACATTGGAGATTGTTCTCATTCCCTTATTTTAGTGCATCACCTTTGTAGTATAGTTCCTTTACTTTCATGTTGCTCCTCTCTCCCTAGTCCCTTGGAAGTAACATATTAGGATAGTGAGTAGCTTCATATTTGTAGAGTTAGTTTGCATTAGGAGTAGGAAGAAGAGTCAGCTTTCTTTGGAAGTCTATCTCAAGTATTAAGTCCCAAAACTTGGAGTTAGTATCCATGTTACCTAGTCACACCATGAGCTCAAGCACACACACTTATGAAAATAGGAGGGCACGGTGATTCAATAATAACAATTCTGGAATGCCCAGTTGGACTAATAAGTTTTCATTTTAATTACAACAAGAATGATGTGCACTTGTAAAATTCCATCTTGTAGGAATCTAGGAAATTACACATCTGACGACTCCGAAAGGGAAGAATCCATAGGTTTCAGTAGTCCAAGCTTGGTAGATTTATGAGAAGAATTCAAACAAGGTCAAGAACTAGAGAGGAAGGAATTTTTGAATAATTGTAGTTATCTCTAGGAAGAGGAAAAAGGGGAAAAAGAGCTCAAAGGTCTCCATCTTCACCAAATAGAACTCTATCCACACCTACACCTGGTGGGCCTTTCATTCAATCAACTAGATTTCTTAGACCGATTATAATGGAACATCTACAACAAAAACCACTGCAAAGGCCAAATCACCATGTCAACTTCATGGTAAGTAGAACACTTTCTCTCAATGCACAAAATCCAATTCCAGTTGCAACATTAAAGAAAATTTCATATTTCACTGGAGAGAACTATACAAATCCAATTGACCACATCCAAGACATTGCAATTTTTTTTGTAATTCATGAAATTTCTGAAAATGGACATTACTGTTAAGTTGTTGGCATCCTCCTTTAAGGGTAAATCTTTACAATGGTTTAGGAGTTTAACAATAGGGTGCACAACTCTTGACAATAAATTCAGAGAAAAGGCAGATAATCTGTCTCTGTTGGAATAGCTAACCACAATAGAGAGAGTACCAAATGAGTAGATGACTAATTTCAACTTATGGTTTCAAAGGAAATGGGATAGAATATCATTTACTATGAGGCCAACAACTGAAGGTGCTTTCCTTTACTTTGTAAAATCTCTAAATTTTGATATTGCAATGATGATCCAATCCATGATAGGTACAACTTTACCTGCAGCTTACAATATTGCCATTAGAGCTGAAAATTGTTTGATTCAAGTTTGTAAACTTATACCTAGGCCTCATATGCGTCCTTTTCTAGAATTAGGAAGTCTAAGAACTAGCCAATCTCCTACATTATCTCTCAACCCTGCTCCAAAAAATTAGAGTTCTACTGAAGCCTCTACCTCATCGTATAGTACCTCAAATGAGATCCTCGTAGTTATGAAACAGCTGAAAAACTTAGGTAATGAGCCGATGAAAATTAAGAGGTAGAAAGGTCATATCAGCCTCAAACCCAACCCAATAGGCCTCCGTATTAGCCTAATAGGCCACCCATTCAAACTGTAAGCAATAATCAAACAAAACCTCTTGCCAATAGGCCATTTCAGCCTTACGGTCCTAATATTGCATCCACATCTAGAGATTTGGTGCTATTGAAAAATAACATTGCTCAAGAATATGACTGGTGCTTCCCATGCAACCAACCTCAAAACTAGTCAATGTGTTTCAATGGTGCCTTGAATCAAGCTCTAATGGGGAGAAAAATGGGTGTAGAACAAGAGACAAACCAAGAAGATAATTAGAAGTAGGAAACTGCTCAAGAAGAACCTCCAAATGAGACCACACTTATCAATTGGTAGGTTTAAGAATTTTTTGGTATAAATCAAACCCCTTCTCAAAGTGTAACAACCAATACATAGTCTAAGAAGGGAAATATTGGAGAGGGACAGTCATCCAACTCAAACAATTTATAACCTTCTATCTACATTTAGAGTGTCCCACTATGTTCCATTTGGTCCATATGGATATGTTAGACCCCTACCTCAAGGTGTCCCCATGGCCACTTATTGAAAACATCCAATGAAATCAATGGGAATGGATCTTGGGTTACTTGTAACTCGCCAATAGCCTAAGACCTTGAGCTAGAAATTTTGGTTCCTTTAACACATTTATTATACCAGAGCTATGAACTGGAATGGTGGAGGATTAATTTCTCTAAGTGGGACATGGGGGTGGGATTGGGTCCTTAATGTCTACCGAGTGATCTAAATTTGAAGCACCCCACTATTTTCAACTTGGTCCATATGGAGAAGTTTGATCCCTACCTCAAGGTGTCACCATGGCCACTTATCAAAAGAATCCAATGAACTCATTGGGAATGGAGCTTGGGTTGATGATTAAACAAAACGTGTAACTCACCAATAAACCAAGACCTTGAGTTCCAAAAAATTAGATGGTAAATTATTTTATTATACCAGAGCTATGTACTGGAGTGGTGGAGGAGAACTTTATCTAAGTGGGAAATGGGGGTGGTCTTGGGTCCTTAATGTCCACCGAGTGATCTGCATTCAGAGTGCCCTGCTATGTTCCATGTGGTCCATATGGATAAGTTCAACCCCTACATCAAGGTGTCCTCATGGCCACTTATTGAAAGTATCTAATGAACTCAATGGAAATGAAAATTAGGTTGATGATTATAAAATACTTGTAACTCACCAATATCCCAAGATCTTGGGTTCTAACATAGGCGGTCAATAAATATTTAACTTGTTAAACATGAATGAATATTATAAATGGCATAGTAAGATTTGTGTGAACATGTCTTATAATTCATTATTAGCTAAGATATTTTTCATCTTAGTGAGTAGGGTATTATAAAATAATATATAGGTATTGAGAGGCTCAGTAGGCCCTTATTATATTTGAGTCAATTGTGCATAATAATTTTTTCCTCAATATTGATAGAGAATTGTGCTAAAAATAAATTTTCTAAAGTAGTGAATGCATGGAAAAAGTGGGTGGGGATAACATAAAATCAATGTAATGTGAATTCCTTAATACTTTGGGGGAAAATATTAGTAAGGAAGATGTCATTACAAGAATAATTAAAGCAAGTGACATGGAATGAATGAATAATCTCAACAAGATTCCATTTTCCATCATAGATAGGAAATTTAGGAGTAAAAAACCAATAGGTAACAAATAAGAAACAACTTTGGGTGCAAGGGGATTAGGAAGTAGTCATGTGGAATCCATAGTATTAGAAGAAGTGGATGCAACTTTTGGAAATTATAAGATTTTTTCTTATAAATTATGAATAAGGGATTCAATAGCTTGTGTGACAAAAGAAGATACATGTGAACCATGAGGTGTAGGCATCGAATGTGTAGTAATAATTGTGGTTGTAGAAATAGATATAGAGACATTTGTCCATGATAGAAGATGTGCACCTGAAGGGGTAGGTACCATGGATATGGGAACACAATATTTTGGTAAATATGAAGAAGGTTAGGTTTTCCCGACAAGGGAATCTTCACTAGACTTCCAATCATGAGCCAAATTAACAATATAAGAATCTTAATGATAGGCTCAATGTGGTAATAATTCTGATCAAGTTGTTCATGAAAATTAGACTTAAGTTATACTTAATCAATATCCAAAATGTTATTATCATCATCAGAAAAGTACATAAAATTCTCACTATGAATTTCAAGATCATACAATGCGACCTCATTGTATACACCTAAAATTTTTACGCATTTTATTTTGATAATTATTACTAACAATTCTCTTTTTAGGTTAGAGGTCACTAATACATCTATCTTTGGAACACGTTCTTTGAGAGTCTCATTTTGATGGAGAGAAATTTTTTTGTTCCCATTTATGTATTTCTTTTACTCCTATCTTCTTGTTTTCCTCCACATTTATTTCAAAAATTTTCTTTCCTATGACCTCATTCCTTTTGCCTTGCATGATATCTAATTTTCCTAATATTTTGCACACATACCCTTTACACTTTCCTCCTTGGACAATGCCATCACTCGTGGGTGATTTTGTCGGTGTAAAATCAAATTACCTGCTAATGCCTTTTACCCCAGGTGATGGCATCAGTATAAATACCCCAACTCTCATTTTCACATCATCATCATCAAATTTAGATCAAAAGGAACTCACTATTAGCTTTACTCTTTAGTGCCAAATTGCACATACTCTCTTATCTTATGGATTTATTAAATCTTGACTCTTATCTTGGAGATTATTCTTGATTTGATTAGTTTTCTTTCACTTTTAGGTCATCTATAGTAATCTAGGACTGAATTATTTCCCCTTCTCCACCTGAAAGATTTTCTCTCTTTGTGTATAGTCCTTTGGGAGTTAGATGCATCAGCGACCACCCACCAAATAAGTAAGTTATCTAACCCTACAATTTTTACATACTCTATGTTAGCTTAGTATTTTTTGGACAAGCTAGGTTAACATATTGTATTTCAGTTCTTTTTTTCATGTTACATGCTTTACTTCGGTTAGTATAGAATTTATATGTTCATTGCATATTTCATTATCCCCCATAGTGTTGATACCTCCATAGATTTCCTTCCTCTTCTTCCACCTATGGCCTTGTGTTGGATGAGAAAATTTTTCAGGGAAATAGTGGTGGTTATATTTCCAATGCTATGGGAGTCTAAGTCCCTCTACTTAACCAGTGAAGTTGTCGTATGTGCATGCATGAGTAACAAGTGAGTTGTATCCTGGTGGCCTTTCGACCGGGGATCTAATAAGGGCACTCCAATGACCTTGGGTCAAAGCTAGAAATATATTGCTAGGAAATAATTTTTCTATAAAGAGGGAAAGGGGAGTGAGAAATGAGGTAGGAGAACTAATGTTATAGGTAGAAAATCAGATTCCTACACACACTAGTCATAAATATCAACACATCCATTCATGAGAAGAAACAACCCTGGAAATAGTAACATGACCAAATAGAATTTATTGATAAAAAAGTATCAAGAAACCCCTTAGTAAAATAAAGAGAGAAAATCTTTCTTCTTGTATTGATTGCTTGAACAAAATTTATACATAGTGTGGGAATGGAGGAAAACTAGTGAGGGGGAAAATGGAAGAAAATGGCTATTTCCATTGTTCTCTCAAAGTACAATACACTCTTGAGTTCAAAAATCAATTACCAACCATTTGAAAAGAGAATGGATTTACAATTTATAGAGTGAGAGACGATTCATCATAAACCCCCCAATGGATTTTCATATGTCCTTGCACAACTTAAAACTTTTCAACTTCCTACGAGAATATTAAGTCCATTTTATAACATAAAGGTGACTTTTACATTAGAAGCATAAAGTTTATTTTTTAATTTCATTAAAGGACATATGAAAAGGGCACCCACAATGAAGAATTAGAACATGGAGGAGAGAGAAAGTAGGGGGAGAGAAGAGAGGAGAAAAAGAAGGAAGAAGAAGGAAAAAAAACATTGATGACGAATAATATGCCTTCGATGAAGTCTGCATCTTCTTCTAGATGATTTGATGAGGTGTTACACTATAGTGAAATATGCATCTCCAAACTCTTTATACCTTGATAAATTCCTTCATCTTGGCTCACAAACACTTGTTGAGTTAAATGAATTTTTCTGCTGATGACTGCGATTTCGACCCTACGTATGATATACTTGTGACCTGAATCATCTAGAGAGTGTCGAGAGACACTATTGAATTCCTTGAGATGAGTCTCAAAATCCTTATGAGAAATTCCCATGGATGATCTCGAATGATGGTGTTGACCTGAATGATCATCCCTCTATGTCCCATTATGCCAAAACTACCCTTTGAGTGTAACTTACTATTAATGGTAAGTGTCTAGATGGAAGGCTTTCTATTTTTAGTGAGAGGTGATTTTTACCTCTTCTTGACCATTTTGATGTGATGAACTCCCCCATTCACTCCTGTGCACACTACCTTCACCCTGGATGCTTCTTGGGGGACTTACTATTATTAGTAAGCACCCATATAGGCAACTTACTATTTTTAGTAAGTGGTCATTTTCACTATTTTATGCTTTGGACAATCATTCTAGCTTCCTGGTGATCTACAATGCACACTACATTTTCCATAACTACTTTTGATGATGAATTTCCAAAAATAGCAAGTCTATATAGGAAAAATTACTATTTTTAGAAAGTTGATTTCCAGCACTTGGTTTGTGACGGGACATATTTTTTTTGGACTCGTCTCATCATTGCAATTTCATCCTCTGAATTTCACGAAAATTTTCCCACTAGAATGCCTGGAAATAAAATTTAAAAATTTCACCTGGTAGTGGCTTCGAGCATGGAGCTGCCATGGAGTCCATTAATGGGGCTCAAAATTTACAGGTCTATTTTTTTTATCTTTGTTTGCAACGAAAAAAAATCCATTGCGATATATTTTTCATTTGGAGTTCATGTGCAAGTTTTTTATCTTGTTTCCATTTCCGGATTGATGGGAAATCTAACAAATGTGAGCCAGTGCATGAAATGGTATTTTTTTGGACCAAATGATTCAAGGAACCATTTGACCTCCCATTTGTTGCATCTTTATTTTCTTGAAAAATGTGGAAGTCTGAAAAAGACAACACTTCAATCTGAATTGTATCTTGCAAGATATGAAGATCTTTCGATTGGGTGACTTCATGGTTATCTAGTAAAAAATATTCATTTTCTCCTCATTCTTCATTTCTTCAACACTTTTGATCAATACTTCCCATAATACCTATGTATTTTCATGGATTTGAGTGTTTATTTTTGGTGTTAGAGCTGGTTTGAGCTTTGGAAATGGTGGAGTGGTGGTTAGAAGCAATAGTGGACAAGTTATAGAGAAATGACAGGGTGAACTATGAAGAAGAAATGGGGGAAATAATGACTAAGTTTTGGAATTAAATTATTCAAATAATGCATGTAAGTGGTTGGGAAAATTTTTATGTCCCTGATGTCCATCACCTCAAAGGGATGTGAGGGACATCAATTTCCACAGTGATCAAGGTGATGACACATGGCAGAGATTTGATGAGAAGGAATGAAGGCTTGACAAATACCTGGGGGCTAGAAATTCATTCTTGAAGAGGTCACATGAGTAACCAGGAGTCTCCTTAGGGGATGGGTGCATTTTTATGTCCCTAACATCCCTCACCTCAAAGGGACATGAGGGACATCAAATTCCATGACACTCTAGGTGATGACACCATGAAGGGTTTGAGTTCCCGCAAGCACCTGGGGGTTAAACTAGTGATCCCCTAGGTTCTTGACAAATGTCAGGGACACAAAATCCCTCTATGCTCCTGGAGCTGAAAATTTGACTAACTCCTGAACCTTGAGGACAACTTGCGATGACATTATCTTGAGCTTATGATGGAAGTTTTTGCTAAAATTTTATATGATATTGACTGGAAATTTATTTTTGAATCCAATAGAAGGAGTATTAGATCTTGATTCTTCCATTTCATCCCTTAAAAATTGGATTTGTGATTTGGTACCCCACCTGTACATGAGAAAAACTGCTTTAAGACCTAATGCACCAAAGTGTTGTGAAAAAATAATGTCTCCACCATATTGTAAATCTTGGAATTCAATTTCTAATGAATTTTTTTTCTCCTAACTCCATCCAAATCTCCTAGAATCACCTTCATAAGCTCAACAACTGTTTTGTCCTGTGCACTACCTAGGCCTGTGAACCTTGTTTTCGATCAAACTCCCCAAATCTTCGCTGAATCTTCTAAAATCACTTCCATGATGTTTCTACACCTTCAATTCACATCCATTTTGGATTTGGATCCTTCATTCCACTCCAAGGGGTTTCTCTAGTCTTGGGAAGGGCCAGTGATAACCCTTCACAACATTGCCCAAAGATAGCATTTTTCAAGAACTCCTAAAATCACCTAGGTGGGTTGATTTGACTTTCCTAAATAACCTAGGGGACTGAATTTACACCAATTGGGAGGTTATTGGAATGAATGGGAAGGGGTTCCTTAGAATTTTAAAACATGAAAATTTTGCTACAGGGGTATCATTTTCATGCTTGGAAAATGTCAATTTCCCTATTGCACATTTACATGACAACACCTTAGAAACCTTAGGTTGTATTAGTGTAAGGGTTACTTCCCTTGGGGTATGCAATCTTAGCGTTCCCTATACCCATATTAATTTAATTTTACATGTTTTTGTGCCAATCTTGGTGTATCCCGTACTTGTTACCTCAAATACCCCTATTGAACTGATGATAATATTGCACGTTGTCTAAACACATTTTTTTCCATCATACATCCTTAGTGAACCCAATGTGAATTCTTATTTTGCAACTCTTGATCAATCAAATCTCTTCAAAAGAAACCATTTTAATTTTTTCCTTGTTTCAATTTTTAAAATTCCAAAAACCCCTAAAAACCAATCTTTCCAGATGCCATCGACCCTTGTGTCATTTCTATACATGGCTGATCCTATCTATCATGGCCTAACCTCACCATAGACACCATCAACCCCTATGTCATTTATGTACAAGTCAAATCTTGTCTGTTATATCAAATATTTTTCACAGATAACTTTAGCCTTTGTGAAAACTTTTTACAGGGTTGATTGTGTCAGTAGCCCATCTTTCTGATCTTCTTCTGGGTCATATCAACACTCCATCATGGAGTATCTTGGCCTGAGACTCTCTAATTATAGTGAACATTAATTTTTAGAAATGAATCACCAAGAATCTAGGTTTCCTTTTTACTCAGATTGTTATATGGTAGGAGCTAACAGGAAAAAGTGCAACACCCACAATAACAGTATCTCAGGTGATGAAGAGAAAGAGATTCATATTGAGGAAATTTCTGATCTTCCACCTAAAATTAAAAAATTCCTTGATAAGTTTCCTCAATACAAAGGGGAACTTGAGTCAGTAATTCATAAAAATCTCCTTGACTTTGCCTATAAGAAAATTGACAATAGGGTGGATAGTGGGAATACTACTATGGAATTCTCATTTGGGAATGCCTCTATCTATGACCCCACTAATATTATCCTACAAATCATAGACAAAAAGAGTCAACAAAAAATTTCCACTACAAACCAACTCCTTTAAATGAAAACCAATAAGGTCCAAATGGTCAACCATCCTAACCCAGGATCTGGGGGTGTAATTCCCCCACCCTTACCCAATGGACCTAATGGGTCACCAATTTCCCAACCTCCCATTCAAAAAAAATTCCCGAGGGAAGTCCAAAAAGAGCCAATAACATATTACATTGTTAGTATGGATATTGGAGGCATTTCCCTTTCTATTTCATATGATGGGTCAACCGATCCTACTTTACACATCAAGGCCTTTTCCAATATTTATAAAGATCAGATCAAAGTCAATTATTATGCCGCTACCACACTCTTAGCTAAGACTCTTACTAGAGATGCTTTGGAATTGTATCACACTTTACCCCCTAAGTCCATAGTGGAGTTAGAATCTCTAGTAACAACCTTTGTTGATGAATTCCAATACCATGATTTACCTGAAAATAACATCAATGCTTTCATTAACTACAAAAAACATGAGAATGAATTAGCTCAATCATTTATCAGGTATTGGAATACCTTATCTACTAAGGAAGAACACAACATGCTGAATGATACCATTTTCCACCTCTTCCTTTGATCCTTAGAACCTCTCCTTCAATATAAGGTTAGGTTCTTTTCTCCTACCTCCTTGGATGAAGCTTTCAAATAATCCACATGACAAGATTACCTCATGAGGGAGTTTGGGAAGGATCCTCCTAAGACTCAAGAAACTAAATAGATACAAATCCTTTAAAAATCAAAGAACAAGAATGCCATGGATGATGGGGTCTCAAAATACCCTTCCTCTTATGGATTTTACAAATAAAAATTTCTTTTCTATTGATCAAAATAATAGTAATAAAAAGAATCATCCTACCTATTATCAACCATTAACTAAGGATGAGTGGAAAAAGCGTATGCCTAAGCCATTAAGTCAGATCCCTAATCTTTCTCAACCTATTTATTCAACCACAAACACCTTCAATTGGGCCGATGGCATCAAGCATAAGAAAACAACTATTTTTGAGGTATCTCTAATCACTCCTCATCCTTATGATAATGTTTATAATAATTCCAAGCACTCTCAGCCTAATGATTAGTCCAACCAGGATGAGTGGGATCCTTTGGAAGTACTTTCTCATATTCCTAATTGAATTCCCTTTTTCAATCTCATGCACATGTCACCTCACCATCACGAGCATCTTATGACTATTATATTTGACAAGAACATACAATTCCCTCCTATTTTTTGGAATTATTCTAAAGTATATGGTTCAAAATATAAAGTTTCTATCATCAATGCAAACAACTCTCCATTTGTACAGACTAAACCAATGATATCAAAACTTACATCCATATTCTGTAGTGGCTATGATTATAGAAAAACTCTTATTGTGGGTAGACAATCCTCCACTCTTTATTTCAATACAAATTGGTCAAAACATAGTCAAATACCATGCATACTACTTGTTAGGGGTATGATCATTGAAAACTACCACTCATGGGTTATATTTGGATGCCTATCACTATTCCTCCTAGGAAAGTACATGTGAAGGTTATATTCTTAAACTTTCCTTTATCTTACAACATTCTCCTTGGTCGACCTTAGACCCACCGCCTACACACGGTCACCTCTTCTGTGTATCAATGTGTTAAGTTTTCACATCAAGGGGAAACTTATAAAATCCAAGGTGACCCAAATCCATGGAATTATGATACTCTCCAAAAAAAGGGGACGTATAAATTCCCAACCCTTTAAAGAGCTATCACTAATCCCATTTCCCAAATATCAATGTTTTAACTACCTTGTTAATTCTCTTCATGGTAATGTGGGTCATCCATAGTTGGTTAGATGCATGCTTCCCAATCTCTTAGATTATGATGATGACAAACCTGATGAGATCTCCATTAGAATCAACACTTCTGACCTCATGGATGTTGTCATTTCACAACTTCCTCCTAACTTGTGATTTCAAAAGAAGGAGCCATTTATTCCCACTACTATTTATCACACACCTCAACCTCCACCCGAGAAAAAGGTTCAAAATGAAACCAAAGTTTATTCTTACACAATAGATACCATTAACCCTGACTATGATGATAGTTACACTCTGAACGATCCCCATTTGGCTAGTTACACCAATATATGGGACAAAGAGGTTCTATGTTACTAAATATCCCTCCAAGACATGCTCACTTGTGATATAAATTTCATTCTTGTACAAGAAGACTCTTCACATGTAATTTATCCTCCTCCAAATAGACTGTGCTTAAGCCTCAGACAACTCCACCAGCCTCACCCTCCCATCTCATCTCCATCACTAGATCACTTGGTGTACTTCCTCATCTAAATTAAGGGGAAGGTATACCTAGCTGTGATTATGAAACTGATGATCTCATGGATGACGAAGTGAAATATGCACCAACATCATCTATTCCAAACCATATCAGTCACTCACACCCTCCCTTACCTCTTACCTTTATAACTCCTCTATCTCTTGGGGTAGAGTCATGTTGCATATGACATGAGGCTCTAGGGAATGATGTGTATGATTACTAAACCCATATAAAACACATGAAAAATATTGAAGGTGAGGTCAGACAAGATCAAGATTTAAAGGCCACACAACCTTCTATCTCATCCCCATTATATTGTTCACACCATTGTTACTGCTCACATACCGATGCATATTTTTGGGTTATGCGTAGAAAACACCCAGTTCCCAAGTCCTCTTAATGTGGAAGAAAATGTAGATCTTATTCCTTTCGGAGCCATCTACCTTCCCTTAGACCATCTAGACCACAACCTACATATGGGCCTCCACCTCACCTTGAGCCTCGCCCCACTGTCAATGATATTCGACGTGAAATCCTCACTCATTTGGAGGACCAAATTGATGAAACCATATTTTCCACATGGTTTTAGGTTCATCACCAGATATCCATTACACAATACACTATTGAGGACCTCAAAACTTGTGTATACAATCATATATTGAACTAAGTAGATGATATCATTACTGATGCCTTATATTCATTTTCCCCTCGTAGATAAGCATCTCCTTTAGAAGCACCTTGATTTATTTTTGGCTTCAAATCTCACCTCCGCTTGGGATCTCAGCTACCCTTGGGTTTTTCAAAATTTCAAACTCTCTTATCCTTTCTTGGGATCTTTACCCTGCTTGGGTTAATCATCAATTTATTTTTCCCTAACATATCCTACCATTGGAATTCTTAGAATTTAGAGGATTCTAATTATTACGAATTTAATCAACCAATGCATTTATATATTAACATAAACCATCAAACATTAAATGTTAAATATTATGCAATGTAATAAATAAAATTACATAACATATTAATTAAGTAATACATACCAAAAGTAAGAACACAATGACACAATGTTTATAGTGGAAAACCCCAAATAAGGGTAAAAACCATTGTGAAATAACCTTTTACTTTCCAAGAACCAAATTTCCATCCAATAACTTTCACCTCCTCCTTTCAACCCTAATCACAAGGGTAAAATAATATTCACCTTTGATATTTCATTCAAACATATCAAATGAAGACCTAAAGTCATTTTTATATTAGGTGATTGGGTATGTCTCCATGTTTCACCTAATTATAGAGTGTTTCTTGAATGTTGAAAATATAGATAAGGGTAAAGGGCTAGTAGGAATACCTATTAAGATGTTGGTTGTAGGTTGTTTTGTGCATATGACTTCTGGATCCATAGATGATCATGAGAGCTTCCTTTTTCTTGGAGGAACTACCTGAAATGGAAAACAAGACCACCAAATGAAAGTTTAACAATATATGCAATGGACTGCATAGCATATGCTAGATCTGGGAAGAGTGATACTTCCTAGATGGCTATCAATACACTATTTAAAACAACTTAATCCTAATAATAAAGAAAATCCTACTGTAGTTAAAATGATTTAGGTATCTCATTCATCTACGATAAGACAAATTCATTCACAACAGGCTAAGCTATGACTGAATCTGAAGGTCAAGGTCTTTGTTAGGGTACTGGTACTGATCAGGGTGAGGTTTCTGGGTGGTTTTGGGTATTGGGTAGAGAGTTCAAGATCTTTTCTTGGCCTGATTTTGGTCAAAACACAGAGACCGACGTCGATCCGGTATGACCGATGTCGATTTAGGTTAACCGGCGGTGGTTGTGGTTAACCGACGTTCGGTATGGTCGAGGTGTAGGAAAATCGATAAAAACTTGAGGTGAGGATAGATCTGAGGCTAGATGAAAGTGAAATGGCAATGGAAAGGTTTGTGTGGGTCTTAGGTACGCATAAGAATGATTAAAATCTGGATATGGGTAGTTCAAGGGTGTGGGTGAAGGGATGGTCAAGTTTTCATAGAGGTAAGAATGGTGGGAGAATGGAAAGGGGAGCAGAAACTAATAACAGAAGTAAATCGTCTGCTTAACTGATAATGAACTAATGTTGGTTAACAAAAACTTACCATTCATACAAGCTTGATATCTGGTTGGCAATGGTGGGTGATCAAATGGATGGAACTTGGTGTGGTACTAACACTTCCCTAGATGCTCCTGTGAAGGCAAATGGCTTTGTGGTTGCTTTAGGTGCTGGCTATGGGTGCTTTGTTGCATGTATGAATGTTGGTTCTGATTACATATAGCTCTAGTTTTGTCACTTGTTCTCAAAAGATGTACCAACCTCTAGACAATGTGCCAACCTCCAAATAAGGTTGTTTTTGAGGGTTAAAATGGTAACCAACTACGGTTCCTGGTTGACCGGAGATAGTTTAGGGTAACCAGCATTGGTTAAGGTGGGATTTCCTAGGTTTTCTAAAATGGGTAGATCCCTTTCATTTTCTTGGATCTCACTCGCTTTTCCCCATGGATTAGAATGGAAGATTCCTTCTAACGGACAGGAATGTGGTTAGAAGGAATATAGGCTTTCATTTTTAGGGTTTGGGTAGGTCGTAGTTAGTTATGGCAACATACTAAGAATAGGTCTCAAGGTGAGGTGGCTAGACGAGGTATCTAGGTGAGGTGGATATGTGGGCATTATCCCAATTTGGATATTTAAATAATAAATATTGTGAGGATAATGAATTAATTTAATTAAATTAATATTAGAGTGAGATGAAAGGGGCCATGGTTAGGTGAATGTGTTCAAGGTGTTTGTTTGACGAGGTACCAAGGGGAGTGTTACCCAATTTTGGTGTCTACATTTTGCCCCTTTTCGTTGCATAGCTTGTATTGGTAAGTGACGCTAACAAAAATAAGATGTAGTTGCCCCATGTGTGGATGAAGGTGATCCTCCTCAAACCAGGAACTGATGAGGTAGAAGGAAGAATCAGTGAGGGGTTTGATAAAAGGTGAATGTGATGAAGATGAACGTGGCAAACAGGGGTAAAAAGGGAAAAAGGTCCACTCGGGTAATCTAGGTAATGGGTCAGGGTCAAAGATAGTAACAGTCAAATGCATGCACACGTATAAACTGCAGCACAGTACCAGGTTGAAGAGCAAGAAAACTCTACATTGTCTAAGGTCGATAGGTTTATCAAAACAAATTTTAAGTGAGTCTGGTATCCAAGGTATAGGATATGGTCAGAAAACACGACAGAAATTAGGTGCATGAATGTTTAGGTATGTTCTGGTACACCAAAGGTAGGGTCAAGATAAATGGTCTTAGCAAGAGGTAAGGTAGGGTGAGTATGTCCATCAACATAGGTAACAGTGCCATAAGGTATAGTGAACACATGAGGTCACAGGTCACTAGCAATGTTCCAAGTCCAAGTATCTAGGTCATGGCATGGGTAGGGCCGAGGTATGGGAAAAATAATGAGTCTCCAAATGCGGACAAGGTGAAGGGGTAAATGATAAGGCCAAGAGGATACAATGAAGTGTTCGAGTAAGGTGTGGGTGGGGTAAAAAAGGATTCAGGTCAAAAATTGGAGGCAGGGGGTAGGAAAAATACTAAACAGGATGACCGATGATGGTTTAAAGCAACCGATGTTGGTCACGATGGACCGAACCAATAAGCTAGGGCATAAGACTGATGTCAGTTAAGGTAAAACCATCACCGGTCAAGTCGGGTAGGTTATAAAAAGAAAAAGTGTTGTATTTTTCAAATCATTTTTATTTTAGCGAAGTGGGGAAAATGACAAGAGAAGAGAGAGAAAAGTTGGGAAGTGACAGAGTGAGACTGAGGATTTAGTTGGTGAGCCATGTGGCAGGTGATAGTGTTGGTTGATAGATGGATCCACAAGCTGGGTGGGATCGATTTGAGTTGATTGATTAGTTGGAGAGCGAGAGGGTCATTTGGTGATGGCAGAGGCAGGAGAGGGATCAGGGGGACCACCATTGTAGTAGTCTGAGGTACCACCATGTAGACGGTAGCACAATGAGGTAAGACTCAATCTGACTCCATGTTGTTTTATGTATTATATTGAATTAGTGGGTGAAAACAGGTTTTTTGTTTTTGGGGGGAAAAGGAATTTGGAATTGTGGTAGGGAAAATAAATTAAATTAGGAATGAGAAGGGAGGTAATTTGGTGAAGAAGGGGTGGGGAAAGGTGTAGGATGGATTTGGGTAGGATTGAGTGGATAGAAGGGAGTAAACGGGGAATTGAAGGAAAAATGGGGGTTTGGGTGTCATAGTTTTTGACGTGATAGTGACCGGTATCGGTTGAAGTTTAGCCGACGTCGGTGTTAGTGTGCTGGTATCAGTCATCAAAGTAGGTGACTGATGTCAATTGAAGGGGGACCAGGGTCGGTTAGGGGTAACTGGGTACCAGTCGTAACTGGAGGAAAAAGGGGCTAAAAGGTGTCTAAGGTTGGGTGGGTAAGAGAAGTGGTGTGATTGATTGAAAATTCTATCATAGGTAAGGGGTAAAAATAGGTAAGGGTGGAGCTGTTAGGGGAAAATGTATAGATATGTGGGAAAATAGGTAACGTCATGGGAGTGGGTCAAAATGGAAGTACGTGAGGGGTCAGGATGCGTGTAAATAGGTAAGGTGATATTGGGTTAGGTAGGGTTAGGGTAGGTAGGTTAGTATGTTAGGGTTGGATTGGGTAAGTAGGTAGGTGCGGGTTAGTTTGGGGTGGAGGGTAGGCTATGGGATAAATGGGTAAGTAGCGAAGTAAAAGAGGTAGGGTAATGAGAATGGGTATGGGTGAATGTAGATATGGTTGAGTTTTAATAATGTGATTGTTGTGTTGGATGCAGGCAAGAGATCATCTGCAGATGTGAGATAGGGTGCCACCCCTTCTCGTGATAGTTTGTGGGGCTGCGACAGTCAAGGAGTTGTGAGTCATGTTGAGGAATGTGGGTCTAATTGTGGTCAGACGCTACCGGCATGCAGTTTGATAGCCGAGTCTGATGGTCACCCTCATTGATAGATGGGATTTGGTGACCAACACGTTCCACTTACTAATGGGTGAGATGACAGTCACCCTGGAGGACGTGTACAGGATCCTACGATTACCTATATTGGGGACGTAGGTATATTCGATCTCCGCAGAGGTAATCCGAGGAGTTGATGCTGAAAATGTTTGGTGAGGAACTGGCAGAGATGAAATTCCACAGTGCCAGCCTAAGTTATGGAGAGATGTACCTAGCTAGGGACCCGACCATGACCCATGAGAGGGTGGGTGACGAGATGTTATCAGGCCATTATGACAGGATTTGCAGAGGCGAGGAGGAGATGGGAGAGACTGATATGGAGGATTTCCAGTAGGATGATGCTTGATGCACATCCCTCCATTTTGATGTATTGGATTCATTTTTGACATATATTGGCAATGCGTGCCAAAGAGAGTGAGGACCAAGCTATATGAGAGTATTTGAGAGGGATTTGGTTATATACACTGGCCTACATGCTGAAGATATTTGAGAGTTATGTATATGGATACACATGTTTGGATGTTTTTATTTATAGAGATGATGATGATTATTTGGTCATTATGTGTATACATGGTTGTGGTTATCTTGCTATTTTGATGTGTATATATTTTGGAAAATATAAGTAGTGTAGGCATGATAGAGTCAGGTCATAGGCATGGATTGAGTTATGTTTTAGGCATGGTGGAGTTAGGTTGTAGGCATGGTTGAGTCAGTTTGTAGGCTAGGCATGGATTGAGTGATGTTTTAGGCATGATGGACTTAGGTTTTAGGCATGGTTGAGTTAGGTTATAGTCTAGGCATGGATTGAGTTAGGTTTAAGGCATAGTGGAGTCAGGTTGTGGTCTAGGTATGGGTGAAGTTATATTTTAGGCATGGTGGAGTTAGGTTGTTTAGGCATGGGTGAAGTTAGGTTGTTTAGGTATGGGTGAAGTGGAGTTAGGTTGTAATTCATTAATTTGTGCAATGAATGATGATATGGGTCATGGTTAAGATGTTTTATAGTACATGCATGATAGTGGTAAGGAAAGGGTAGACATAATGGATGTATGTTTGATGATGATAAAGGTGGAAAGCAATTTGTTGTTTGATGGGTTTAATTTCCAATTATTGATATAAAAGGAAAATAAATAGGGTAGAATGTGATTTAGGAAAATAAAAGATGAATTGGTTAGGGTAGAGAGTGGCCGAGCTAACCTCTAAGGGCCCCATGCCTTCGAAGTGCTACCTACATAGTCCCAATGAAAAGGGACCTCAGGCCGATGTAGTTCTCCCATAAGCTAGGGAAGAATATGAGGAGGTATGAGTATGGGTGGGTATGTTATAAGCATGATTGAGTCTAGGTCTGTTAGGTATGGGTGAATTGTGGGCACATTGGTATAGGTGATTTTGAGTTGATGAAAGAGGAGAAAGGTACCCAAAAATAAGTTTTGAGAATCTAATCCTGTATAAGGTAATCAATATGTAATGAAGAAGGTTTAAAATATAAGAGGTGGTAAGAAAGTGACCTGATTGGTAAGGATCATAACGGGTGGATCAAACCTTAGATGGGATGATGAACGTAAGACCCTAAAAGCATTGCATGATTGATTATTCTAACAGGTGAAAAAGTAGTCACATGATCACCAAATGTCATGGTCTAATAGGTCCCTTGAGGTGGTAGGAAATGAAAGTGTGAATGGTGAGAGGGTGAAAAGTGGTTAGTTTTTATATGGTACTAGGTAGCATGCCTTTTTGGCAAGAGATCCAAGGTCACAATGGGTAAGTCCATGACTAAAAGGATTTTTGTTTTTACTAATATTTGAGATAGACTGATCGATGTGGGAAGTTTATGTGGGATGAGGAAATTAAATCCTTAAGGTCTTCGAAAGCCGATCGATGGGGAAGCTTCAGATTCTCTCTCTCTTTCTCTTATTCTTTTTTTTTTTATTTTTTATTTTTTTAAAGAGCTTTACATAACTATCCTTCGAGGGAGTAGTCTATTTATAGTAACGATGTAGAGAGAAATATGTCCTTTTGAGGGAGTCATCTATTTATTGGAAGTTTGACTCAAGGAGTTGGATCCCATGTGACGGATTTTAATTCATGGACAAGACTAAGGTGAAGAATCAAATTCTTGTTTGGAAAGTCAAGGTGAAATGACCATGGGATCTCATCTAAAAGTAGACAAAAAGTATCCATGAGAATCATGCCATGTGTAGCACCATGGTACACATATTTAAGAGAAGATAAAAGAGTGATGGGTATGCACATGATTCTTATTTAATCATTGGTGATGGTGTAGGAAGTGGATAATGCTTAAGGGATGAGCATGGAAAGAGGAAGAAGGTGAAGTAGGACTAAAAGTCAATAATAGAATTGTCAAAGATGTAAGGCGTTAAGGGGCTCAGGTTCAGGTTTACCATTGAGTGAAGATAAATGATAAGCACTTGATCCATAAGTATGAGTCACGATGTATGGTCCAAGCCAATTAGGAGAAAATTTTCCTCGTTTACTTTTTTCTGCTTTGGTTACATGTTGATTTTCTTATCAGGACAAGGTCACCGACTTGGAAGGTTTGTTCATGGACACGTTTTTCATAGGCACGTTTGATACGTTTTTGGTAAGACTTGAATGATCAAGAGCATTAAGGTGTTCATCTAATAACTCAAGTTGTGCTAAATGGTCCTGACGAAAGTCATCATCATTAAGCATGTCATGGAGAGAAATGCGGAGTGAGGGGATCTGGACTTCAAGGGGTAGAACAACCTCTATACCATAAACTAGAGAAAAATGTGTGGTAGCAGTGGAAGTGTGAATACTAGTGTGGTATGCCCACAAGGTGAAAGGAATGTGCGTATGCCAATCCTTCCTAGTATCGTTAACCACTTTCATGAGAATTTTTTTCAAGGTTTTATTGGTGGATTTGGCTTGGCCATTGGTTTGTGGGTAATAAGGTGACGAGAAACTTAGATGAATGCTAAAGGCATTGCAAATTTTTCGTAAGGTTTTATTTTTGAATTGTTTTCCGTTATCAGTGATGAGGCAATGTGGGACACCAAAGCAACAAATGATGTGATGATTGATGAACTCACATATTTTCTTGGCTTCTGTGGAGATGAGAGGTATGGCTTCAACCCATTTTGTGTAGTATTCGGTAGTGGTGATGATCCATTGATGTCATTGGGAAGAATGGGGATTGATCTCTCCAACAAGATCCAAACCCCATTGAGAGAAGGGCCAAAGGTCCCCGGTGACCTGTAAGGCATGAACTGGGTGCATGATGAAGGTTGGCATGTTGTTGGCATTTTACACAACGCTTAATGTAGTCGCAACAATCATGGTTGAGGGTTAGCCAGTAATAGCCTAGGTGAAGAATACGCTTTAGCAATAGCAAGGCCACTGAAGTGACCTCCACATATGCCATCATGAACTTCCTTAATGGTATAAGGAATTTCAAACTCGTAAGGCACCGTAAGAGAATGCCATCAAAGCCATGTTTATAGAGGAGGCCACCCATGATGATGTAATGAGAGACATTTTTAAGAAAGGCTCGTTGTCCATTACGAGTGAGGTCAGGTGAGGCAAGATGGAGATGGGAAAGGTAGTCTGAGTATTGTTTATACCAAAGGTCACTTGGGTCAGGGGTAGTGGTTCCAATGGAGTAAACATTGTGAGGTAAATAAGAGGGTGATTAGAGTCTTTGTATGGTGACAAATATTTTAGAATCGGAAGGTGAAGCGGGGATTTGAGAAGCCAAGCAGGCCATGGTATCTACAAATTTGTTGGTTGAATGGGGGACGGTTTAAATGGCATAATGGTCAAAGGTGGTCAAAAGTATGTCTACATGATGTTTATACTTTTGAAGTGTCTCGTTACAACATTGGTATATACCATTGACTTGGTTTATGACCAATTGGAATCACCAAAGATGTTGATTGATTTAACATCTAAGGCATAGGCAGCTTGGAGACCTAATACAAGTGCTTCGTATTCAGCAATATTGTTGGTACAATAAAAATTGAGTTTGAAAGATAAAGGCATGGGTTCCCCATCAAGTAGAATGAGGATAATTCCTACCCCACCCCCACGCTGACACTTGGAACCATTAAAGAAGAGTGTCATTTGGTAAGCGGGTTTCTCCAGGGAAAGGGTGGCAATTGACTCATCTGGAAAGTCAAAATTAGAGGGTTGATCCCTGGAAATAGGTGCGTCGGCCAATTGGTCAGTGATAGCTTGGCCCTTGATGGACTTTTGGTGGATAAATTTGAGGTCGAGGTCAGCCAAAAGCATGAGCCAACATGCGGCATGTTGATTTTGGTAAGGTTTGGCATACATGAAGTGTAAAGGGTCGGTGTTGGTCACAACATAGGTTTTTTGGTTGAGCAGGTAATGGTGGAGTTTCGTGGCAACAAAAACTAAGGCTAAGTAAATTTTTTTGGTATGGGTGTATCGGGTTTCGTAGTCCAAAAGAGTACGGCTTATGTAATAAACCACCTGCTCCCTGTGTTGTTCATCACGATGAGCAAGCATGGCCCCCAAGGAATGATCGGTAGCATGAGATGTATAGGTAGAAGGGGTGATCGTCTTTAGGTGGAATGAGTACGGGTGGTTGGAGAAGGTATTGTTTTAAGGCCTCAAAAGATTTGTGGAAGTCATTATCCCATTTAAAAGATACATCCTTCTTGAGAAGATGATGAAATGGTTGACACCGATCAGACAATTGTGAAATGAAGTAGTGGATAGACTGCAACTTACCTTTCAGACTATAGAGTTGTCTAAGATTAGTGGGTGGAGGAATTTCAAGAATGGCCTTGACTTTAGTAGGGTCAACCTCTATGCCATGTAAGGAGATGATAAATCCCAGGAGTTTTCCTGAGAGAACCGCAAAGACACACTTCTTGGGCTGAAGGTGAACACAATATTTAATGAGGTGGTCAAGATGGTTTTTAGGATGGGGAGGTGCTCAGAGTGGCATTTAGATTTGGCTAGGAGATCATCCACGTAATCTTCTAATATACGATGCATGATGTCATGGAAGATATAAGTCATAGCCCGCTGATAGGTGGCACCTAGTGTTTTTAAGGCCAAAAGGCATGACTCGGTAGCAGAAGGTCCCCCAAGGGGTGATGAATGCAACTTTGTGTTGATCCTTTGGGGCAAGTAAGATTTGGTTATAACCCGAGAAACCATCCATGAGTGATAGTATCTTGTGACCAGTGGTAAGGTCAACCATCTGGTCAATACAAGGTAGAGGGAAAGTCATCTTTTGGGCAGGCTAGGTTGAGGCCATGGAAATCCATGTAAATACAAAGTCCCCCTATCACCTTAGTGACAGGGACAATGTTGGAAATCCACCAAGAATAATCAATGGGTAAGATGAAGGAAACCAGAAAGGAGGCGCTGAAGTTCTTCTTTGACCAAAAGAGAAATGCGAGGGTGTATTTTCCTTAGCTTTTGTTTGACAGGTTTTAGCATCAAGAATGGTTATGATATTGTGGACCACTATAGTGGGGTCAATACCGGGCATATCTACATAAGACCAAGTGAAAAGTGTGGTTATGGTTTTTGAGAAAAGAAGTGATGGCTTCCTATTCAACAGCATCTAAAGATTGACCTGATCTTTAGAATGTGCGGGTCGTCCTGAGTATGAATGTTGATTTCGATAGTCGATTCATTCAACATGGTTTGTGTCTCAGATGGTAATGACCATGATGAATATATGAGTCTTTAGCACCAAGGTAGGTGAGTATAGATTCATCATCCTGACATTAAATGATGTTAATCAAAGGTGTATCATCATCGATCATTTCAGGATATAGGAAGGGCAGAGAAGAGGGAGCCTCATCCTCACGTTGATAAGTTAGAGGCCCCAAGGAAATGGTTTTTATGAAAAAAAAAGTTAGGAGGAATGGATTTTGGATCCATCGACTCCATCAGCGAAGAAGGTGATGGTGGTGAAGAAGGTGGAGAGGGGCTAATGTCCTCAATGAGTTCAATGCGGGCCTTCTTGGTAGGTAGTTCAACAAAGCTGATACCACTACGGTCATTATGTTTGCGGGTAGTACATGGAATAAAATTATGGTGGCCTTTCTCATAAAATCCAAAACCAAAACCCTTCCATGCACATTGGTGTAGGAAGGTGTGGGTGAAATGGAGATTGGTGAGTGACTGGAAGTCAGTGGAAAATGGGCGGGTTTGTGACGGTGGTTCAGTTATGTAAGTGGTAGTATCAAGTCCCCCATAGGTGAGATTGGTATGAAGGTGGTGAGGACCATAAAGGAGGCACTCTCCTATATGGTGATCATAGCGAGGGTGTTGGTGAAGACTTCCATACTCTTGTGGAGTAAGGAATGTGTTGACACTATATAGGTGATACTCCCCTAGAGTGAGGCATTGAAAAATGTCCTTCTAAGGGATCGGTGGTTGGTATGTGGGTAGCTGGAATGGATGATGTGTTAGAGATCAGATCAAAGGTGGGGCTAATAGATTGGGAGGCTGATGGTTCAGCCGTGGAGGTTGTGGCAGATGTAGGAATGGAGGATGTAGGTGTGGTTGAGGTAGCGGTGGCACTGGTGAGTGGAGGTGTAGGTGAAGAGGTAGTGGTTGTGGAGGTAGATGATTTAATGGGTATAAGCACATGTCATTGGGTTGGTAAAGCATGTTGTAAGTTTTGAAATAGGTGATGGGTCAGCTAGAATGGTATAGGTGTGTCCTTCATGCTCAAACTTTACACAATGATGTAAAGTGGAAGGAACACAACCCATAACACGAATCTAGGGTCTACCAAGCAACAAGGTTATATTGAAATTCCCCCTCCAAGATGTAAAAAACTCTGGAACTATGTGGGGGCCCACGCAAACATGGAGGATGACAGTGCTAAGTGTAGAGGTGATAATGTCATTGAATGAAACGTAACATGACAAGATGTTTATGCATGCAATTATCAGGTATGCACATTTGAGTGAATGCATGGGAGGAAATGATATTAATGCTAGAACCCCCATTGATCATAACATGTCGTACACATATATCATCGATGTGGATAGAGATGAAGAGAGTTGGATCTAGGTCATCAGTTTGGTGTGGTTTGATCTCTCCATTTAAGAAGCTAAGGGAGGCTACCTGGTGAGTAGGCGGAGGTGCAGATGAAGGTGATAATTTGCTGAGAGAGGCTACATGATGGGGTACAATAATGGCTGCCATGGGTATAGGGTCATTGGGTAAGACCTTAATAGATTGAATAACCTCCATGAGAGCTTGATGATGGGATTCCAAGGTTTGGATGAGGTCATATAGGGACATATTAAGGGGGGATTGGTGTAATTGTTTGTGCATCATGTAGTGTGTAACCCCATTAGAAATAGGATATGTGGGGCCATGGATAGTGATTTTAGGTGTGGGTGTAGATGGTATGTTGGGTATAGGATTGGTTGGTGGGTTAGTTTCCTTTTCCTTACCTTTGTCTTTCTGAGCATGGGTAGCAACATGGATCATGTTGATATGAGGTGGGGAGGTAGGTGAGCCATGAAAACTATAGTGACAAGAGGAGTAAAATCCAAGTGGTGGAAAGGAACCTTGTGAGATTAATTGAGCACACCGACATTTAGGTGGAGGTTTGGCAAGTTTTCTGATGTGAACCATGTTAATTTCGAATCTTGGAGGTAGCTCTAAGAGTTGTGGAGGTAGAGGTCTTGGTCATTGAGTAGGCAATGAGGGAAGCACTGTGGGAATGGGTGATGGTGAAATGGGGTCCTCATCGAGAAGGTCATCATCATAAAAGTTTTCTTTAGGAGGAAACAACTAGATAAGAATGGTTTTCAAATCCTTGTAGCTCTCCACGTCATGCCTTGGCACACGATGGTAGGAAAAAATTTTGGTATCGTAAAACCCCTTTGGTTTAGGTTTGAGTGGGTCATAAGGTCTGAGAGGTGGTAATCTGATGACATAATTTTCAAAGAGGTTGGTTAATATTTTGGCATAGGATCCTGCTAGTGGATCACAATGGGATGTTAAAGTGGGTTTGGGTATAAGTGCGGCTAACTATAGAGGAACGGTCTTTGCATGAGGGGGAGTGGATCGAGTGATGATTTTAGGTGCTGGTGTGGTCTTGGGTGTTGGTCATGTTTGCTTGGGTAGGGGTATGGTAGATGAACTGGAAGGAGAGTGTGTGGTTGTTTTAACTACCTTATTGGATGGTAGTGGATTTTTGTCTTTACGTAAAGGTGACACGGGCACACAAGCTCTAGAGGGAAATGCAAATGGTGGAAGGGGGCATGTTACCCATGGGGATAACAGAGGTACTATGAAGGTAGATGGCATGGGTCATGAAGGAGGTTGCGAGGGAGAGAGACTGAAATGTCGGGGGTAATGTAGAAGCTATCGATGGTATTGGAGGTATGGGTGGTAAATATGCTGCAGGTAGGTGTAAGTCATGTCAGGTGTTTGGGTATGATAGAGGTTTGTGAGGGCAGAATGGGTTGCTGCATTTTTAGTTTACCGGTGGGTGGAGGTTTCTTAACCGTGCTGGAGGGGTGAGGTCCTAGGATAGATGGAAAGGGTGAAGGTGATGGAGGTATGATCAGACGAGGTTGGAGTATGAGTTCTATGGGATTGGCTCTTCTGGTTGGGTGCCGAATTAAGCTTGGTGTTGGTTTTGGAGGATGTAGCTAAATCTAATTTTATGGGTGGATGAGTAAGGTTGGTGGTTGGGATGACCCCTAAGGTAGTACTAGGTTTAGGTGAGGAAGAGGATGTAGGTGTGGGTTTGGATTTATATGCATGTTGGGTTATGGGTAGAGGTGTGAGTTGATCCATGAGTGGTATCATGGAAGAATTTTTGATGGTTGTGGTTGTGTTTGGTTTGATTGGCCGAAATATTTTTTGGTAGATAGTGGAAGTGCTAGTAAGTGACATCTGCATTTGTGTTGAGACAGGAAGTATAAGATTCCCCCAAAGTAAGGATCTATCCACATAATCTAGGTGATCATATAGGCGTGAAAAAGGCATTGTTGTAGGTAAGGTTGATGAGGATCCAATGGCATTTCTCGTAAAATGTGTCTTAGAGATGGAGAATTTGCTAGCTTTAGCTTCCATGAGTAAGAGATCTGAAAGTAAGTCCGCAGGATCTTGGGTAGCTAATGGAGAATGGTTACCTAGAGGCAAAGGTATTTTTACTGGATTTTTGATAGGTGGAGGAGATGATGGGTGCTCCTCTGTGGGTGGAGGAGATAAACACGCCTCTTCTGTGGGTCAGAGATGTACTGCGGGTGATGGATCTCTAGGTGGAGAAGCCAAAGGTGAAATGATCTTGATGTTAACAGGAGGCTCCTTCACAGGTGAGGGAGGGGACGAAGGGTGTTCCTCTATGGGTGGAGGAATAGGGAGGTGGGTTCAAGTGCAGGTAGAGGACTTTGGGCTAGGATTTCCTTTATGAAGGGAATATGGGGTAATTGGGAAGCAACAGGTGCATCACTGAAAATAGCATGGCCCTCGTGGGTATGGCTATCATGAGTTGAGGTCTCTCTAGTATGATCCAAAGAAGGGGCATGATTAGGAAATGGTTTCTTAAAGATGTGTAGGTTTTGATTGGTAGGTGTGTTAGGATTATCCAAGGTTAACTTGCCTTTCTCGAGCATTTCTAGACAATGTTATTGAAAGTGATGCAATTTCCATCACTATGACCTTTTACCTGATGATAGCTATAAAAGTCATGCTCTTTATACCACGTGGGTGTGGGGCGAGAAGGATCAAAACTAGTGTGTGGTTTTATGGGAGGAAGGGTGATGGCCCGAGCTTTAAGGAGCTTTTCTAAGATAGAAGAGTAAGGCTCCCCAATTGGGGTGTATTTCTATTGTTCACATCTGAATTGTAAAGTCTAGACATGAGAAAGATTAGATGAGGGGCTAACCTGACTTGGTGGATGAGCTGGGCCGGCCTTGAGTACTACTGTGTTAGCGGTTCCCTTGAATTTTGAATAATTATTCTGTGGTTTCGAAGAAGAAGAGGTATCATTTGACTTAAATGATGATTTTTTATTACGTATTTAGATTTTCATTTCTTCGATGGTCTGAATCTCCTCAATTCGTGTCTGGTGAATGCTTCATC
>CM034148.1:575516681-575653342 GCA_019776745.2 Taxus chinensis | reverse complement strand
CTAGAAAGATGGCCGGGTCCTGAAGAGTCAAATTCCTGAAATAACAAGACCCAATGACATATGCACCCCTGCAACATGGGATTATTTACTAATTAATTAAGTGCCATGTGGTCCATATAAAAGATGAATGAAGTAGCCAATAGGTACTGCCTAAACTTATGCAACACATAAATCACAGACAATGCTTCACGATCCGTCGTGGTGTAATTCTACTCAACTAGAGTTATCTTCCTGCTTACAAAACACAAAGGGTGATCAACAATCCATTTTATAGGCTATGCTAGAACTACTCTAATTTCCATACCCGATGCATCTGTAAGGACATGAAAGGGCTTGTCCCAAGAGGGAAATTGTAAAATGGGTGCAGTAGTAAGTTTCTCCTTTAATGTATCAAAAGTTTTCTGATGCACTTAACCCCAATAGAATTTACTCTTATGTTTAAAAAACTCCTCTAATGGTGTAGAGATCCTGGAATATCCTGTGATGAATTTTTTTTAGTAACCTACATGCTCTAATAATCCACACACTACAATTTGAGTGGTAGGCTCCTCCAATCCCAAGATAAAAACAAATTTGGTAAGATCTACCAATAAGCCTTCCTTACAAATAATATGAGCTAACAATGTACAATAAAGAGTAGCAAAGACAAATTTCTTAATATTTAGAGAGATACTTAACTGCCCACATCTCACAAAAATCAACCTCAAATTGTCACAGTGATCCTTGAACAATCCATACACTATCCAATCATATGCGTAAACTCATAAAAACTTATGAATAAAGTATTGAAATACCTACACCACAATGCACGAAAATATAGTAGGCACATTCTTAAGTCCAAAAGGCATAACCGTATAAGAAAAAATTCCCCATTCATTGGTGAAAGTAGTCTTTTCCTGATCTTCCTTCGCTATCCTTACCTAGTGATAGCTTGAGAGTCCATCCGTAAAGGAATATATCTCCCATTCCATGGCACCTTCCAAAATCTCCTCAGTAAACGGGGTCGGAAAAGGATCTATGACACATGTAGCATTAAAATATCTATAGTTTACACATATCCTTATCCTCCCATCCTTCTTGATACTAATCACCATTATGCTAACCCATTCAGATTCTTTCATAGCTTAATGATCCTAGATTCCAACATCTTATCAATCTCCTCTTTAACCTCTATGCAAAAATTATGATTCATCTGATATGGAATATTGCTAATTGGGTGCACACCTTCCTTTATCTTAATCCAAATTTCTCCCAATGAGTGATGTACCCCTTTCAGTTCATGATACCCATGTGAGAAAAAATCTTGGAAGTCACGCAGTAGTTTAATTATCTTCGAGACCTCTTGGTCTGTCCACTAATCACCAATGATTGCTTCTTTTGGTTTTGGTTCAGTGCCAATGTTGACCTTATTTATTTTTAAGGGATCATGGTAAGCATGTGCTTGCTCATCTACAATATCCAAAACATCATGCATACCTTTTGTATAATCAACATCTAGGTTATCTATTTCCCCATTTCCTATCAAGTACACCATTTTCCATTTTTATTTCTCTAGGAAGGAGCGATCAAACTATAATTCATCTACTTCTTCCTCCATGAAGCACACCCCCAATTCAGGTTCTCCTAGTAAATAAAAAATGAGATCCTCAGCCTAGTCTCTATCCCCTAGAGTAAGGGTCTTGACCACCTGCAACACCTCATTCACTGATGGATTAGAGGATATGTACTCGAAAGTTTTAATAATTCCTGCCGTCAACTCTTGCCAATTCCCTATCTAATGACGTAGCTCCGAATAGAAATACCAAGTGTATGAACAACCCTGCAAGGTGGAATAAAAATTATGCACCCAAAGGGAAGGGGGTAAAGCTTCCCGGCCTTCCTTCCATTTTCTCTCACATTCATGAAAGTGAAACAATGCCAACTCCCTCCTATGATAGTCATGTATTCTTATAGGGGCATTGTTTTGGAGAAACCTAATAGAGAATGCGATCCTCACTTCATGCCACTCTAGAAGATTATCTTGATGAGTCGCCAACCAATGCACTACTATCCCACACAATGTACAAACAAGAATATTCCTTCGCTCTACTTCATAGGTCCATTAAACTTCCATAGTGCATAAGAAGACATCATGGTTACCTTATCCTATGTAACTAGGTAACTTTCTTCCTCCCAGATGTCTGACTGAACACACCTTGACAAGACGAGTCAAAATGCCTGTTAATTACCTTCTAACCACCTCATAAGTTTCATGTGCCTAATTATCACATGCAAAGCTAGTTATATCACTTATAGACTAAGCATCATCCCACTGAATGACTCCTTCTCTTGAGGGATCAATAACCTCTGGGTATTTGATGGTGCGTACATAGATTCTATTAATGTCTTCTTCCCTCAAAGGCTCCACATAAGGCACATTTCTCCCATCTGTGAGTGGAATAATCATGCACTCCTTCTTGTTCTCAAAATTGATATATCCTTTGTTGAAGCACAAATCTACATTATTAGCATAACACCAAGGGCACTAAAGTAATCCAGGAAAGCTATCTGACTCAGAAAATGCCAATAATTCAAAGTCATCAATGAACTTTTCTCCTTAAATGGTTATTGAAGAATCCTTCAAAACTTTGATGGGTGTAGCCTTAGTCTTGTTCGCCATGTATAACACATTAGAGGATAGATGCAATGGTGGCCTTCCCATATGATTCCATGCATCCAGAGTAAGAAAATTTACCTCTGCACCCATGTCAATAAGTATGTTGCTTTAGATCTATCCATAAACTACTACATTAAATGTGATCTGATTGTCATAATCTAGACTATGAGGGGGAAAATTAGCATGCAAGATCTACCTCTCATGCTCATTCCCAATGCATGGTACATTTCCTCTTAATCATTCTACTAACAGAGGAATGCTATTCTCCTAGCACAACATCTTACATACCTCTTTGACATCATCCAAATCCTTCTAAGGGATCTCAACGTTCTTTGTCTATTCTGATTTCCATGACTACTCTTTCAAGCACTGGATCTCCCCTTGCAAATTTCTAATCACCTGCATAGTCTCCTGGTAAACTTCCTTTTGATAAGTTGGATCAGGGTAATTCCCATGTAATACCTCTTCTCTTCTAATAAGAGGCCTCTGCTTTGGTTTTTCTCTGGTGCATGCAGCTTCAACACGTGTAGTTACTAATATAGGATTCAACTCAGGGTTATATGCTACCATGGGCATGAACAGGGGTTCAATGCACTTAAAACTAACCATGCCCACACCATTTTCCTTCTTCTAGATAAAGTGATCATATCGATTAAGGAAATCCTCATACTTATATTTCTTCCCACACAAAAAGCATTGAAACAAATCTAGGCACTCACACTTATAGTGATCCATACATCCACAGTTAAAACAAGTTCCTTAGGGAAACTCACTCCTTCCTCTTCCATGACCACCATGACCTTTTGAATCCTCTGCAAAAGCTTCTTCCCCTACCTCCACCATCTTCATGGCATTCATGTTGATGCCCCTCATTCTTAGAGCCATTCATAATACTAGTCTGATGTACACCATTATCAATTACATAATGGATCTGGTCTATTAACCGATAGTACTTTATATCATGGGTTGTAGATGTAAAAATATTACAATAGGACACATTCTTATGGAGAAAATTTTGTAATAAAGGGAATCTACTTGGATCATGGTCCCCATGACAAATCTCATAGTCTAATGACATGGAACACACCAACTTTTGAGGGAAACTATCCTTGGTGTGTCCTTATGCTTCACAATCTGTGTACTAAAGCCCATTGCGAGTCTCATGTGCCGAGTTTGTAGAAAACTTCTCAAGTTACTTATCCATGGAAGAAATTTGTGCCTCCAAAGAGGGACTTACCCTAGTATCAATGCTTCTGATGGCCTCAACGTGCAGAACAGCCTCCAAGGCTTCGAGTGGATATGTGAAAGTCTTATGTGAAAGTGATCCCCTAAAGGGTATTATCAGGCTACCCATGAACCACCGAGCATGCTGGGATGAATGGATATCAAAAGAAAAATTTGAAAAGAGAGTCTTAAATTACGCATCATACTCTCACACACTCTCCACCATACCTTTTTAAATATCCTTGAGAACGATGATGCTATTTTATTCAAACTCAGGAATATGAAACTCTGCTAAGAAGGCATCATACAACGTAGTATAATCCACCGCCAACTGATGGGGGTCATACTTTTGGTACCAGCTATGCATGCACCCCTATAATGTAGTTGTAAATTAGATTTCCTTTCACTTTGGGGTAGTGATCCCATTTGCATGCCATAGAAATTCACACTTATGCACATGATCTGCAACATCCTCAACACCTTTATAATAAGGAAAATGAAGAGAAATCTCGTAAAAAAATTTCTGCTGGGGTTGAGGCCCTTGTCCACTAGATCCAGGACCTTGATTCCCTCTTGTGTTACCTCCACCACTAGATTCACTAGCTCCACTCACTCTTGACCCTCCAGATCCTCCAGATCCTCCTCCTGTAGCTAGCACACGACCTGAAATTTGCATTCCCACCACTGTACTAAAATGATCCCCAACAATATGTGAAGTTAAAATACCTCCAGACGTGATACCCACATTTTGCGAGCCCACACCTTATGTAAATGACACGTCTGACAAGATACCACCAAACATAGGAAATTTCTATGTGACCATAGATGGGTGTAATGGAAAATGATATCTACCCGATGTTTCTTGCTTACTAATGCCAAAAAACTAGAAATACTTGTTTCAAAAATTGGAAAACTAAGTGTCAAGGCTTGGTCACGAGGTGGGTTCAAATACGCTCCTACAATCCATCTCTTTTATCCATCTAACGAGGTCTCATCAGAAGTTGAGGGGGTTCTCCTCTAGCGCTTAATAATATGGGGTAGCATAGACTGCTAGAGTTCCACATCCTCCACGTGAACATCAAATCCTTTCCACAATGTAACACTTCTGCATACCCTCCATAAATCCATTGCTCCAACAATCTCATGTTATTTTGCTAGTTTCCTCTCTTGATATTCATTATATTTGAGACCTCTTTCCTCTCTTTCGACTTCTATTATAGGATCTAACGTTTCTCACCACCTTTGCTTCCATGCCCCATTCCTAGTGGGAGTTTATCTATCCATAGGAAATGCTTCCAAACTTAGAGTGATGATCAAGATCTTAATGGCTAATGACACAACACACAAGAAAGATCCTCTTAGTTCTCATAAGAAATCAAACTCAGAAACCTCTGGGAAAGAATAAGTAGAAACCATGTACTCCAACATATAGGTGGTCAACACACCACTCCACCAATGATAAAAAACATGAGCCTCGATCATATCATCATCATGAAGGCACTGATAATATTCTTGGGTCCAAAAACAAGGTCAATAATACCAAATCTTCCTTGAAGCATACGTTAATAACCATTCATACAACTCTACTAGAAAACTAAAAAAGAACATCTCATAGAGCTCATGATATAGATGCCCCTCTACCCAATTATGTGCATCAAACTCAGGTCCAGTGTTGAATTGCTGTGAAAACTCATCCTCCGTGTTCTTAAGCCAAGTTTCTACACTATCCAAGGTCAAACATGTCGCCATCACACACCATTATTACAACGGCTTCAAAAGAGGTCCCATAAATGAAACCAAGATGTAGTCACTTTTCCCAACCCTTTAACTCCTAGGCACACCGACATATCGCCCATCCTGAACTAGGCACTCACCCAAGTTGCACGCATGCGTTGAACCCTTCCTTTATGTGAGCTTTACAAGAATGTTCAATATTAATGGAGGAATAATGCACAAACATAAAAACATACATTCTATATAACAGAGATAAGGAAACTAAATCCAAGCACAAATGCACCATAACATGAATGAAAAAAATTATATCAGCATAAAGGAATCATATCTGACCCATGAGCAATATAAAGAACACAAGGGTTTGAAACCCTATCATAGATATTCGGAACAACACCATTATATTCATTCACAAATGTTTATAGTAGCCAAATACATCAAGAGTTCCATAAATGGGCTAGATACATCAACAAATTTTAAGTATTATTTTCTAATGGATCCACTACTGAAGTTACAATAGTGACCAAACATATCTCCCCTAGCTCTCTCTACCTTCCTACACATACACCATTCTCTCTCGCATTCTCCTCTGTGTGTTGCTGTGCAAATCAATACATATCAAGGGGTTCTTTTAAATCCTCTTTCCACCACTTAACCATCATGTAGGTGTGAACCACATGCTAAATGTCATCATTCCCCACCACACTCAAATATCCTCAGCATGTAAGTGCCAACCAAGCTGTAACTAACTCTAATTTACAAACCTTGATCCTATCATGATAACCATAATTATACCCTAGAATATCCTTTTCTTGGGCTATAAGTCTTCATGGTTCAACCTTATCCTTAAGTGAGCCTAGATACATTTCCATGTGTCCCCTATTACAACCCTGACTGTGTTCCAAAATATGGCTAAGTCCTGAGCCTGTTCTGCTTGGGGGTGAAACTCTGCACTCTCCTTGAAGATATTTTCACGTGAGCCTTTGTGACTTGCTAGTGCGTGAAAAACACTTCCGTGCTTTAGGTGCAAAGCCTTTGTAGGGCTCAACATTACACAAGGAGTTTCATGAACTCAAATTTCTCTTTATCTAAAAGACTTGCACCAAGTTGTAAAATTATTGGTTTCTCATGTGTGTGTGCTGATATTGATGTCTATTGTTTCTTCAATTAGCATTTTAGATGTTTCTATTTCATAAAAGGATACTGTTGGTTTATGTAAATCATCATTTTGACATGAGTTAGAGTCCCCTATTAGAATTTAGAGGATTTTAACTATTACAAATTTAATCAACCAACATATTTAAATATTAACATAAACCATAAAACATTAAATATTAAACATTATGCAATGTAATAAATAAATTACATAACATATTAATTAAGTAATAATGTAGTCATTATTTTACCCTTAATACTTCTTTCTAACCCCAAGTGCACCAGCCTATCACCTAGCGAGCACTGGGTACTCACTCGAGGCACGTGCAGGTGTTGAGCCCCTTTTTTATGTGAGCTTTGTGAGAAGGTTCCGACTTTAATGGGGGTTTATTTGCATATTAAAAGAAGAACATAAAACTAGTAGATCCACACACACACCCATGCATTAGAGTAGGTAGATAAACACTGAATGAACCATAGGAAAACAAATTTGAGTTATAACATGCTAAATATAAGAAGGGTTTGTACCCATAAACAAGATATACATAACGAACCCACACACACACACACACACACAAACACACACACATATTGATTTTAAAGAGTTATGGTAGCCACATTACAGTCAAAAGGTTCATCTTAGACCATATACAATAAGTGATAGAGGTCTAACCTATACAACAGGCTCTGAATGGAGCTCTTGGCTATGACCTTCTTACTATAACCCATTTTCAGACCATAACATCAATGCCAATGCTTAATGACATTCTATATAGCTCTCTAGTACTCTAAATCCTAAACCCTAGTTTAGCCTAACACTTTTGCAACCGTTCATTGCCATGCCTTCTACTTCCTGGTACCCATATTTGGATATATATATCTCATCTCTCTTTTATGCCTCTCTATACACACATCAATCTACCTCTTTATGTTTCTATCATGAGCATTCCTTTATATAAGATCAACACCCACTGCCATGCCTTCTCCAAGCCTAGATCACGTGCCAAGTGTTGTGGTCCTTTATAGGTGAATGCTTATCCCTTTGCAAACCTTCACTCTCTGTAATGATGTCTCTAGGAATATTCCCTGCGGGGAATATCCTTTTCTTGACCTCCAAGGTTCTAGGCTGGTACCTTATCCACTCATCACACCTAGTCGGGTCCTCATATTTTCCCTCAAGTGCCTCTAGAATTCCAAGTATGGTTAAGTCCTTTACACCCATGTTCTGCCTCCCGCACGCCATAGTTTTACCTAAACCCTTCTTAAACCCCTTTGTCCTATGTGCTTTCCCTTGAGTGACCTTCTTCTTAATGGTTCTACGCGCATGCATTTTGGTACTTAGCCAATATTTTAGGGTCCAACATCACCCCACACTACACGTGTTCTCCATCCTTGAAAACAACCTTCTTCTTCAAAGAATAAAGAATAGTGGAACTGGGACAATCTAAATAAAGAATGAAAGAATAGAAGAATCTGCTACTACTGTAGGAGGAGTGGGAATTCCTTCTTCATGGTTGCCTCAATATTCTCCTAGGCATATACGTCACCCTACGCCTACTGAAGTAGGTCACCCATTAGAGCGTTTACTTCATCAAAAATCAATTCATTTCTCTTAGCATTCAATGTATCTACAATGCCTTATAGTTTCATGCTAAGATTGCCCAACCCGTCCATTCTACGAGTGACTTGGGGATATAGCTCCTTAATTTGATTCTTAACTAAACCCCATAAGGTTTTGATTGCTTCTAACTTTTTCTCAACCTCAACTATGATCTTATCACGCTATGCCCTATTGCCTTTGTTCTTTTCTTGAAATTCCTTTAGATCTACCTCATGTGTAGCAACCAATATGCTTGCTACCCTATCTTTGTTAGCGCAATTTTCATATACAACCTTGGCCATTTGCGTGGTGGTCCTTACAGTGGTAAGGAGCTTGGAATACCAAGTGACCGTCTCCCCAATATTCAATTATTCTTCCTTCTTCTGGCGCACCTCTCATCTTCCATCGACTCCAACGTGAGTGACCACCTTTCCATGGTGAGAATGAGGGTTAAGTCTTCCAAGAAGTGTAAGGTTTACTCATACTTCTGATATGGAGGAGTTAGATCTGGATGCACTAGAATGATGACACATGTAATCTCCTCTACCTTCTTGTAAACCTCCCATACTTTGGCCTTTTAATCCCTTAACTCATGCCTTAATTATGCGTTGATCAGCTCCTTTTGCTTTATCTCCTTATCATTTTTAATGATCTCTTCATTTTTCTTCTTAATTTCTTCCTCCAGCGCTCTTATCCTATCATTTATTTTGAAGAGCCTCACCTCAAATTCTACTAGCACCTTGTTGAGCACGTTACAAACCTGCTCGACTGAAAATTATTGGGCATCAACAAGAGGGTTTATCCCCTTGGCCATCGGTGTCTCTACAAATGCATCCTTATTTACCTCAAACTCAGGCTCATCAACGTGGGTTTTGAATGCCTAGGATATCATCTTTCTTGTATGTGCATAGGAACTTTCTTCATTAAAGGAGGACCAACAAAGGAGTTTTTCCTTGGGCACCGAGCTCTAGAAGTGTGCATGTAAAACCTTAATGGGATCATCTACATATGTTATTGCCTTTTCTTGTACCACTACCATCACATTTCCTCATGTGCATGCTATTCTAGTAACACTAACTACCATGATGGGATCCCCACCCATGCTTCCATACTACTTCCCAATGCTCACACTCTCCTTTGTCTCCTTTAATACTTTCTCGGTGCTGTGATCCACCTCTTGATCCACTAATTCCTTTATAATTCCTACTACCTCCCTCTCTGTGACATCCTCTTTCTACCCCTTAGTCATGCTTGGAGTATTTTGATCCTTCATGTTTACTTCTTCACTTCCTCCTTGGTTATGGGCGTCTTCCTCATCCTCATCCCTTTCTTCATTTCCCTCATCATTTGACTCCTGTACATCGTATACAGGGTGATTCTAAGCCTCACCATGCTCTTCTTCATCCTTATCACCCTTATCAGCCTCTGTGATCTCTATTTATTCTGAGTCCACCTTTTCGATTACTCTTTACTTATTCCTAAATAATGATTCCAATATAAGAGACATTTACTTTTCTTCTTCCCTAGAAAACTCATTTCTCACCAGTGATTCTTATTTTGTAGGGGACTTCTCTTTCTCTAGCACCTCTTCCTAAGGTGTCATCTCTTTTTCTTCTACGGGAGACTTCTTTCTCTGTGCATAGGTGATTGGTATTGCACCTGACTCCTATGTGTGTTTGGACTGCACTGTATGTGTTCTTTTTGGATTTTTCTCAGGATCCTCCTCTATCCGCCTTTTCCTTAGCGCAACCTTCTTCCTTACAATGGGGTCTTCCAAGATAGAGACATCATTTTCAATGTAAGTTAATTCCTCATACTTAGGCCTTATACACAAGTATACCCTTAATGTGGTCCTCCCAACAACAAGCAATGTCACTATTTTCAACATGTGTACATCATGAGAGACATACTTATCCACATAGGCACACTTCTTGGGATATATCAATTTTTTATGCAACTTGCAGTAATCCTGGTCTACTGTATTGAGGTCAAACCTTAACTTATTTTCCTCTTTGAATCAATTGACCCTAGCCTGGAAGTATTATGCTATGAAGGAGAATGATAATTTGCACCAGGGACCCTTGGTGCCATCTATCAGAGTAAACCTGCTAATACAAAAATGTTGGTAAATGATGAATTTAGCCCTGCCTTACAGTAAAGTAGGTAACTATTCGGGTATTCTCCATTTAGTTTTGAATGCATCATGCATTGGATTATACCATTTTTCTAGGCACCCCTTGTGGGTAGTCGTCATCGTGTCACAAGTGCATTGCTTAAATATTTTGGTGGGGGAAGGGTTCTTATATGGGTATTCCCAAACAAATTTATCTAGCCCATTGGGCACTCCAATCTCTGAAAAGACAATGGTAAAGAGGAAATTACCAATGATCTTCTCTCCATCATGTGGTGTTGATGATTTATTATGCTATGATAGCCGGTAGGTTATAGATGGCCCCCTCTCAGATCTTACGACAATCGTTTAACCAAGCCTTGTTGATCTGTGTCCATATTTCCTGCCCATTCAAATTTATGACCAAGCACGTGGCCATCCTCATTATAGGGTTGGAAATTGTAGAAATGTCAAAGTAACACAAATCCTTCTTGTAGTCATAAGCTTCAACAGTCTTCTTAATGGCCTCCTTACCATCCAAGTCATCATATAATGATTCTCCTTTGTAGATAAGACTGGTAAAATTAGAAATCAGCTAGGGACTTATTCGCATCCTTCATCCTAAAAAGTAGAATTGGTCTTCATGCATGTGTGACATTAACCATTGGTATAATTTCTCAAGTTTTCCAAAATAGGAAAACTCATAGAGTTATAATAACCCAAAATTCCCCATTTTCACCTTTACCTCATCATCGTAAATAGGCATTCCATCTGACATCCTCTTGTCTGTAGGGAAAACTAGTTCCAATGCCATCTCATTCTTTTTGGTGCTCATTCAATGGTTGTAGTCACTCACAACCATCTTATTGATGTGTGATACCCACTCCTTACTAAGTAATATGACATTTGGATATTGCATCTCCACGTACCATTCTTCATTGAAACTAGTAGAAATGGCTTGTTTAGCTTTTCCCTTTCCCTTCTTTAGTGAAACATTTAGTACCTTCTTTGGTTCCACTCCTCTGTTGGGTCACTAAAATTTATTCCTTTCCTCTTGTTCTAGCGCTGCTTGACGTCGTGGCCTCACTTCTTTGTGAAAATCCCTTCAATCCTATTCACTAGCTGCTAAACCCTAACCTAGAAAAAACCCCTTTTCCACAAGATGATGTAACACCCACAAGTTCCTCTCATACAACCTTCTCCACTCATGCCTGTGTACTCTTTTTCCACTCCAGTTCATTGATCAAACTAGCCATGCACAAAAATCTTCACAACGCTTTTTCGCACAAATTTTCTTTAGGGATGCCCTAGTTTGTGAGAGCTCTTCGATGACAAAATATAAGGTAAACAATAATGTACCCTGACCTTTTTACTTATAGCTTTTTATTTTTTCCATAATAAATGTCATGCCACCTACCAACGTAATTTTGCATTAAAGGTGGATTTTCCTAATGCCAACCTTAAACACTTTTACCCTTGTGCCCAATCCTGCACAAAAACTTCTATAACCTTCTGGTGTGTAAAAACCCTTACTGATTGAAGATCCTTATGCACGTGCTTTCAACACTGAAAGAACTTCTTATTTCTTTATCCTAATTTTTACAGTGCCTACCTCCTGTTGTTCCTACATTTCTCACCCTTGTACGTGGTTTTTGTAAAACATTTTTGACACCAAAATCCGCATGTTCACCTTTTCTACATGTGATCTTCCAATCTACATGCTTTTGATCCTTCAACCCGGGCCATCGAAACAAAAATTCCAATACCAGCTATAGACACCTATAATTTAGCCTGAACAATTTAAAAGACTTAAATTGTGCTAATTATCCTTTTCCTTGGAAGTTGCTGATATATCGTCAATAATGCTCATCTTCTCTTCTATCATCATTAATTAATTACAATAAATGATTAATTAAGTCTTGTATTCAACAATTACCCTAATTAATGACCTTCTGTTAATTAATCCTCCCTTCTATCTAAACTAAATATTAATTATTAATTAATTAGCTTCCCCTTTTATTAAACCAATGAATCATTATTTAATTGATTTAATCCCCTTCTATAGTCTAAATCATGCTAATATTCCTCTACAAAGCTTTTATAAGCTTGCACATCTATTAATTAATCATCTTGATCAATTAATAAACCCACTTTATCCACATGAGTCACTAAAGGACAAGCTAAACTCTCCTAAAGTTAACTCAAACCTATCTAAACCCCCCTTATCCACAACTAACTCAACATCTCTATTATCCCACATGTAAAGGGATGTAGAGATTGCTTTATCCATTGGGATATATAAAGAGCCCTCCTCCTACCTTTACACTTACACCTATTCCTTGAGAAACAAAAGAGAAGCATATAATAAATAAACTATAGCCATTTTGTCATCTTGGAGCATTCTTCATTGGAGAGGCTAGCTACTTTCATTTCTTGTATTCATCCATCCAAGTTTTGAAGTCATACGGAGATATGTAAAATGGTCTTGTAGCCATGATTTGACAAGACTCCATTCTTGCAAACCTTGAGATTCAAACACATAATCAAACATTTTGATTACTAAGGATCTAAGAACGTTCATTTCATTTTTAGCATTCAAGAGAGGTAGAAATTAATGGATTAACATGTTAGTTTGAATATTTGTTCATGTTCTACTGCAAGGATGTTAGTAGATTAGTTTTGATTAAGGTCTAAGCATGATCATGCATTGAATTTGATTTAGCTTTGCTTTAAGACTACTAGGTGTTAGTTCTAACTCTTTTTGCATTGCTAACAAATACATGTACACATTTGGCATGCCCGGTGGGAGGGATCCTTAGTCCCTTAGCATTTTAGCTTGAATTTTATTATTTTTGGCTAACCTTTGATATACACATATAGTAAATAATGTTCAATTTCTTAGGATTTTTGCTAGTATTATATGTGTAGGTTCTCATTTATAGCTATCATTTTAATGGGTTGTTTCCACTTTCAAGCTAACTTGCTAAAATGTGAAGTATTGTGAGCTTTTTTGTGTTTTTTTTCCGTACTTTGGTTGCAGGAGGGGCGCATGTGCACTAACCTTGGTGTAGGGACACTAAATTTGGCGTAGACACTTCTCGGGTGGCACAGATGCACTGTCAAAGCTTGTATCTCTATTTTCCATCCCTGGCACACATACACTAACCTCAAAGCACATACCCTAACCAGGGTGTAGGCACACCAAACCAGGTGTAAACACTCTTTCGTACTATACCTTCACTGCAGTGAAAAAACTTGTTAGGCTGGCGCATGCACACTAACCCTGGCGTAGGCATCTCTCTGGTGGTGTAGGCACCTCTCGGGTGGCGCAGGTGCTCTGTTAGAACTTGATACTACTTTTTATCTACCATGACACATATGCCATAACCCTAGCGTAGGTACCTCTCGGGTGGCACAGGCACTCTGTCAAAACTTGATACTGGTGTTTATCTACCATGGCGCACATGCCCTAATCCTAGCGTAGACATCTCTCAGGTGGTACAGGTGCATTGTGAGTCTGAAAAACACATAGGGGAACATCCAACCTAACTTGTGCACACACGCCTAAACTAGGGCGTAGGTGTATTTCAATTTTCTCAAATTAAAATGCTTAAAGTGCTAACTTCTTTACAGGTCTTATCTAATTAATGCCTATTTTTGCAGGGTATGTTTACATGCTTTTGCTAGACTAGATAGACTTGACATGCTTGCTTATAAGAATAAGGTCATGTATGCTCTTCCCTCGCATCCCTTGGGGTGATCTTGGGAATCAGAAATGATTCTTAGGTATTTTTGATGCTTTAAAATTGTTAAGAATATATGAATTGGAATGATTGAACTTGGTGTGTTTTAATTAAGTGTTTTTCCATTTGGCATCTTCTTGGATTTTACAAACATCACGTATGCTCTTCTCTTACATCCTTGGATGATCTTGAGAATCAGAAATGCTGTTTACCCTTTTTATGGAAAATTACTAACTCGTTGTGTATGACCAAAACACATGCTTGTCAAAGAAAGGTGGAATTGAAACTAAATAAAACTACTAATACAGTTGTCCTACAGGTTGCCAAAAGGTGTTCAAGAAAACCACATCAAAATTAAACAAGATAAAAAGAACATCATATTCAAAACATTGTATTATAGGTTTTGGAAAAGGGTACATTCCTATCTGCTCAACTGGAACATAAACCCTTTGGCATAATGCCTTAAGCTACAACAATGGGGGTGGTACCAGGAACCCCAAATTAGTCCACACAAGAGGGAACCTTGTGGAAAAAATGGGAAGTGATCCGCACAACCTACTTGAATAGTCATTCCTTGTGAGTTAGCGTTACCGGTTGTCTGTATGGTGACCCCAGTGATGGTACATGTAGACGCACTAGTTGCCTACTAAGCTTGAAGGGGGTAAAGTAAAGCCAAGATACTCCTAAACTAGTCATTGCAACTTGTTTGGTAAATTGAGCTTTCTTAAGATAACTTTATAACACTTAGGAAGAGAGAACCACCTAGGAAGATATTCTTTGGCCAGGAGCCCACTTTGACCATTTCAAAATAGTGTTGAGTTGTGAACCATCATTCATCACAAAAAGTGGTAAGTGTTACTTTTGTTTAGTTTTTCACTTGCCTTAAGGTGAGGAGAAACTCTACCGAAGTAAATCCAACATTTTTCACCCCCATTTTATCTACTTCATGTTCTTTTGACACTTTGTTGATCAAAGGAAGAGTGACTACCTTTGCGTACCAATTGATTGTTTCTGCCACTTTTTTGTCCGTTTATGCCTATCCATGTTTGCGGATGGGTAAGTTAAATGTCTAAAGTGTGCGGAGGCGTATTCATATCATTGGTGGCCTTTTTGATATTGATACCCATGTCAGGATTGTCATCATAGTTAGGTGTGGTTCATCATCTTGAACTTCCTTGGAAAGGTTACCTTGTTTATATCGTATCACTACAATTTTGGTATTTATGTCTTATTTCTTGTAAAATTGACCTAAATATATTTATTATAAGGTTACACTATACACATTTTAACAATTATTAGCTATACTATAAGATTTTAGTTTGATCCCATTACTAGTTTGATTTTGAAAAGTGCTATGTGTTACCACTTGTGCATGTTATATTAATATCATCTTGATATCAATACCTTACTTTCTCACAAAGTTTGGTTAACATAACTTGTTGACATTGTTGTGTCACTCACAAATTGTAACTGGCACTTTTTGAGATATAGGTATTAATTGAATTTGAGCTTACTTCTATTATACCTTGTTAGGAGGTCACATTAACTTCTTGTATTTACTTACGTCTTATTCATCCCCCTGAACTTGACATAAGTGAGGACATCTTATTAGTTATCTTACGACACCAACTATCATTTTGAGACAAAATTAGGAAGTAATTCATTCATTTGATAGGCTTAGGTACCAAACATTGTGTCACTATTGACATGTTACTCTATCACATTGGTACTTTAACATTTATACTCATTCATATTCTTGACATTATTTTTACATTTCACTTAGGTGTGATCAATTTTTTTTGAACACGTTTACAACTTACATTGGTGAAACTGTTGTGCATCATGGCTCCTAAAATATGATTAGGGCTCAAAAAGCAAACATACGAAGCAAAACAAGCGCAATCTTGGGAAGCCTAAAAAAAAATGGGTCAAAACCTTTTATTGGTCATGATCTAAGGACTCTATTTTCCACAAAAAAAGAGATAGAAGACATGGTAGATCATAGTGGTGACGAACTGGAATCCCCACATGCGGAGTTTGAATTTGATCACACCTTATTAGATGAATTCCTTTTTAGAAACAAGGATAGGGTGTTGGCACGAGTTGTACAATTGTGAGACAAAATGCCCACTGAACATGAAACAATCCCACCTACAAATAACGCCAATGATGAGGAGTGACCTCTTATCAACATGGAGGATATTTTAACAAATGGGCATGCTTCTACCTCAAACGTGGGAAACAATAATGTAGTGGGACATAGAATACCCTTTATTAAAGTGCCACGTAGAATTAGGTTAGGAAACGAGAATGTTGAAGAACCTCCACAATATGAAGAAGAAGAGGAACCTATGGAAGAAGAAGTCACTATTCAGCAACAAATTAGCAACCTTAGTCAAAAATTAGCCTTTCTAACCTCTTATGACAAAAGGAAACAAGAAAGAATGTCCAAAATGCAAGGCCTAAGGTCAAAATTAGTGAACTTCATAGGGGAAGTCAAGGAGAAGACACTATGGAGCATCATCGTGTATATATCCTTGCTTCTCCTACTAAAGAACAATTAATCACACAAGAAGTACAATATATGAAAGAAACACTCGCAAGCCTTCAATAAAGCAATGTGGGGAGCATTAGAAAATATAAATATGAATAACTATGTCCCCATTATTTTGACAAAGCTATGACACTTCAACCTTTCCCTAAAAAATTTGACATGCCAAAATTTGACAAATACAGAGGAAAGGGGGACCCACGAGATTATGTAAAGGATTTCTATATGGCATGTCAAGAGGTGTCCTATAGTGATAATTATCTGAAATGATTCTTTCCCAAGAGTCTAGGAGGTCAAGCCTTGGAGTGGTTTACTCATTTACCTCGGGGGTATATTTTTAATTGGCTAGAATTGGCAGAGAGGTTTGTGTGTCACTTCTCATACAATATAGAAAATGATATCACCATGGCAAACTTATGTGGCACCAAACAACGTCCCAACGAGAAATTCACTAGCTTCATACAACAGTGGAGAGGGATATCTAGTTGCTTCCCTTGCGCATTCCCTGAAAACATCTGGTAAGTATCTTTGTGGCCAACCTAAATCCAGACATTGGTTTCCACCTTCAAATGCATTGTGTTCACACTTTCAAGGAGTTCATTGAAAAAGGTGTTCAAATAGATAAATCCCTTATTTCCAAAGGAAATCTTAAGTCATAATGTAAGGATAACCAAAATGTTAAACCTACGGAGAAGATGAAAATATTTAACAAAAACAAAAACATGGTGGGAGATGGGATCACAGAATCCAAATGTGTGCAAACGGTTCAAACTGGTCAACCTTTTAAATTGACTAAAGGACATATTCAACCACCACCTAAATGATGAATGTTCACTCCTCTCAATGAGCCTTTATCAGTTATATTGAAAAAATTGGATGCAACTCACATGGTGACTCATCCCATGACACAAACCTTTGATGACAATGCTCCAAAAACGTCATGGTACAAAGAGCATGACTATTGTGAATTACATCGTGTTAAGGGACATAAAACAGACAAATGTCTATGACTTCATCACTACATCCAAGACCTCATCGACAATGGGGAGACAAAAGTGGATAACCCAGAAAAAACTTAGACACCCAACGAAAAGATGGGGATATATAAAGAACCATTCCTCAAACATGGTATGTTAGAGGAGTCAAAGCCAAATCGAGGAGAGTCATCCCAAAGTTATAAAGCAATGGATTATCTATATACCAAGAAAGACAACAATCATTATGATTCACTCATTGGATGTATTCTCTCTCCTAGCGACCATGTGAACACCAGTCAAATCAAGGGAAAGGATTATGTTGGGGTAATAAGGCATTCCCGCCTCATGATTCTTGAACCCTCTCCATCCACCCCGCAAAATGGTAGGTATAACCTCTTAGAACAACTTGAGAAAACGTTTGCTAAGATTTTGATCTTGGATCTTCTTAAGATATCAAATGTACATAAAGACATTTTGTACCAAACTTTTCAGGGGTTAGGAGTGCCACTAGAAGTAGATCCTACACATCTTTAGGCCATAGTAGAAAACATTCTACCAACTGAGCACATTGCCTTTAATCATAGGGAAATCCCTATTGAAAATCCAACACATAATATCCCTTTCTATATTGAGGTATTCGTTACCCGGTGAAAGATCAAACGGGTGCTTGTGGATAATGAATCAAGGTTGAATATATGCACACTAAAGTTTGTTAAGCAACTGGGACATACTAAAGTAGACCTCAATTCAAACATCATTACCATAACCAATTACGAAAATGTGAAAAGAGAGTTAGCTAGCACAATCACATTTCCCATGGAAGTCAGTCCCACTAGTCATCACACAAAGTTTCATGTCCTAGACTTAGAAATCCCATTTAATATTCTTCTAGGCTGACTGTGGATTCATGTCATGTAGGCCATGCCATCAAAATTCCATCAATGCATTAAACTGAAGCACGAGAGACACAATGTCACAATACAAAGAGATTCAAAGCCCTTCGCTCATTACAGAGCTCTTAATAATTTTACACGTAAGGGTACCTATATGTGTCCGTCCACCGATATAACTGTTCCTCTTCAATCTGAAGCCATGGAGTCCTAGGTGGATCAAGATTCTCTCAGTTCTTGCACCCATGGTGCCTTTATATCAACTTCTCCTTTTGATTTATGAGAGATGAAGGTTCTGGAATAAGGTTGTGGAGAATATAATGTGCAACAAACCCTCTTAGTTTTGTACCTCTCATTGTCACTTAAAACTAGAGGTCGACCTGAATATCATTTCAGACAACCTACAGATGAGAAAACTATTGGGACGTTTTTACCTGAAGGCTTGCTAGTTGAAGAAAAAATGTTGGATCCACCTATGACTTGGGTCCTAGAAGATACTCAACCAACTTGCTACCAAACCCATGAATATGAGAAATCTAGTCAAATGATGTACTCCATGGGCTACAAGGGTCTAGGATGCGGAAGGAATGAATAATGAAAATGAGAACTAGTGCCTCTCCCACATTTTAAAATAGAAAGGTATGGCATTGGAATTCACCCTTATGGGGTACATCCCAATGATCAAGATGCTACCTAATTTGAATGTGAGGATATTTCTGACTATTTAGACAGTGATATAGATTCCCACTGTAGCCAATATGAGGATCTTGCCTCTATAAACCTATTCATGAATACCGCTGTCCTCACCATAACCCCTACGGAACCTACACTTGACCTCGTTTACCCTTGCCTTGTTGAATGAGACCAACAACGTCATATGTCACTAGATCTATTTGAGAATGATGAAGCTATTGCAAAATTCATGGGCATTTGGGATACAATCCCTATTGGAGACCATAAAAAGGGCTTCTATATTGACTTAGATAACTGTGCCTACTTTGGAGAAGAAGTTGAGCTTCATGGTCAACAAAATTTAAGAAAAAGTGAGGGTGAAAATTCCCATGAGAAGCCTCGACAAAAATCAAAGTACAATTCACACAGTGAAAACCTCTTTGAGGCACTGATAGAAAAACAAGTGTAAAAATCAAAAGACAATAAAAGTGACCATGCCAAGGATGAAAATCTCATGGAGACATCCTTGGACGAATATCTCAAATTTCCTCCTGATCCTATGCGTATGGAGGATTTATCAAAGTTACTAGTAGAAGAGACTATTGATGTAAACATTGGCATAGGAGAGGACCCAAAAATAGTCAAATTGGGAGCTTCGCTCTTGGCACGGGAATAGAAAACATTCACCATGCTGCTACGAGAGTTTGTAGATGTATTTGCATGGTCCTATAAGGATATGCAAGGATTAGATCCAAATTTTGTCATGCACAACTTAGTTGTACATGTAGATGCTAAGCCTATTAAGAAAAAGCTCAGAAAGATGCACCAGAGGGTAGATCTCATGGTCAAGGAAGAATTAGAAACATTGCTTGTGACAGGATTCATTCAGCCCATTAATTACTCCGAATGGATATCCAACATCGTCCTTGTCTAGAAAAAACCTGTGGGGATCATAATCTACATGGATTTTAGAGACATAAATAAGGCATGCCCTAAGGATGATTTTCTATTACCAAATGTTGATATGATTGTGGATTCAAAAACAGGATATGAAATGTTATCTCTTATGGATGGCTTTTCAAGTTATAATCAAATCAAGATATCCGATGAAGATCAACACAAGACGGATTTTACAACTCCTTGGGGTACCTTCTATTATTAGGTAATGCCGTTTGGTATTAAAAATGTAGGAGCTACTTATAAAAGGGAAATGACGGTAATTTTCCATGATATGATCCATGATATCGTGGAAGACTATGTGGATGATATCCTCAAGAAATATAAGACAAGGGAGGATCACCCTACTATTTTCTTCATATCTTTAAATGCCTACGAGAGTACAAGGTTTGTTTAAACCCAAAGAAAAGTGTGTTTGGTGTGCTATCAGAAAAATTGGTGGGTTTCATTGTATCAAGAAGATGAATTGAGGTAGCCATGCTAAAGTGTCTACTATTACTGAGATGCATCCTCCTAAAAACATTAAGTAACTGCGCAACTTACAGGGAAAAATATAGGCTATTCATCACTTCATCTCCCAGCTTGTTGATAAGTGTCATTCATTCACCAACCTACTTAAAAAGGATGTTGCCTTTATCAGGGGACCGGAGTAATAACAGACCTTCACCTTGCTTACGAAATACTTGGATCATTCTACTAAGGGAATCTGACATCGTGTTTATGCATCAAAAGTCGGTCAAGGGACAAGTACTTGCTAATCAATTAACAGAAGCACCTTTATAAGGCACTGAACCTTTGAATCTATATTTTCCAAATGCCTCATTACTGTACATTGAAGAATCTATCATGTGGCAGATACACTTTGATGGGTCTTTTACTTTTCACGGTTTAGGGGCAGGTGTGGTCCTCATTACTCCTTCTGGTGACTCCATATCTCAAGATTTTCGTCTTGGTTTTCCTTACACAAAAAATATCACAAAGTATGAAGCACTCATCATTGGGATGAAGCTCACCATCAAATGGAACATTCATCATGTTAAGATTGTTGGTGACTCTCAGTTAATCATCAAGAAAGTTAATGATGAGTACAAAGTTAAGGATGAAAAACTCATCCCTTACAAGAAGCTGGTAGAAACTCTGAAAGAGTATTTTTTTGGCATCACATTTGAACATATTATAAGAGCACAAAAAAAATCTATATATGCTCCCAAAGCGATCACGTGGGGTTCTGTGGTCATACCTTCCAAAGCATCACAAGTCAACTGACATACACCTCTCAAAGCATCACAAAATCTATGCTAGCATATACATGCCAAAGCTAGAAAAAACCAAACAAGCCTCCAATGTTGCACTAATTCACAATTACCCATGGTATGAGCTCCATCTTCATGTCTCCCTCAAAGTCTCTTATGCATCACTTAAGCCTCTTGATGTCTCCGTTCTGAGATACTATTATGCCTCCCTCAAGTCTCTTATGTCACACTCAAGTATGTTATGTATCCCTTTTAGGAGTTCGGTACACCTTATGGCCCTAGGCTATGATGGGAGTCCAGGCACCCCTAACTCTATAGTGACATAATTGATCTCAGTGGTTCAACAACCCGTTAGTTATCTATAACTCCTTGGAGTGTACAAAGCCCATACTAACGGAAGCGGGTCCATAGGTTCAACCAACTCAATGGTGATAGTAGGCATGACCCTATTGGCACTACTATGGTAACTGACTATTAGCAATCGACTGTAAGAATCAGTTTCAAATACAAAGTGGCTGAAGTCTGGAAGCCTTGGAATCCAGGCTCCATAACAACTTTTGCAACCCATGAAAACCCCCTAAACATTTTTTAAACTAAGTGGACATAAAATGGACAAATAGCCATAGTTTAGTGCAAAAATTTGCATGTTAGTGGCCACAACCAAATAAAATTCCAAAAATATAAGAACACATCAATCAATAAAACAGTTGGTTGTAGAAAGAAGAAAAATGGTCAATCTTATGACCTATGTAATACGTGCTAGAGAAATCCAAGTTCATCACGATATCAGCTTATGTGGATCGGTATAAGCATTCACTAAAGGGGTACTCAATGAGTTTTTGACAACTCAAAATCATTCGAGCCTCAAACTCATAAAGGATAACATAATCAAATAATTTCAACTATCATCATCTCTATCTAAATCATCCCTCCCACCATATTATCCACAAGAGCTCAATGGATAGTCCGAGGCCACTAACTAAGACTTAGGATTGAATCCATGTGATAACCATGGTAAGGAGAGATAAAGGTCGTACATGTCACCATGTACAAATCCACCCAGCTCTTTAGGCTGTCCATGAAACACAATATCTATTCACACTCCTATTGGTGCAAGTGCCATATTCCCTGGTCAAATGAAACAAAAGTGGGTTTCATCAGACTTATGTAATTGAGCTCCACTTCCCTAAGAATCTCTCTTAGGGATTACTCGGCTCGAGGATGACTGGTATCGAATGGATAGACTGCCAGAGTTGTCAACTCCAAGACGATAAACACATCCATGCCTTGATTTACCTTCATAGGGTGTGTTAGTGTAGAGTTTAACTAGAAATAACAACATAACTACATCACTAACTTGTCAATTTGAGGTTGGTGATTTGGTCATGAAGGAGAATCAGTTTAACATATAGCGTCTTACACGATGAGTATATAGGACAAGGTATGAACACAATCATTACTTTCACAGGACCTTATGATATCAGGCCACATTATGGCACATGAGCATGCACCCAAAGTTTCAATCACTATACAATAGGTGATCATACACTGCGAGCCCATGAATGCCATGCACCGTTAAGCAATTCTATGACATGAACCATGGCACGATATTACAAAAATTATACATATGAGGAACACAATGTCTAACATTAATCAACATATAGTCAATTGTAATTATAACATAAGTGACACACACGATTCATCACAACACTGGTGATGACATCAGTGATACAAACCAATTAATTTTGGCACCAATTTGGATAGGTCATTAGGTGAATACCAGTCAATGCAACTTCATAATGGGATGATGCCAAAATGCTCACAAGCACTCTAAAATTCACAATGAACATTACTTTTCACTTGGCAACAAGGGCTAGTACATCACACATGAATTCCTCATGAGAATCCAAAAAAAAGGAGAGCCTAATACTCTCATCACAAGCCTTACATCCGACATTGTCTAACAATTATGCGTCTACGTGAGGGCATGCACAACATGTTTCTATTCACAATATCACAATTACGATGTTGGGAACATAATAACATATATCACATTAACTCTTCCAATCTCCACCACCACCGTCCAAAACCTTGCACAACTCCAATATGTCCCCCCATTCAACGTTCGAGAGTATGGACGCTTTCTCTGGTTACCTAATGTATAGCTCCAGACATTTATTATATACAAACATACAAACAGTTCAAATACTAGAATGATTTTTTTTGACTTACATTTCTCACTACACAACACCACAATTGACTCCAAGTAGAGAACTCTCAACAATGCATAAGACACTTATATAAGTTATCAAACCCTAAACAATAGAAACATTGAAAACACCATATACATGTTGATGTAACACTTAACCCCAATAGAACGAATTGTTTCACAATGACCCAACCACATAGAAAAAGGGACCACAAGGATTGAAAAACCTTACAACACAATCATCACCATAGATTACGCGTTATCTTAGTTACTTGATTAACTTGATTGCTAAGAACAGTTGCTTCATGAAAGGATACATTTGTATCCTTTGTTCCACCTACAAATACTGTCTTAGGATTCATCTTCACTTGATTCAGACTTACAGTTCATTACCACTTGTGAATATTGAAGTCTCTTTATCCCTTACAATGAATCATGGTACAACTTGTTGTAATTGGTTTGCCATATGTTCAAATTGCATAGCAAATTTCCTAATTCTCTCATTCCAGTTATATGTGCATCATTATGCTTCTCAAACATTTATTCATATGTTTATCAATTTTACCACATCTGATACATCAAGTGAATATGCATCATGATGTCAAGAAAGAAATCTTAGGATACATCATACAGGGAGATGCTAAGATTCATAGATCACATTTCCTCCCATAAACATTCTTTGAAAGAGGGATCGCATATATCAAAAATATTTCCCCCCCACACCCATATCGTTACTATCAGTTCAATAACTTCTTGGATCGATTCAACATTTCCACATCAAGAAATTTTATTTAGATTTATTCTATATTTTTTGTTTTCTAGAAAGTTTGATGTCCCAAGGGAAATTCATATTCTTTCATAACACATGAAAAAATGTTTAATTAAGTTATAAGGAAACATCATAAGAGTGACATCCATATATCCATGAACTCAATCAAAAATAACAAACATTTTACTCTTATATGCTCATAAACTCTTATATCGCATCTAAAATGGTCTCATATATTAGCATGTGTTTGGTATAACAATTGTAAAAAAAAGATATACAATTTTTACTATACACTAAAAATCTGGCTGTCGCTTTGAGGCATACAAAAAGGAGTCATATACTTAGATCAAAGAATACATCTGCCATTTATCAGAGGCAATCTGTCACACACTGCTACTACATAAACACATGATGGTAGCATCAAGACATCCAGCTTGTTTCATTTAAATCCTTCACCACAAGAGGCAATCATAGAATATGAATTACTACCTTTTTTTGGTTGACTTGTGCCACTCAGATAGGGTACAAAGTTGGAATTTGGGCATCGTGGTGGTAGGCGATACACCCCTTTTTTGTTTCTACACTGGTCTCTTAAGACAATGCTATTTTAAAACGAGTTGCATTTTATAAGAGCCTAAGTGCACAATTTCTGACCCACAAGTTAACCCCCTTAATCAGCCAGGGTTTGGTTATAAGAAGGTGCCAATTGCAACTAAGCCAGATCTATGCCCCATAATATATACGAGTTTATAGGTAGAGAAGCTCATATTCTTATGCTAAAGCTAGATCTCTGTCAATCTGAAATGTCACCACTGTGCCATATGTGCGTTCGTAACCAAGGTAACACATTTATCTGCAATGAACTATAGAGAGCTCAGACTAAACCCGCTACCTGAAATCATAGCTCTCAAACCTATCTCTCTACTAGTATCACAGGCTGTAGTTGAGCATATGTATCCCGATATAGGAATATCACCTGAGCCATCTATGAAGTTCCATTTATTGTATCTAACTTGAGTGCACCAGAATTGGCAGTCCACTAGAGGGTCCTAAGGAAGTGCATTTGTTCTGCTTACACCAGAAATAGTTTGACCATGTCGTTCCTAACCTTCGGGTTTATGACGACGTTGCTAAACAGTTACACTCAAAATATGGATGATAATGTAGAACTATGAGATCTTAGCATTACTTAAGCCAAAAGGTTACATCAAGCTCCTAGATTTTATTGAAAATGGATAAGTTTAAGTGGGTCAAACAACTAAAATACATGTGGGAATAGATACTCCTGTTTTTGTTAAAAAAACATAATAGAGTGACTTTCGTGCCCCCCACCATTTTTTAGCACCATTTAGTATTTTAAGAAAACCCTTTGGTAGAAATCATAGCTAGGAGCATCTAGTTTGGGCTCCATTTTTAAAAATTTTTTTAGCATAATATTTTTTTATTTATGATTTTTCTAGTACAAAAATTTTATGTTTTGAAAAATAACACTCATGGAGCTCCGACCGTGCCCCTCCCCCCCCGCCAACTACCTCAAAAAAATATCAAAAAATTAGAAACCTTTTCATTTTGAATATGTATAGAATTATGCCTAGTTTGGGCTAGTATAACATTTTTTTAATTTCGATCACCCAAAAAAAAGATACACCATGAAAGATAGACATATTTACACTTCAAAAAATAGCTATAAAAAGGCATAGTTAGAAAATAAATAATATGGAAACCTTATATTAGTTAGAAAATTTGGAAAAATATATTTTTAGAAAGAAGAGACTCTGCTCTACGTCGTAACATTCATAATTTTATCAAAAAATGGATCACCCATTGTTTTATTTTGATTTATCATAGAGGAAGTGTCATTTTTACATTTTCTTGTAAAAACTCATTGTTTGTTGTGTTTGTGCAGGTCCATGCCTCAGGCTTGGGGATCCAAACATAGATCCCAAGCCTTGAGGCATGGCTTGGGAAAAGAGAAAACACATGTAACGCGTTACATAACGCATACACATTTTTCTTTGTTTTATATATTGTGGCCCCCAACATCCCTTTCATCTCTTTCATGGGAATTCTGCAAACATTCTGTTTTGTCTGCAATATTCTCTACATTCTTGCACGATTTTTTAGTATTTCATTTTGTCCCCTACCCCACTAGTTTAATTTTTTCTAATCATGGGTGATAAACGTCAAGCTAAGGACAAGAGGAAAGTCAAGAATAAGACACTGGAAGCAATTGGAAGAGAAGAGAATAAAGAAATTGAAGAGAATGCAAAAACTTCGAGCAGGGCAAGGTACATCCACTATATCAAATGTAGCTAATGTATTAGAAAATTGGGATGAAATACATAATGAAAATGTAGAGAATAATGATTTTGCAATGAATAATGATATTGAATTGAATGATAATGTTGGTATGGATGAAGAAATTGATATGAATCCAATTGTTGAACCCTTACTTGAGAATCCAAATGTTAACCCCAGAAATTTGTATGAAAACACTGAATGAAGAAAGTAACCTTGTAAATGAATCTTCACCTCTAAGAACACCTCCTTCCATTTTTGTGAAGAAAACCAATTCACTTAATTGAAATTGATGAAAACATTATAAAACCAATGCCTAACAAAATGTCTGAAAGAAATGCGAGAAGAAAAACTAGTGGAATTTGGGATAATTACTTTGAGAATTTAAATGACACACAAAGATGTCAATTATTTGTTTCATTGATGAAATTAATTAAGATGAGACCTATAATGAAGACCCTGGGGTTAAGAACATCTAATGTTGTTGATCAAAATGCGTCAATTGTTGAAAACATACATAAAGCATACCAAACTATAGGTGGCAAAAGACGCACCAAAGATAGTAATGCTACACGATGTGCACTAACTAATTGTATAGTAAGTGATAAAACAATTAATAAACACTTGATTAGAAAAACAAGCAGTGCTTTGAAGCTAAACAGAAAAACACTAATGAAAGCAATAGAGAGACATAAACGTTTTGAGTTAGTCAATAACACTGACTATTGGGATTTCTCTAGTAGACTTCCATGAAAAGACAAGAATACATCTGATATTCTAAAAGAATTAATTGTAAAATTTTGGAATGAGAACACAAGGGTGTCACCGAATAGAAGAGATACAGTAAAAAGAAGAATAGGTTCTCGTAATCATGAATTGTGTGCAAAACATTTCTTAGATATGACTCAAACAAATTGTTCTCTAAGTTTAAAAATGAAAATCCACAAATTAACATTAGCCAAAGATTCTTTGAAATGAGCAAACCCTTTTATGTGAAAATCAATCACTCACGTACCACTTGTTGTTGCAGGCATCATGTTGAATTTTCAATGCATTATGATGTTTTTTGTCAAATACGTAGTGTTTTGCATACTGACATCATGTTGCAGGAGTGTGGAATAAATGTCCCACAAAAATCTTCAAGGGAATTTATTCCGACAATATTTTGTGAAAAATCAACAAGACAATTTTTTTTTATAACAAAGCATGTTTGGATGGAACGTGCAATGTATGCGGTGGCTTTCCAAATCTGAAAAGTTGTATCCATGAGGAGAGTACATATTCAATAGGAAAATAATTGGTTGATTTCACCAAATATAAATCAGTGGCATATCAATTAAAAGATGGAAAAGAATCTAAGAGGTGTGAGCTTGTTACAAAATAATTACCTGTATCAGAATATATGGTCAAATTCAGAGAGGAAATTTTTTATGAGTATGCAAGGTACACACATAGAGCTCGATGGTTGGATGAACAATTCAAGTTAAGAAAGGACACATTCCCACTTAGTACTATTGTTTTAGTAGTTGACTTCGCAGAGAATTACACATTGCAGCCACAAATGGAGGTTTAGTCTCAATATTATAACTCAGTGCAAGTTTCTATTTTTGTGCATATAACATTCATGCACTCTCCTGAAAGCACTGAGCAAGATCAAAAAATATTAAGAGAGTATCATTTCTACATTAGTGATGATCAAAAACATTCTATAGAATATGTACAAGGGTGTTTCCAGGTGTTTTTATGTGAACTTGAATGAGAGGAACATTAGTTTCGATCAACATTACATTTGGTCGGACAACTGTACATCACAATTCAAGAATGCACAGATGTTTTATTGGCTAAGTAGGATGCAAAAAGAAACAAATGTACAACATATCTAGAGTTTTATTGAGGCAGGGCATGGAAAAGGAGAGCATGATGGTGCAGGAGCATGTGTGAAAAGAGCACTTGCAAGAGAAGAGTTAAAGTTCAAGGATGGTGCTAAATTTACAGATGCAAAAAGCATTGTTGATTGGTGTGTCAAGAATATGGGCCATGAATCTCAAGAGAGATCAATGGTTCATAGATATTTTTGGTTGATAGAGCAACAACATCTGACAAACTTTGAAGATTGTATGACAAGTTGCAGGATCAAGTGATATGCACTCATTCCGTAGTTCAGATGCAAATGCTTGGACTATTTATACTAGGTGCATGACATGTTTTTGTATATCATGCATTGATTTTGCGTGGAATGAATGTGAGTCACAACAGTGGGTGGATGAATGGACTTGTAGACCTCTAATTCCACTCGACACACATCAAGTTCCACGAGCATTACAACTTACAGGGTCTTCAGATCAAATGACAACATCACCTGACTTTGACCAAGTCTTTGATTTAGTGCAACAAGGTACATACATATATGTACATGCCATGTTTTAGATTTATAAATTATTAAATGGTCAACTCTTAATGTATTTATAAATTAACTAACAGTTTTTTACTTTGTGATACATAGGGCACATTTTTGTAGTTATTGATGGAATTTAACGAAGAGGGAACATACTACTTCTTATCTCGTTGTGTAGAGGGGAAAAAAATTTGACTTCCATAGTCATTGATGGTGAAGACCTTGAGTATCCCACTGGATCAGTGGTAGTCACTGGAACTTGGCTTCGATGATATCCTATCAAAAAATCAAACATTTGGTTGTTTGAAGACTATGAAGTACATCAGAAGATACTTCACTATTCACATTTGGTCCTTGCAACAAATATTAAATTGATCAAATATCGAGGTCGGCCATCAAACAAAACTTTGTGGAAGGTTCGTGAATCAGATCATGAAGAAATTCTTGCTACTGTCAAGAATAGAGTTGATCCTTGTGGTTCATTGGATTGAATTTGCAAAGGTATGTTCTTCATGAATTTAATTTGAATATTTACTTAAATGATTTTGTTTAAATTTTGTATGATTTAAAATTCTATTTAATTTCTTACTAACATGTTTATGTAGGTTAGTGGTGCCAAAAAAGCTTCCACCTTCACGTGGTTGGCACTGTCAGTAGAGAATTTATTATTCTTGAAGCCAAGTGAAGCTAAGAAAAATTAAATATTAGAAAGGAACAAGAAACAGAAATTCTCATTTCACCACCTATATTGTAAAAATATCTTATTAAAATTCTCATTTCACCACCTATATTGTATGAACCACCTATATTAGTCAGGTGCTTGGCAATGGACAACCTTACACTGACTTAGTCTGAATGGAGATGGAGAAAAATGTGAGAGGATTTCGTAGAGGGCCTTGACATGGAGGTCTCAGATCTAACGATGACATCTCTAGGTGCCACGGAGTCTGAGAAATCACTCGTCGAAAGATATGGCGTGATTGGGCCTCAGGGCTCTTAAGCAACTACGCCGGACGGGGTAGCCTGAAAGCACAGGGAGTGTAGGGAACCAAAATGAATGCCTCCACTAGCATTCACCTGGCCACCCTGACATGTTGGCATAGTTGGTTTGGTCCCACGAGCTTCCGTTTGCAAACTACAGCCTCTGGCAGCCCTAGACACTGACTCAGACTGCACTATTTCTTGCATTTGTAAAAAATAACACAATGAGAGAACCAAATGGAGATGGAGAAAATAAAGAGAGGATTTCATAGAGGGCCCCAAATGTGGAGGTCTCAGATCTGACGAGACATCTCTAGGTGCCACGGAGTTTGAGAAATCACCCATCGAAGATATGGTGTTTGGGCCTCAGGGCTCTTAAGGGACTACGCCCGGATAGGGTAGCCCGAAAGCACGGGAGTGTAGGGAACCAAAATGAATGCTCCAATAGTGTTCACCTAGGCCACCTTGACGTGTTGGCGTAGTTGGTTCGGTCCCACGAGCTTCCGTTTGCAAACTACAACCTTTGGCAGCCTTACACTGACTCAGACTGCACTATTTCTCACGTTTTGCAAACAATAGCACAAATTGAGAGAACCAAATGGAGACAGAGAAAACCATATGAGAGGATTTTGTAGAGGGTCCTCACATGGGATCTCTTGGATCTAACAAGATGTCTTTAGGTGCCACGGAGTTTGAGAAATCACCCGTCAAAGATATGGCGTGATTAGGCCTCAGTTTTAAGACACTACGCCCAGATGGGGTAGCCCCGAAAGCATGGGGAGCATAGGGAACAAAAAATAAACCGATCCACTAGCATGTTCAATAGGACACCCCCGATGTGTTGGCATAGTTGGTTCGGTCCCACGAGCTTCCGTTTGCAAACTACAACCTCTGACAGCCCTATACTGACTCAGACTACACTATTTCTTGCGTTTGCAAACAATAGCACAATGAGAGAACCAGATGGAGAAGGAGAAAACCATGAGAGGATTTCATAGAGGGCTCCTGAACATAGAGGTCTTGAATCTAACGAGACATCTTTAGGTGCCACGAAGTTTGAAGAAATCACTCGTCAAGATATGGCGTGATTGGGCCTCAGGGCTCTTAAGCGACTACGCCTGGACGGGGTAGCCCGAAAACATGGGGAGCATAGGGAACCAAAATGAATGCCTCTAATAGCATTCACCAAGGCCACCCTGATGTGTTGGCGTAGTTGGTTTGGTCCCACGAGCTTCCATTTGCAAACTACAGCATTTGACAACCCTACACTGACTCAAACTGCACTATTTCTCACGTTTGCAAACAATAGCACAACGAGAGAATTATATGGAGACGGAGAAAACCATGAGAGGATTTCATAGAGGGCCTCAACATAGAGGTCTTGGATCTTACGAGATGTCTCTAGGTGGCCACGGAGTCTGAGAAATCACCCGTCGAAGATATGGCATGAATTATGCCTCAAGGCTCTTAAGAGACTATGCCCGGACGGGGTAGCTCGAAAGCACGGGGAGTGTAGGGAACCAAAACGAAGCCTCCACTAGCATTCACCAAGCCATTGAGATGTGTTGGCATAGTTGGTTTGGTCCCACGAGCTTCTGTTTTTAAACTACAGCCTCTGACAGCCCTACACTGACTCAAACTGCACTATTTCATGCTCGTTTGCAAACAATAAGACAACAAGAGAACTGGATGGAGATGGAGAAAACTGCGAGAGGATTTTGTAGAGGGCATCAACATGGAGCTCTTGGATCTGACGAGATGTCTCTAGGTGGCATGAAGTTTGAGAAATCACCCATTGAAGACATGGCGTGATTGGGCCTCAAGGCTCTTAAGGGACTACGCCCGGACGAGGTAGCCTAAAAGCATGGGGATTGCATAGGGAACCAAAAAAAAATGCTCCAATAGAGTTCACCTAGCCACCCTGATGTGTTGGCATAGTTGGTTTTGTCCCATGCTTCTGTTTGCAAACTACAGCCTCTGGCAACCCTACACTGACTTAAACTGCACTATTTCATGCGTTTGCAAACAATAGGACACAACGAGAGAACCAGAATGGAGATGTGAAAAACTGCATAGAGGATTTCATAGAGGGATTCAACATGGAGCTATCAGATCTAACAAGACATCTCTAGGTTCCATGGAGTCTGAGAAATCACTCGTTGAAGATATGGCGTGATTGGGCCTCGGGGCTCTTAAGGGACTATGCCTGGACGAGGTATCCTGAAAGCACGGGGAGCGTAGGGAACCAAAAAGAATGCTCCACTAGCATTCACTTAGCCACTCTGATGTGGTGGCATAGTTTTTTTCAGTCCCACAAAATTTTTTTTGCAAACTACAACCTCTGACATCCCTACACTGACTCAAACTGCACTATTTTTGTGCGTTTGCAAACAATAGCAGAGCAAGAGAACTAGATGGAGACGAAGAAAACCATGAGAGAATTTCATAGAGGGATTCAATGTGGAGCTCTCAGATCTGATGAGATGTCTCTAGGTGCCACGGAGTCTGAGAAATCACCCATCAAAGATATGGCATGTGGTTGGGCCTCAGGGCTCTTAAGCGACTATGCCTGAACGAGGTAGCCCAAAAGCACGAGGGAGCACAGGTAACCAAAATTAATGCTCTCCACTAGCATTCACCTAGCCACCCTGACATGTTGGAAAATTTTGGTTTGGTCCCACAAACTTCTGTTTGCAAACTACAGCCTCTGGCAGCCCTACACTGACTCAAACTGCACTATTTCACCAGTTTGCAAACAATAACATAGCGAGAGAACTAGATGGAGATGGAGAAAACCACGAAAGGCTTTCATAGAGGGCTTTAACATGGAGCTCTCAGATCTAACCAGACATCTCTAGGTGCCACGGAGTCTGAGAAATCACCCGTTGAAGATATGGCGTGATTGGGCCTTAGGGCTCTTAAGCGACTACGCCCGAATGAGGTAGCCCGAAAGCACGGGGAGCGTAGGGAACCAAAAATAAGCCTCCACTAGCGTTCACCAAGCCACCCCAATGTGTTGGCGTAGTTGGTTTGGTCCTAAAAACTTCCATTTTCAAACTACAACCTCTGGTAGCCCTACACTAACTCAAACTGCACTATTTCACGCATTTGCAAACAATAACATAGCAAGAGAACCAGATGGAGATGGAGAAAAACTGCGAGAGGATTTCGTAGACTACAAAAATCTAACCTAAATAGTCAGAGTAATAGACTAAATCAGTATTCTATTTCTCACATATAAAATGAATTTCTACCTTCAAAAAAGAAACTATGGGTGAATGCTCAATCAAAAAATAAATTACAATTCTAAATGAGTTTCAGGCTCAATTATCAATACTTCATTGTAGTTTTTCTTGCCAGTATGCTACTTTTGGAACTACCTGGTTTGATTTGTGAAGTTGAAGCAGCAGGGATTAATAAAAATAATCAACTTGGCATGTTGTCCTTAAGATTATCCATGATTCTATCGACAACATCACATAGATCTTCCATTCTAGTTAAGTTGTGATCCTTCCACGCTTCCCATTTTTCCTTTTCTTTTGCTCGTATCTTCTCTTTAAGTTCTTCTAGATGTTTTTGGGTAATCAAATTGACTCTTTATGACTTTCAAGAGGCATTTCTTCTTGAATCATAGTGACATCTTCACCTAATTTTTTTTCTTCACGATGTTCATTGTCATCTAAAGTTGAAGACTGAATATTTATATGGCCTTCGGCTTCTTTTTGGGCACAAACAACCTTTTGTAATGTCCAAAAAAAACTCAGGCTCTTCATTCTCTGTTTAATTGCTAGATATTCATTCTTTCAAAATGAATAGTTGGAACATTGTGGTCTCCCCTACAAAACTAAGTTCATAATTCTACATAGTTGCATCCTATGGAAAAATCATTGAACATTGGTGGTTTCCTCCACCCATGCTTTCGGGCTACCCCGTCCGGGCGTAGTCGCTTAAGAGCCCTAGAGGCCCAATCACACCATATCTTTGACGAGTGATTTCATTAGACTCCATGGCACCTAGAGACATTTCTCGTTAGATCTGAGACCTCCATGTTGGGGCCCTCTATGAAAATCCTCTCGCGGTTTTCTCCATCTCTATCCAGTTCTCTCGTTGTGCTATTGTTTGCAAATGTGTGAAATAGTGCAGTCTAAGTCAATTGTAGGGTTGCTAGATGTTGTAGTTTGCAAACGGAAGTTCACGGGACTGAACCAACTATGGGAACACATGTCCAAATGGCTTGGTGAATGCTACTGGAGGATTTTTTTTGGTTCCCTACACTCCCCATGATTTTGGGCTACCTCGTTCGGGTGTAGTCTCTTAAGAGCCCCGAGACCAAATCACACCTTATATCTTCGATGGGTGATTTCTCAGACTCCGTGGCACCTAGAGATGTCTCGTTAGATCTGAGACCTCCATGTTGGGGCCCTCTATGAAATCCTCTCACAGTTTTCTCCATCTCCATCCGGTTCTCTCACTATGCTATTGTTTGTAAACATGCGAAATAGTGTAGTCTGAGTCAGTGTAGGGCTGCCAGACGCTGTAGTTTGGAAATGGAAGCTTGTGGGACCAAACCAACTATGCCAACACATCAGGGTGTCCTAGAGAATGCTAGTGGAGCATTTTTTTTGGTTCCCTACACTCCCCATGCTTTCGGGCTACCTCGTTCGGGCGTAGTCTCTTAAGAGCCCTGAGGTCCAATCACGCCATATCTTCGACGATGTGATTTCTCAGACTCCGTGGCACCTAGAGATGTCTCGTTAGATCTGAGACCTCCAAATTGGGGCACTCTACAAAATCCTCTCATGGTTTTCTCCATCTCCATTTGGTTCTCTCGTTGTCCTATTGTTTGCAAACGCATGAAATAGTGTAGTCTTAAGTCAGTGTAAGGCTGTTAGATGCTGTATTTTGCAAACGGTAGCTCATGTGGACCAAACCAACTATGCCAACACATCCAAATGGCCAGGTGAACACTAGTGGAGGATTTTTTTTGGTTCCCTATGCTCCCCGTGCTTTCGGGCTACCTCGTCTGGGCGTAGTCTCTTAAGAGCCCTAAAACCCAAACACCTTATATCTTCGACGGGTGATTTCTCAGACTCTGTGGCACCTAGAGACATCTCTTTGGATCTGAAACCTCCATGTCGAAGTCACTCTACTAAATACTCTTGCAGTTTTTCTCTATCTCCATCCGATTCTCTCGTTGTCCTATTGTTTGTAAACACGTGAAATAGTGTAGTCTAAGTCAGTGTAAGGCTGTTAGATGTTGTATTTTGCAAACGGTAGCTTGTGGGACCAAACCGTCTGATGTCAACATGTCCGTATGGCCTAGTGAACACTAGTGGAGGATTTTTTTCGTTCCCTATGCTCCCTGTGCTTTCGAGCTACCTTGTCCGGGCGTAGTCGCTTAAGAGCCCTAAGGCCCAAACACGCCATATCTTCGATGGGTGATTTCTCAGACTCCATGGAACCTAGAGACATCTCGTTAGATCCAAGAGATCCATGTTAAATCCCTCTATGAAATCCTCTCATGGTTTTCTCCATCTCCATCTCGGTTCTCTCGCTGTGCTATTGTTTGCAAACACAAGAAATAGTGCAGTTTGAGTCAGTGTAGGGCTGCCAAAGGTTGTAGTTTGCAAACGGAAGCTCATTGGGACCAAACCAACTATGCCAACATGTTGTGGTGGCTTGGTGAACACTAGTGGAGGCTTCGTTTTGGTTCCCTATGCTCCCCGTGCTTTCGGGCTACCCCGTTCGGGCGTAGTCCCTTAAGAGCCTTGAGGCCCATCCGTGCTACCTATCTTGAGATGTCTCATTAGATTCGAGAGCTCCATGTTAGGGCCCTATACTAAAGGCTCTCACGGTTTTCTTTATATCCATTTGGTTCTCTCGTTGTGCTATTGTTTACAAACACGCAGAAATAGTGCAGTCTGAGTCAGTGTAAGGCTGCCAGAGGCTGTAGTTTGCAAACAGAAGTTCATGGGACCAAACCAACTACGAAAACATGTTGGGGTGGCTTGGTGAATGCTAGTGGAGCATTTTTTTTGGTTCTCTACACTCCCCGTGCTTTCAGGCTACCTTGTCTGGGCGTAGTTGCTTAAGAGCCCTGAGGCCCAATTACGCCATATCTTCGATGGGTGATTTCTCGGACTCCATGGAAACTAGAGATGTCTCGTCAGATCCGAAACCTCCATGTTAGGGAACTCTATGAAATCCTCTCATGTTTTTTTCCATCTCTATTGGGTTCTCTCCCTGTCCTATTGTTTGCAAACACATGAAATCCTCTCAATGTTTTTTTTCCATCTCCATTCAGTTCTCTCCCTCTCCTATTGTTTGTAAACACCTTATATCTTCAATGGGTGATTTCTAAAAATCTGTGGCACCTAGAGATGTCTTGTCAGATCTGAGACCTCAACATGTTGGGGCCCTCTACAAAATCCTCTCGCAGTTTTCTCTGTCTCCATCCGGTTCTCTCACTACGGTATTGTTTGTAAACATGAGAAATAGTGCAATCCGAGAAAGTGTAGGGCTGCCAGACGCTGTAGTTTGCAAAATGAAAACTTGTGGGACCAAACCAACTATGCCAACACATCGGGGTGTCCTAGAAAATGCTAGTGGAGGCATTATTTTTAGTTCCCTACACTCCCCATGCTTTCGGGCTACCTTGTCTGGGCGTAGTCGCTTAAGAGCCCTGAGGCCCAATCATGCCATATCTTCAATGGAGTGATTTCTTGGACTCTGTGGCACCTAGAGACATCTCGTTTTAGATCCAAGAGCTCCAAATTGGCACTCTATGAAATCCTCTCATGGTTTTTTCCATCTCCATTTGGTTCTCTCGCTGTCCTATTGTTTGCAAACACACGAAATAGTGTAGTCTAAGTTAATGTAAGGCTGTTAGATGATGTATTTTGTAAATGGTAAGCTGTGGGACCAAACCATCTATGCCAACACATCCAAATGGCCTAGTGAACGTTAGTGGAGGATTTTTTTTGGTTCCCTATAGCTCTCCGTGCTTTCAGGCTACCTCGTTCGGGCGTAGTCTCTTAAGAGCCCTAAAACAAAAACCCCTTATATCTTCGACATGTGATTTCTCGGACTCCGTGGCACCTAGAGACATCTCATTTGGATCTTAAACCTCCATGTCAAATCCCTCTACTAAATCCTCTTGTGGTTTTCTCTATCTCCATCTGGTTCTCTCGTTGTCCTATTGTTTGTAAACGCACGAAATAGTGTAGTCTAAGTAAGTGCAAGGCTGTTAGAGCTGTATTTTTGCAAACGGAAGCTTGTGGACTGACCAAACCGTCTGAGCTAACATGTCATATGGCCTAGTGAAAACTATTGGAGGCTTTGTTTTTGTTCCCTATGCTGCCCATGCTTTCAACCTACCTTGTCTGGGCGTAGTCGCTTAAGAGCCCTGAGGCCCAAACACGCCATATCTTTGATGGGTGATTTCTCAGACTGCATGAAACCTAGAGACATGTCACATCAGATATAAGAGATCCATGTTGAAGCCCTATATGAAATCCTCTTGTAGTTTTCTCCGTCTCCATTCGGTTCTCTCGCTATGTACTATTATTTGTAAACATAAGAAATAGTGCAGTCTGAGTCAGTGTAGGGCTGCCAAAGGTTGTAGTTTTCAAACGGAAGCTCATGGGGACCGAACCAACTACGCCAACATGTTGTGGTAGCCTGGTGAACACTTGTGGAGGATTTGTTTTGGTTCCCTATGCTCCCCATGCTTTCGGTCTACCTCGTCCGGGCGTAGTCCCTTAAGAGCCCTGAGGCCAAAACACCTGCTATATCTTCGATGGATGTGATTTCTCAGACTCCGTGGTACCTAGAGATGTCTTGTCAGATCTGAAGAGCTCCATGTTAGGGCTCCTCTACGAAAGGATCCTCTCATAGTTTTATCCATCTCCATTTGGTTCTCTCATTGTGCTATTGTTTGTAAATGTGAGAAATAGTGCAGTCTGAGTCAGTGTAGGGCTGCCAGAGGCTTGTAGTTTGCAAACGGAAGCTCGTGGGACCAAACCAACTATAACAACACATCCATGGGGTGGCTTGGTGAATGCTAGTGGAGGCTTTTTTTTGGTTCCCTACGCTCCCCGTGCTTTCGGGCTACCTCGTCTGGGCATAGTCGCTTAAGAGCCCTGAGGCCCAATCACGCCATATCTTCGACAGGTAATTTCTCAGACTCCATGGCACCTAGAGACATCTCGTTAGATCCTGAAACCTCCATGTCAGGGAACTCTAAGAAATTCTCTGCATGTTTTCTCCATCTCCATTCGGTTCTCTCCCTGTCCTATTGTTTGCAAACACGTGAAATAGTGTAGTCTAAGTCAGTGTAGGGTTGCTAGAGGCTGTAGTTTGCAAATGGAAGCTCATGGGACCAAACCAACTATGCCAACACATCCTAATGGCCTAGTGAACACTACTTGAGAGGATTATTTTTTTGGTTCCCTACGCTCCTTGTGCTTCCAGGCTACCTCGTTCTAGGCGTAGTCGCTGAGCCCTGAGGCCCAATCACGCCATATCTTCAATGGGTGATTTCTCAGAATCCGTGGCACCTAAAGACATCTTGTCATCAAATCTGGAGAGCTCTATGTTTGAAGCACTTTATACGTAATATTCTCTGCATAGTTTTCTCCATATCCTTCCGGTTCTGTAGATGTTGTCCTATTGTTTGTAAATGCGCATGAAATAGTGGAGTCTAAGTTAGTGTCAAGGCTGCTAGACACTATATTTTGAAAACGGTAGCTCATGGGACTGAACCATCTAGGCGTAAACATGTCCAAATAGCCTAGTGAATGCTAGTCAGAGGATTCTTTTTTGGTTCCCTATGCTCTCCGTGATTCTTCAGACTTACCTCATTCAGGCGTAGTCCCTTAAGAGCCCTAAGGCCCAAACCACGCCATATCTTTGACGAGTGATTTCTTAGACTTCGTGGCACCTGGAGACGTGTATCATTCAAATCCAAAAACCTCCATGTTAAGTCTCTCTACGAAAATAATCACATGGTTTTCTCCATCTCCATTCACTTCTCTCGCTATCCTATTTTTTGCAAACGCTTGAAATAGTGTAGTCTTAAGTCAATGTAGGGCTTGCCAGACGCTGTAGTTTGCAAACAGAAGCTTATGGGACCTGAACCAATTACACCAAAATGTTGGGTTTGGCCTAGTTAAAGCTAGTGGAGGTGTTCATTTTGGTTCCCTATTCTCCCCATGCTTTCGGGCTACCTCGTCTGGGTGTAGTCGCTTAAGAGCCCTGAGGCCCAAACATGCCATATCTTCGACAGGTGATTTCTTGGACTCCGTGGCACCTAGAGATGTCTTGTTAGATCCAAAACCTCCATTTCAGGAGAACTCTATGAAATCATCTCATGGTTTTTTCCATCTCCATTTGGTTCTCTCCCTGTCCTATTGTTTGTAAACACGTGAAATAGTGTAGTCTGAGTCAGTGTAGGGTTTCCAGATGTTGTAGTTTGCAAATGGAAGCTCGTGGGACCAAACCAACTATGCCAACATGTCCAAATGGCCTAGTTAACCCTAGTAGAGGATTTGTTTTGGTTCCCTATGCTCCTTGTGCTTTCGGGCTACCTCGTCCGGGTGTAGTCACTTAAGAGCCCTGAGGCCCAAACACGCCATATCTTCGATGGGTGATTTCTCAGACTCCGTGGCACCTAGAGATGTCTCGTTAGATCTGAGACCTCCATGTTTGGGCCCTCTATGAAAGCCTCTCATGGTTTTCTCTCGTCTCCATTTGGTTCTCTCATTGTGCTATTGTTTGCAAAAGCATGAAATAGTGCAGTCTGAGTTAGTGTAGGGCTACCCCATCTAGGCGTAGTCACTTAAGAGCCCTGAATGACTAGATTGGCTTAACAATGAATTTGATAGGGGTATGTCTAAGAACACATGGGAGTTATCAATCACCTAGTAAATATTTCTTGTTTAGTTTTGGATGGGAGTCAGCTGGCCTATGACTTAGTGACCTTCCATTCATTGATAATTTATGTTATGATAAACCCATGGATGCTTTCAAAAGTGCCTTAAAAAGGATAGGGGTAGTCATCAAGCCTAGTGAAGGGTGTGATGTGATTTCCAAATAACTTGAAATTCCTATAGATTTAAAGGTAGTAACACGAATTGGACAGGATTAGACAATCAAGAATCATTGAGTGTCTGAATCAGAATGTCATTGCATCTGGAGACATTCTCAAGCATTGGAGTAATGTATATGGAGAGACATTCTCAAAATATCAACAGATGAAAGGCATCAAATTGTGACAACTATCAGGTGTTTTAAACAGGGGAGAAGACTATGAAGCATAAAAGAATGTAGTAAGTGCATGATAAGATAGGAACCAGTACAAAGAGACCATGAGCAAGAAGAAGTGCAAGTAAGGTAAATACACATATACACATTGATAAATTGAATGAATAATTACTCAGATTAGGTAATTCTTTATATACATACATTATATAAATATTGATTTCCAAAGTTTGATGCATATTATACATTGAAAATGCTAGTACATTTACATCACCAATAAATGAAAAAATAATCCATAATGTCTTAAATATTGTCAAGTGCACATCATATTAGATTCATGCTGAAAATAATCTTAGAAATGTAAGGTCTCATACAAAATTATCAAGTTCTAAAATAGTATTTTAATGTGCATAATAAATACAAAAATGCCCAAATAGGTCATATACCATCAAGTTCAAATGCATATAGGCTTACATACAATGCCAATGCACATAGGCATACAAAAATAATGTCATGTAAGACATATATATTTCCTACTCATCAAAATCTATCCCTCTCTTGGCCTTTCTCAAAGAAGGCCCTCCCTTAGACAAAGATGGAGATCCATGAGATGACTTTGGATCATCTGAGCCCATGCTTCGAGTCCTCTTCCACTGAATACTCACCTGTAGATGAGCCTATAAATGCAAAAAATGCTTTTTTGTCAAAACATTAATTTATATATGTTTTCAATATGGATTTAAGACCATGCTAGAATGAAAGTATTTACATAACTACACAAAATTACCGCAAGTTGTCAATCATGCTGAATTTGCATGTCACGCTTAGATGAGTCATTTGGAGCTCCTGCAGTACGAATAGGGAGTACAAAGATGACAAGATGGAGGAGTCTATGCCCTCAAAGTCAAAATGGAGGGGGTTAAAGTTCCCTACCTACACATAAGATCAGAAAAATCTAACATCAGAATTAGCAAAAATAGAGCTAAGTACATGTATCTACGTAATGACACATATTTTAACTATTTTTATCAATATTGAACTATTTTTTTTTACACCACCATGCCTGTGAATCAAATGAACAGGTCTGCGCCCTGTCGACAGGTAACTCCTGCATACACACAATGAAGGACATTATTAACATAATTTAATAATTCTATAATGAAAGACATTATTAACATGTAATTTAACATAATATGAATTACATGAGAAATTTAACAAAATTTACGTGTTGTTTGAATACCTCAGTGAGTTGTTGCACAAATGAAATCATAGCGGCAAACACCTTTATCTACTTTTCATAGAGATGGTAGGGTGTACTAGTGAAGTCAACATCTTTATCAAACATGTATATCATGTGAGTTAGATGGGCATACAAGAAAAGACATATATTTGACTTCAAAACTAATATATATATATATATATATATATATATATATATATATATATATACATACATACATGCATGTGTGTGTGTGTATGTATGTATAAATATACACATGTATGTGAAAAATTTACATAATTAACATTCTAAATTACCTCTGTGAATGTATGTGTATGCATAGTGCTTGCTTCCTGTCGTCGGGATGAAGATGCACCTCCTGCGCACTGCAATATCAATGCATGTACATGTACAAATACAATTATTTCAAAAGTTTAACATATATAAGTAAATTACGTACTCCAAAACTTTTTGTAATACGCATAACAAAACATAACAAATTTACTTCTATGAAGGTGACATTGATGAATGTAATCCTAATGTCTCACTCAAAAGGACATATGACATAGTGACAATACCGTGTTCACCCCTAGCACCAAGTGCACCAAAATTAGTACGCATGAAAGTATCGTCCTCCTCGGGTCCCAAACATATGCTACCACATGACGAGCAAAAATGTGGCCCCATGCTAGTACTCCCTGAGGGAATACTCTTGTGTACCTCTGTGAGCATCTGGCTCAGAAATACTCCCTCGTATGTCAAACAAGGGTCATAGATAGCCCCTGAAATGCATGTGAGTGTAACAATCTCTACTGTCTCCTTCACTTCTTGATGGATAATCTCAGGGTGAGGAGTGCTTTTGTGCAGGGAATCTACCCTGTTGAATAGGTGCATGTTGTGCGCCTGGTCGATCCTATGCAAATACTTTTCCTCAGCCCTAGAAATCTTAGAAATCAAAATAATTTGGGATCTCATTGAGGATAAACTTGAAATATATTTTCCTTAAAAAGTATATTGGCATCTCGTTCTTATTACAAGGTGGAAAATCAAACACCATCTACCATTGGTCCCAAAATTTATTTTTAATCAAATTATTATTGCACCAAAGTATGGGAAATCATTTACATGTCAACAGAAACAGGAAAATTAGTAAGAGTGGTCCGTGAATAAGCCACATATGAGTTCTTTTGAAATTTATTTTTTCTTTACATCCACATATGACAATTTGCTAGAATAATAAACCCTACAACCCTTGTCTGTAAGTTTTCCAATGATCAATTTTCCTCATTACTACGTCAATTTGAACAAGTAATGCCTCCAATGTGTTTACAAGAGAGGCGCGGTGGGGGTTTGTAGATTTTTCATCGTTCATTGTTTTGATTAAATCCTCAATTTCAATTTTGTTTTCAACTATTTAAGCTGCTAAATCTTCTTGACTACCCGAGGGATGTTGAGCAATTGTGGGAGTGTCGAGAGGGATGTCAGGAATAACTAGGGTTTGGTTGTGGTTGATTCCCTTGACCTCTAACTGTAGCAATAAAAAATATGTACTCAATTCAAATTTTAATCTATAATTATCATATTTCAATGCAATTTTGAGAAAATAATTGTGTTTACCTCTTCTCCTATGGCGCCATCATCGATTCAGATCTTCCCGAAGATCCAAAAATGATCCTCTGAGCTTGAGATCCAACTGTATGAAAAAATACGCGGGCACAAAATAGCTCTGAAACTCACATTTGAGGGAGGTAAAATGATAGAGGCTTGAGCCTCTTTTTTTGTCTATAGTAGGCATAACGCATATGCGTTATGTAACACATATGCATTATGTAACACTGTACGTGTTATGCTTTGGTGATTCCCAAGACAAAAAAATTAAAACGCGTATGTATTTTGATTTTTTTGTCAGATTATTGTCTAATTTTTGGCCCCCCAACTTTGTGCACTCACCCTCTGCTGAAAATGGATGGCACCATCACCTCCCTGGTTAGACTGGGCCTGAGCCTGATCCTGCTCTACTGTCACTACCAAAGTCATAGCCTAGGCCTAGCAGGGCCTACTATAGCTATTGCTATAAGGTGGCTATCTATGCCACTGGCTACACCACAAGGACCTATCCTTGTGCCTCCTCTTGTATCAGTTTAGAGGCCTGACCCTACTCTCGTAATCTAATCTAGGGAAACTGTGCAGGTGCCTTTATTAGTCCTTGCAGCCTTGGTCCCTGCACCTGTGCTGCACCCTGCTCATCATGTGGCAACCCATCAAATGGATCATCTAGGTCATGAGATGCTGCATCCTCCCTCTCGTCACCGCTATCACGAAGCTCTCACAGTGGCCAAGTGCATGATGCCCAGGCCTCATCTGGAATAGTCAAATTCCATGGTAAAACAATGACATGCCAATCCATGTAATCAGTAGTGATACCTAGATCTCTAATATATCGAGCTGGATCCCATGATTGTGGTACCACCTATAAAAAGTTGGCCCTAGCTTAGGTTGCCTATATGCATGGCCCCATGGTCGGCCTCTTGGAGTCTTTACGGGCACACCAAAAATCTGGCTGTGGAACCCCCTACACCATGCCCATCTATCGTTGACATCGGTCTACTCTGTATAAATCAATAATGTAACTATGACTATCGAGAAGGAAGTGGTCCACCATACAAACATTGAGCTCTACTCCATCCTCTGGCCACTGTATCTACCCATAAGGCCTCCATATAATGTCCCTGTCTAATATCTTGTCAAACTTTCATCGATATCGGTACAAGATTCCTAGGTGCCCTCGTATGTTGTCACCTATGGAAACCTAAGCCATGTATGATGGCTCCTTTGGGACTCGATCATGTAATGCACATATAGGGTGCCCGATAGCTATGTGGTACTAAGACCAAATATGTAGTAAAGAGGTAGACCCCACCATCTTCTGATGGTGGTATGTAATCAAATGTAAGTCCTAGTATAGATGTGCCAGTATGCACTGGCCTTAGCAATAACGCTTGCCACTAAAATACCATGCACCAATGTCATCAGACCCCTAGGGAAGGATGTCCTGGTCTTATCAGTGAGAAAAAACCGACTGATAAGTAACATCACATATAATGGCCCCCGGTGCAATGTCGGATCCATTATTCACTCATGTAATGAAACTGTCATGCCATTATGTGGTATATCATCTTTTTCAAATAGGTCACTGACCGCCGCCATGATTTTCCCAAGGCTGCTTATATACTTGATCAACGAGTATAGGATAGGTACGTGGAGAATCCTCCATACGTCCTCCAGAGTCACTGTCATCTCTCCGGTCGGGAGCCTAAAGCACTGGCTCTCACTGTGCCACCACTCAGCCAATGTAGTCAGTAGACCATGATCTAAAATAATAGAAGGCATCTGGGATACGGGGCCTAGGACCACCTCCTCTAAAAGTATCACCACCGCATGCGGATATCATCTACGCATGCTCCCCTCTAGCTCTGCTATACGTGAATGTCGCTCACGCATCTGTAGTATGGGAAAACGTCTCTACAAAATCATTCCATTTGTTAGCTACTAACATTTCTTCTAAGTTCTACCTATAATTTTTAGGGTTAACCCAAAAATCCTAATTTTCTTCTAAATGTCATCATTTTTGGCATTTTTCTATCTCTCCTCCATCTACTCAGTGTGCAAGCATGCTTTTTGGGGCATATGCGCACCCTATGACATGTGCGCCCTCCTTTTGGTGCATGTGCATACGTGTATCCACTTATGGATGCTTGTCCCATTGTCTGGGTACCTGCGCGTGCACATGTGCGTGTGCCCTGTGTGTGCACGCTACTATGTGGTGCGTGTGTGTGTGCCCTGTGTTTGCACACTACTATGTATATGCATGCAAGTATACATTTTTTTGGTGCCTGCGCGTGTGCGCATATGCTCCAAGGGAACCTGCGCCACCATTAGGGCACCTGTGCCCCCACGCATGCATGCCAACGTGACTTTAACCCTATTTTCCTACTTCTACAAGCATTAATTGTAAAATTTATGAAGAGGGTTAGGTTACTCACAAATATGCCATTGTCCATGTGTCGCTTATACCCTCGAATTGTGTCTGCTTGTCTCAAACGGTCTCGTGCTCTCACCATCATCCTCATTGCTGTCATAGCCTCGTAGTAAAAACTCAGTAGCGGTCGATAAAAAATGAATTAGTTGTGGTGATTTACCCCCCTAGGTGAGGTATATCAAGGTATTTTTCACCGGCCATGGTGCCTGGAGGCTTGTTTTGACTGCCATTTTCTCCTCTGTTCACTGTCAAATAATTATTTTTCTTTCATTTTTCATCGTGCTGGGGCATTTTTTTCCGTCTAGTAACCCTTTATTCTCACTAGGATTTTTTTTATTACTCCCAGGCAATATTTCTTCTTATCCACACTCTCTTGAATAATTATTTTTAAAAATAATAATTATTTAATTAATTTTTCCACCATATAGGGACATTAATTATCACCTGTTTCTTCTTTCTTCCCCATGGGGAATTTTCTTTTGCATCTAGGAAATTCATTTTATTTCTTCTATTTTCTTATACTGTCCACCGCATTTTAGACAACACAAAAACAAAAAAATATATAGATATCAATTCAAAAAAAAAAACAAGGAAAAATTCTCCACAAAATCCTAAAAAATAAAAAACCTGCAAAATAGGTAACTTGCTTATTACGGCTGAAACTTGTGTCTTGTACATGGTATTATTTCCGTATCCTACTGGTTTGTTTCACATCTTCACTGATCAACATGACTTGCAGATTGACAGATTTACAACCATTCACAAAGCTAACTACTTGCTTCATCTGTACTCTAGGGCATGTCTTGTTTCCTGGTGTTGTTTCGTTACACACAAAGCTTTCTCCTTGGACCCATTGTCCATCATCATTCCCCCTTACATGTATCCTTGCTCAGGGAATCATTTCTAACCCTTGTCATTAATCACGAACATGTGGACCTCTTTAGGTTGATAAAAAAACATTTGTACAACCGTCTTGACCATTGTTGGGTTGAATATGTGCGTTCATACTTGTTTTCCCTATTAAATGAGCTTGTTTCCTTCTCATATTGCATTGCATTTTGTATGTTGCATGGGGTTGGTGTTTTCAGCAATGGAAAATTGTTCGTAGTATGGCTTTTCATTTCATTTTACTTTTATCCTATGCTTATATTTTTCATAAGGACCGATGATGTAAATATTTTGGCAATATGATGACAATAAAGTTGTTTCAATACACTGGATGAAATCTAGCTCTTTTCTTCCCGTCTTCATTTCTTCTACATCACTCTCCTACCACCACTATTCTTCTACTTCACCTAGGGCATCCTACTTTTCTCTTTTCTTCCATCCATTTCTCACCTTTTTCGATCGTCAATCATCTTCCTTTGTCACTCCATCGACACTTGAGGGGGCATCTCTCATTTCTACTAATTTTTATTCTACCCCTTCAAAATTTTATCTGTATACTATCTTTGAAGTGGCATCACTTACACCACCCCAAAGAGGGGAAAATGTAGACACCTATAATTTATCCTGAACAATTTAAAACACTTAAATTGTGCTAATTATCCTTTTCCCCGCAAATTGCCGACATATCGTCAATAATGCTCATCTTCTCTTCTATCATCGTTAATTAATTACTATAAGTGATTAATTAAGTCTTGTATTCAACAAGTACCCTAATTAACTACCTTTCATTAATTAATCCTCCCTTCTATCTAAACTAATTAATTATTATTAATTAATTAGCGGCCCCTTTTATTAAACCAATAAATCATTATTTAATTGATTTAATCCCCTTCTATAGTCTAAATCATGCTTTAATATTCCTCTAAAAAGTTTTTATAAGCTTGCACATCTATTAATTAATCATCTTGATCAATTAATAAACCCCCTTTATCCACATGAGTCACTAAAGGATAAGCTAAACTCTCCTAAAGTTAACTCAACCCTATCTAAACCCCCCTTATCCACAACTAACTCAACATCTCTATTATTCCACATGCAAAGGGATGTAGAGATTGCTTTATCCATTGGGCTATATAAAGATCCCTCCTCCTACCTTTACACTTACACCTATTCCTTAAGAAATAAAATAGAAGCATATAGTAAATACACTATAGCCATTTTGTCATCTTGGAGCATTCTTCATTGGAGAGGCTAGCTACTTTCATTTCTTGTATTCATCCATCCAAGTTTTGAAGTCATATGGAGATATGTAAAATGATCTTGTAGCCATGATTTGACAAGACTCCATTCTTGAAAACCTTGAGATTCAAACACATAATCAAACATTTTGATTGCTAAGGATCTAAGTAGGTTCATTTCATTTTTAGCATTCAATAGAGATAGAAATTAATGGATTAACATGTTAGTTTGAATATTTGTTCATGTTATAATGCAAGGATGTTAGTAGATTAGTTTTTCTTAATCTCTATGCATGATGGTGCATTGAATTTGATTTAGCTTTGCTTTAGGACTACTAGGTGTTTGTTCTAAGTCTTTTTGCATTGCTAACAAATAGATGTACACACCAGATTCTAGTACTTGTCGAATCACTTCACCCTACACAAAATAGATGCGTGTTCCTCTGCACATAGAAAACTTTTGAAATAGTAAGTGGCTACTGGTGCATAATGCACACACAACAAACAAAAAGAAAGGTAACAAGCAACAAGAAAGGGAAACACAGACAAGGGAAATGCATTAAGGGAAATCCTAGGCTAATTGATAATACTACCTTATTTAGAATCACAAAGAAGACTTATTTATAGTAGGGATTCATCCTACTCCCATTGAAATGTCCTAGTAACTGTGTTCTATCTAGTACTTGTAACTGACAAGTTCCTGAATCAAGTATTTATGATACAATGTATGGGACTATCTAATGGAATTTGAATTTCCCAGGATGTCACAAAAACACAGAATCATACAATAGAACCATCTTCCCAACCTCAAATTATTTGTTCTTGATGTGTCTATCATGTCATGCCTTCTACCTGGATTTCTCTATTTTTTGACTCTAGCGAGCAATAGCCCACCTATCATTTAATTACATTAACTTATTAATCCTCTCTTCACATGCTTGTTCAACATCTAATCTTCCTACGCACACTATACATAGTGATGGTAACATGAATTCAATAGGTAACACCACTTTCGCGCCAAACACCAATTGAAAAGGTGTGGCCTTGTTTAGTCTTTTATAAGTAGTCTGGTATGACCATAACACAATAGAAAATTTATCATCCCAATCCTTTCTTCCCACATCACAAATCTTGGTTAACGTGTGATTTAAATTTTTTTTAAATGCCTCATAAGTCCCATTAGATTGTGGGTGATAAGGGGTAGTCTTGTGGTGGGCTACCATGGGTTTTGCCAACAAGATCCTAACTGTCTCATTCAAGAAATGAGTACCCCTATCACTTGTTAAAATCAATGGGCATCCATATCTACTGAATATGTTTTTCCATAAGAACCTAGCTGCTGTTACCACTATGCAATCCCTTGTAGGTGCTGCTTCTTCCCACCTTATAAGATAATCTATGAATGTAATGATATAACACAAATCTATCCTTCGTTGTGGCTGGGGAAATAAGGCCTACGAAGTCAATTTCCCACTCCTCGAACAGTTCTGCACTAACAATCGGTCTTAATGGTATTTAATCTCTTTTCCCTAGTTTACCAAGGTTCTAGTAGTGATCACAAGCCTTGCAATACTCAATACAATCCTTGTAAACCATTTCCCACCAAAAACCTGCTAGAAGTATATTACATGTGGTTTCATTCCCTACATAGTGTCCTCTTGCAATTCCACCATGTGCTTCCTCCACGTTTGCTACATGTTCATGTTCTAACACATACCGGTGCAAAACATCATCGTGGCCTAGCTTGTATAAGTCTCCACTAATTAACATGTAAGGTGTGATGTGTATGGCTAAATGATTCCTTTCTAAATTCTTCATTCCCTATGGTGCCACACCCATCTTGAGAAACACAACAATATCTTCTAAGTCAGAGAACACATGCCGTAATATAAAAAGTTACACATTTGGCTTTGTATCCTTAATGCTCTACGTGTCCTCCCTTGAGTCAATCCTTGATAAATGGTCAGGTCCCAAATTACTCTTACCCAGTTTCAAAACAACCATAAACTCAAACTCTTGAAACAACAGGACCCAACTGCATATGCGGCCTTGTAAAATAGGCTTGTTCACTAAGTAATTCAATGCCATGTGGTCTGTGTAGAATATAAAGGGTGTTGCCAAAAAAATACTTCCTGAATTTGTGCAGTGCGTAGATCATTGACAATGCTTCATGCTTAGTAGTAGTATAATTCTATTCTACTGGGGTTAGCTTCCTACTAGCAAAGCACAAGGGGTGATCAACAATTCCCTCTCCAGGTTGTGCTAAGATTGCCCAATTGCTACCCCTGAAGCATCAACATGTACATGGAATGGATTATCCTAAGAAGGAAAGTGTAATATGGGCACAATAATAAGCTTATTATTCAATGTATTAAATAAAAACTACACTGCACTCTGGCTGGTTAGTTACCCTAATATCACAATAACGACAAATTTGGCAAGATACACTAGCAAGCCTTCCTTACATATGATATTCCCCAAAAGGGTTCCAAATGGAGTAGAAAAAACACATTTCTTAATGTTGAGGGATATCCTCAACTGCTAACATTTTTGAAAAATGAGCCGTAGATTGTCACAATGGTCCCTCACTAATCCATATATCATCCAATAATCAAGGTAGACTTGAAGGAAATTATGGATGAAGTCTTGAAATGCCTGCACTACAATGCACGAAAACACAATAGGCACGTTATTCAATCCAAAAGGCATGGATGTGTAGGAAAAGCTTCCCCATTTAATGGTGAAAGTTGTCTTTTCTCAATCCTACTTTGCAACTCTAACATGATGATATCCTGAGAATCCATCTGTGAAAGAATATATCTCGCACTTAGTTACTCGTTCTAGGATCTCCTTAGTGAAGGGGGTTAGAAAAATGCCACTAACACATACCACATTCATATCCCTATAATCAACACAAATCCTTATCCTCCCATCCTTCTTGATGCTGATGACCATCAGAATTATCCATCAACAACCTCAATGATGCCTGATACGATCATCTTGTCAATCTCCTCCTATAATTTGACATGTATATTTTGATTCATTCGATAAGGTATGTTCTAAATTGGGTGCACTACCTCATTTAACTTGATCTTCATTTCTCCCAAAGAGTGGTGAATTGCTTTAATCTCGTGGTGCCTATGTGGGAACAAATCCTAAAATTCATCCAACAGATCGATGATCTTCAAAACCTCCTTTTCTATCCATTAATCTCCAATAGTAGCCTCCTTAGGTTTTACCTCTGAACCAATGTTAACCTTCTTGGTTTTTAGGGGTTCATGGTAGGAACGTGCTTGCTCATCAACACTATCCATAACCTCACGTGCACCCACAATATGGTTAACATCCAAAATTTCCAATTCTTCACCATCGATCACATAGACCAATTTTCATTTCTCTTTTTCCATGTATGCGCACTCAAGTTGTACCTCCTCCATTTCTTCCTCATAAAAGCACGCTTCTAAGCCAGGTTCACCCAATAATTCTAGTATTTCTATCCCCTATCATGGCACTATCTCCCATAGTTTGGTGCTTAAGAACCTACAATGTCTCATCCATCGATGGCTTAGTACTTCAATATTCAAAACCTTGAAGGAGGTCATCGTCAACTCCTGTCAGTTTCTATCTGACGACACATCTATGAGTGAATGTATCATATGTGTGCATAGCCTTATAAGGTTTAGTATAACTTATGCACCCATAAATAAAATGATAAGGATTCCATGCCTTCCATCCAGGCCTTCTCACATTCTTAGAAGTGAAATGAGGTGGGAACCTTCCCATGATAATATTGTATAATATTAGGTGCATTGCTCTTGAAAAATCCAATAGAGAATGTGATTATTACTTCATGCCACTCTAGAAGGTTATTACAATGGGTTACCCACCAATGTGCTGTAGTCCCGAATAAGGTATAGCTAATCATCCTTCTCTTTTCGATTCCACATCTCTATTGGGTCTCTAGTTCTCACATGAAAACATTAGGGTTGGCTCCCCCAGAACAACTTGGAAACCTTTTTCCTCCCAAGCATTTGACTGAGCACACCTTTCTTATTCTCATAATAGAGCCTCTTAACTACCTTTCGACTAACTCATATGTCCCGTGCACCCAATTATCACATGCTACACTAATTTTATTACTTATAGATTGAGTGTCATCCCAATGAATAACACCATATTTTGTTGGTTGCACAACTTCAGGGTCCCGGACAGTGTGCACGTAATTTTTGTCTAGGTCTTCTTCTCCTAAAGGCTCAATATAGGGTGATGACTTCCCATCCGTCAAAGAAATGAAAAATTTCCTCTTTTTTTATCAAAACTTATATACCCCTTATTGAAACATAAGTCAACATTATTATTATAGCACCATGGATGCCCAAGTAATGCTAGAAAGTTTTCCACCTCAGAAAGTGCTAAGACTTTGAAGTCCCCATTGAATTTCACCCCTTAGATAGTAATAAAAACATATTTTAAAACACCAATGGGCATTTCCTATGTCTTGTTAGCCATATACAACACATTTGAAGATGAATGTAATGGGGGCCTTCCCATTTGATTTTAGGTGTCAAGGGTGATAATATTAAATTTTGTGCCCATGTTAATCAAAATATTGCTTAAGATCCATCCATCAATAACTACATTCAAGGAAATCTCCTTATCATAGTCGAGGTAGTGGGGAGGAAGGTTAACATGAAAAAGACACCTCTTGTAATCTACTCCAGTGTTTGGATTATTATCCCTAAACCATTCTCTTAATAGAGGAATTATGTTCTCTTGGCACAACATCTTACACACCTTTCTGACATCATCTATATCTTATTGAGGGACCTCAACACTTTTCTTATACTCCAACTTCCTAGATTACTCCTTTAGATATTAAATTTACCCTTGAAGACTCATGATTACATCCATGGTCTCTTGATAGACTTCCTTCTAATGGGTAGGGTCTGGATACTTCCCATACACCACCTCTTCTCTTGTAATCAATGGTCTCTACTTTGTTATTTCCTTGACACTTGTAGCCTTAACTTGCATTATCACCAGTACAGGTTCTAATTCTGACTCAAATGCTACCCTTGGCATCCATTGTGAGTATGATTTCTTAACACTTACCACCCCGACACCCTTGTCTTTCCGTTATTGCTGGCTCATGTGTTCAAATAACTATGGGAACTCCTCATACTTATGTTTCTTCCCACACCATGAGCATTGTATTAAGTCAGAACGTTCACACTTGTAATGCTCTGTGGACCCATAATTATAAAAAGTTTCGTGAGGGAATTCACCTCTTCGACCTCCACGATTGCTACATCCTCTAACTCCTCCACGAAAGCTTCTTCCACAAGCTCCTCCATCAGCGAGTCCTTCATAGTGATGAACATCATCCTTGGAATTGTTTGTAATGCTGGTCTGGCACACACCAATATTAATGACATCATGTATTTGGTCAATTAATCTAAAATCCTTAGTGTCATGAGTAGTAGAGGTGTAAATATTTCAATAACAAGACACATTCTTACGGATTGCGCTCTATAGTAGCTAACACCTACTTACATCATGATCTCTATGGTAAATTTCATAGTCTACCATCATGGTATGTACTGATCTTTGAGGAAAATTTTCCTTCGTATGCCCCTCTACCTCATATTCCATGCACCATAGGCCACTGTGAGTCTCATGGGTTGAGTTCGTAAATAGCTTCTCTAGCTGCTTTGTCATTACAAAAATGAAAGCTTCAAAAAAAAGACTAACACTGGTATCCATGCTTTCTACAACTTTCGTGCGCAGGGTAGCCTCCAAGGCCTCACGTGGTTTTGTGAAAGTCTTATGCGAAATGCTCTCTTGAAAGGTGTTATCAATCCTCCATCAAACCATTGAGCATGCTGAGAAGGATGAATATCATAGGACAATTTTAACAAGAGAGTCTTAAAATGCACATCATACTCTTTCACACTCTCTGTAATTCCTTTTTAATCTCCTTCAATGTGTTAATCCTCTTTTTTTCAAACTCAATAATATGAAATTTAGCTAATAAGGCATTATGTAGTGCAATATAATCTACTACTATCTGGTGGGGGTCATACTTCTGGTACCAACTATGCACATACCCTTGGAACGTTTGTTATAAGATGAATTACCTTCCATTCTATGGTAGTGATCCCCTTCACACACCACAACAGCTCATATTTGTGTACATGTTCTGCAAAATCCTCAACACCTTTTTAATTTGGTAGATGCAAAGAAATTTCAAAAATTACTTGCTAAGGTGGTTGAGGCCCTTGTTTTCCTGATCCAGAACCTGGATTCCCTCTGATGTTGCCTCCACCACTATATCCACTAGATCCACAAGCACCTATCCTTCCTAACCTACCAGATCCCCCAGATCCCCAAGATCCATTAGGTCCACTAGGTTTGCTAGTTCCTATTCCACCTGACCCACTAGATCCTCCTCATGTAGCTAGAAAGGGTCTTGAACTGGTCACACCTTGTGTCCCCACTATCACATTGAACTGCATATCAATAGTTTATGATATTACATCCCTACCAGCTATTTTCCCTGTGCCGCTTCCAAATGTGATACTCAAGCTTTGTGTACCTGTAATTTTCCCAAATGTTGTTCCAAAAAATATACCTCTAAACATAAGAAATGATTGTACAACCATAAATGTGATAAATGAAAAGTTATACCTCCTAGGTGCTGATCAATTACTTCCACCAATACCAATTGGGTTATTAATACTTATCTCTAGATTTGGAAAAATAAATGCCAAGGGTTGGCCACCAGGTGGATTTATATGCACACCAATGAATCTTATCCTTTCTTCATATTACGAGCTCTCTCCATAAGCCGAGCTTTCCAAGATAGGGTAGCACAGACTGCTCAAGTTCCATGTCCTCCATGTGAACCTCAAATCCATCACACAATGTCTTCCTCCATAAATCCATCACTTCCACAGCTGCGCACTATCTTGTGAACTCCCTCTCTTGATCCTCATTATACTTAAGAAACCTCTCTTCCCTCTCCTTTTCAACCACAAGGTATGCCATCTTCCTCAACTCTAGCTTCCTCGCCCAATGCTTAGAAGAAGCTTATTTGACCATAGGAAATGCTTCCAAACTCATTGTAATGATTATGATCTTTATAGCTAAATGGATAACATGTAAGAACAATCCTCTTGTCTCCCTTAAGAACTCAAAATCAACAATCTCTGGACAAGAATATGTAAAAATTGCATATTCCAAGGTGTAAATTGTCAACACTCTATTCCACCAATGATCAACAACACACATCCAAGTTCAACATCATGCAGCCTTTGATACTCATCTTGGGTCCATACGTGAGGTCTATAATACCAGCTTGATCTAGATGCATATGCTGAGAGCCATTCATATAGCTTCACTGGAAAACAATAAAATAATGTCTCATACATCTCATGATATAAATGTTCTTCTACCCATTTACGTGCATCAAACTCAGGTCCAATACTAAATCTTTGAGAGAAATCATCCTCTGTGCTTTTAAGCCATGCTTTGACACTGTCCAAGGTCAAGCACTCTATCATCATGCACCATTTTCACAACATATTCAAAAATAGGTCCCAACAATGGAACCAAGATGTAGTCATTATTTTACCCTTCATACTTATGTTTAACCCCAAACACATTGACCTATCACCTAGTAGGCACTAAGATCTCACATGAGGCATGCACAGGAGCTAAGCCCCTCTTTTATGTGAGATTTGTGATAAGGTTTTGCCATTAATGGTGGTTTATTTTCAGAGATAGAAATACATGCATCCTAAAAGAAGAACATAAAACTAGTAGATCCACACAGACACACCCATGCATCAGAAAAGGTTGATAAACACTAAATGAACCATAGGAAAGTAAATCTGAGCTATAATATGATAAATATAAGAAGGGTTTATACCCATAAAAAAGATATATAGAACGAACCCATATATATATTGATTTAAAATAGTTTTGGTAGCCACATTACAGTCAAAAGTGTCATCCCAGACCATACACAGTAGGTGATAGAGGTCTAGCCTATACAACAGGATCTGAACAGAGCTCCTAGCTATGCCCTTCTTTTTGTAACCCATTTACAGACCCTAACTTCAATGCCAATGCTTAATGACATTATATATAGCTCTCTAGTACCATGAATCCTAAACCCTAGTACATGATAACATTTTTTCAGGAGTTTGTTGCCCTGCCTTCTGCTTCCTAGTACCCATATATGCATATGTATATCCTGCCTCTATTTTATGCCTCTCTATACACAAATCAATCTACCTCTCTATGTTTTTGGCCCGAGCATTCCTTTATATAAGATAAAAACCTACCATCATGCCTTCTCCAAGTGTAGATTACATGCTAAGTGTCAATGCGGTCCTTTATAGGTGAATGCTTCTCCCTTTGCAAACCTTCCACTCTCTGTAATGATTTCTCTAAGAGTATCCCTTGTGGGGAATATCCTTTTCTTGAACTCCAAGGTTCTAGGCTGGCACCTTATCCACTCATCATGCCTAGTTGGGTCCTTACGTTTTCCCTCAAGTGCCTCTAGAATGCCAAATATGGCTAAGTCCTTTAAATCCATATTCTTCCTCTTGCACGCCCTGGTTTTACTAAAACCCTTCTTAAACCCCTTTGTTCTGCATGCTTTCCCCTAAGTTCCCTTCTTCTCATTGGTTCTGCATGTGATCCTTTTGGTACTTAGCCAATATTTTAGGGTCCAACAAATACTTACCAAAAGTAAGAACAAAATGACACAATATTTATAGTGGAAAACCCCAAATAGGGTAAAAACCAATGTGAAATAACCTTTTACTTTAAGAGAACCAAATTTACATCCAGTATTTTTCACCTCCTCCTTCAAACCCTAATATTTAGGGTAAATAATTTTCACCTTTGATATATTTCATGAAGATGTCAAATGAGTACCTAAAGTCCTTTTTATATTAGGTGATCGGGTATGTCTCTTGACCCACCTTTTCAACCTAAAAGGTTAACACATACACCTAGGTTTATAATATTTAATATTAGAAATATAATCATTTCATGATATTAAATATTTAACCTAAATTATATACCTAGGTTAACATATTTAATAATAGAAATAGAAATATTTCATATTATTAATTATTAACCTATATATTAGTGATGGACCCATATACATTAAGGGGTGGCCAACCCACTTAATCATTATGTTCCAACACTCCCCCTTAACGTTAAGCGGGGTAACATATGCCAATAGATTACCTTCCCGTGGTAAACTACACGATTTACAATCCTTAAACTATAAAGGTTCTAGGATGGCATATCAGGTGAAGGAATTATAACACCTTTTTCATACTCAAGTTACCTTTTGGTACAAAAGGATTTGGAATCTCGAAGATCATCCCATGATAAGTGGCTAAGTATGATTTGTGAGTTTTACATGTTCTCACACGTTCTCATAAAAGGTTATTGAATCCAAGCATATAGGAGCATTTTATAATTAAGGACCTCCTCAATAATGTGCTTGCACTGGATGTTTACTAGTAAAACCAATAGCACTAAAGAGTTTATTGAAGACCACCTTTAAGTTTTTTATAGAATTCTTTCTAAAAAAGAATCCGAGGAGGTATACATACCCAAAGGTCTTTTTACACTTTCTTGAAGGTATTTTTACAAATGTCTGAAGGCATTTTTACAAAAAACAAGTTCCATTAGGAGGTGACATTATTATACAAACCCCCCATTGGTAACTCTAATAATCTAATTTTTTCATGAAAGTGAAATTTTTTACAACACTCAGGGGCTTTGTGAAGATGTCAACAACTTACTCTTTAGTTGGCAAGAACTTGAGATCTATCTCACCACTTAACACCTTCTCATGGATGAAGTGTATATGTATCTCAATGTGCTTAATCCTTTAATGTTGTACTAGAAAAAATGAATACTAGTTGTATTCTTCATCTTTATCTTATCGAACAACCTCTTCAGCCATAGAGCCTCTTTTGCAACGTCCATTGCACTTCTATACTCAGCTTCTGTTGAAGAGATAGAAATAGTTGGTTGCTTTTTACTGCACCAAGTAATGACACCTACACCAAATTTAAACACATAACCAGAAGTATATTTTCTATCCAATACATAACCATCATGATCAAAATCACAAAATCCATATAAGTTAGCATTTTCATTCTTAGTATAATGTAACCCATAATTGATTGTTCCTTTAATATTTATAAGAATCCTTTTTGTAAGATTCCAATGATCCCTATAAGGTTCTTGCATAAACCTGGAAGTGATTCATAATGCATAGGAAATATATGGTCTAGTGACAGTTAGACAAATCAAACTACTAACTAACTACCTATATAAAGTAGGATCAATGTTTTTGCATGCAAGTTTAGGATAAATTTTCAATCCAACTTCCAAAGGAGTAGAAATAGGTTTACAATCAATAATATTATCCTTTTTTAGTACATTGGCTGCATATTGTGTTTGAGAAACAAAAATATAATGCTTATCTTGAAATACAACCATGCTAAGAAAATGATGTAAGAAACCTAAATTAGTCATTTCAAATTACTGTTTCAATTTTTATTTAATTCTACAAATTAAAGTAGGACTATCACTGGTCTAAGAAAATCATGAACATATATATAAAAAATGATAATATGAGAGCCTTCTTGATTAATGAATAGATCATTTTTCTAAGAACAATTAACAAAACCTAACTGTTTAAAGAAGGAATTAATTTTTGCATACCAAGCTCTAGGATCTTGTTTTAAACCATACAAAGATTTTTTCAATTTACAAACATAGTTTTCTTTATTAGTTTCTTCAAATCCTTTAGGTTGAGACATGTAAAGTTATTATTTTAAATCACCATTCAAAAAAGTATTTTTCACATCCATTTGGTGGATTTCCCACCCAAATTGAGCAAGAATTGCAAATAAAGTCATAACAGTACTCATTTTAGCTACAGGGGCAAAGGTCTCAACATAATCAATGCCATATTTATGAGTGAAACCTTTAGCAACAAGTCTAGCTTTATGTTTGTCAATACTACCATCAACATTATATTTTACTTTGTATAACCACCTAGACCTTATAATAATTATTTTTTCTGGAGGTGTAACCACTTCCCAAGTTTGATTTTGAATTAGGGAATTGTATTTAGCCTGTATTTCATTGATTAAATTCTCATCTCAAGAAGATTCTTCAATTTTTTTTGGCTCAGGTACATACAAGGTCATTAATGCATGATAGGTATTATGGCTTCTGATCATTTTCCTCAGGTCAATAGGATTAGAAATCTCTAATACAGATTGATCCCATTTTGGTTTCTTAGCTAAGAAGATAGGGGATTTATCCATTTCATCATCATGACCATTTACTATATTCTCATTATCAGAATCAAAACCATCATTATAAATATTGACAGAGTTAGGAACATCTTTACCATTATCAGATGAACAAAAGTATTTTTTCCAAAACCACCACATTGTAATTTTCAGTTACTTCCCTTTTTGCAGGGTCGTAAATCCTTAGACCTGTAGTTTTAATACCATATCCAATGAAAACACAAGAAAAAGAAGTCATATCAAGTTTCTTTCTTTTCTTTTTAGGAATGTATAAAGAAGAAGGACTACTAAAAAAATTTAGATGAGAAATATCATATTTTTGATTTGACCATGTTTCTAAACGAGTTGAAAGATGAATAAATTTTGTAGGAACCCTATTTAGAATGTAGACTACTATATTCATTGATTCTTCCCATAGAAATTTGAGAAGACCAACATAATGAAGCATAATGTGAGCCATATCTAAAATAGTACTATTTTTTCTTTCTGAAACACCATTAGATCGGGGAGGATGAGGAGAAGTTAATTCCCTTTTAATACCACAATCAATACAATTTTTTTAAAATGTCTTACTAACATATTCACCCCCATTATCTGTTGTAAGTCTCTTAATTTTATAATCTGATGAGTTTTTAACAAATGCTTTAAATTCCTTAAATTTTCTAAATACATCATATTTATTTTAAATAAAATATGTCAAAATCATCATGGTGAAATCATCAATAAAAGTCACAACATATAAAGAACCATTTAATGAATCTACTTCAAGAGGTCCTCTAACATCACTATGAATAAGATCTAAAGGAGAAGAGGAACTCTCGTCAGGAAGCGAGTGAAAGGGTTTAACACTTTGTTTTGAGCATAAACACCCTTCACATGTATCATGAGAAGAAGACAACAAAGGAAAACCTTTCACAAGATTATATCTAGTCATTTCATATAAGCTTCAATAATTAACATGTCCTAATATTTCATGCCAAAGTTTTGAAGTTTTCAAACTTTGAGAAATAAAATAGGATGTAGAAGAGAAATCATACAAAATATACAAACCATTTATTTGAATTCCTTAAGCTATTATATTATCATTACTATCCTTGATATACCAGGTATCTTTCAAAATTTGAATAGAAAAACCATCACGATTTAATTAAGAACATGATAAAAGGTTCTTTTTGAGCTTAGGAACAAATAAAAAATTATTCAACACACCATTAGAAAATTTTACTTTTCCTTTCTCTATTGATTCTAAAGATGAGTTATCACCAAGATACACATGTTCATTGATTTTCACAACATCAAACAAATAATTTGAAACACTAGTTACATGATTTGATGCACCTAAATCTAGAATCCATTCAGAATTAGAGGAATAATACAATGCAACATATAATGCAAAAATTTTAGGAATATAATTAGAACCATCCTTTTTCCTTAAATTGTAATTAGAATAAACAATTTTTTTTTGATTTTTATGGATATGTTTATTAGATTTTAAATATTCCTTTTTATGTCCAAATTTACCACATTTGTGACATTCACCATTAAAGCTTACATGTAATTGTTCAGAAGTAAAATTTTTCTTATTAGCAAAAGAAGAGTTAGATTTATACTTTTGATCAGAGAAGGGCTTGAGAGGCTTGAACTTTGAATTGTGAGAAAGAAGTGATGAAGATGCATTCTCTTTAGTTTCAAAGTTCATCATCACTCACTCTTCCTGAATTAGAAGAGATCTTACAGTATTCAAATCAGGCAATTCATCTTCATTCTGATATTTCGAGTTTAGGATAGAAATAAAATTCCTAAATCTTTCATGTATATTTAGCTAAACAATAAAGTAGATTATTTTTTCACCAATTAAGTAACAATTACATCCATCTAATTGTGCTTTAATATTTTTAATTTTGGCTAAGAAATTAACTACTTTTTCATCTCCTTTGATAGGAGTTGTAAGCAATTATAAAACAAGCTTAATGATCTTAGATAAGCGTATACCTCCATGCATGGATTCTAATTATGTCCATACCTCTTTCATATTTTCAATATTACCAATGTGTAGAAGGTATTCATCATTCACATTTCACAAAATCATGGAAAGGGCTTCCTGCATACGCTAAGAGAATGCATTTATATTATCCACAGTTGCTTGATGACCGGTGGGCATAATATTAGTTATTGAAACAATCGTCTAGTGTTTCCTCGTCATAAGTTATGATGTGACCCTGATCTTCCAAATGTTGTAGTTATTTCCATTCAGGATCTAGGATTTGTTAAGGCATAAATAATTGGATGCCATTGTTTTCCTAAACCTATAAAACACACCTCAGTATATAATGTTAGATATATATCAAAAGTTGTTACTTGACTTTTTCATCATATATATTTAAAGACAAATCATAACAAATTTAGATCTACAAAAGCAAAAAAGATCAAATGCCAATTTTAAACAATCTAAGGAAATCACTAGCAATTGTATGAATTGTCAACGATTCAAGGGAGAATCACCGACGATTGGATCAATCACCGACAATTGGATCAATCACTAGCAATTTGGTCTCAAAAAACAACTGAATCAAAAAATGATTATATTTTTCAAATTTAGGTTTTTGGTTGGTAAAATTGTCAGTGATTTATGAAATCACTCTGCGATTCTGGAATAAAATATAGTTTTTATATTTAAGCCTAGATTTGTAATCTTCTATTTTTTTAGAAAAATATATGAGTAGATCTTGAAGTTATACATTCATAAATTCTAATAAATAGAAACAAGATATTTTTTTTACATATTATGATTTAAATCTTGCAAACACTATATAGTTTATATAAAAATATAAACTATAGTACACACACATTTAAAAAATATTTATAACCAGGGTAAATTTATATTTTATTTAAAATCACCGAGGAGCAGAAAAAACTTCACCCGGCTAAAAAAAATCTAAAAAAAACTTTTAAATGAAATTAAATTTACAAAGGAGATAGGGGATATCACCCGACCAATGAAAAAGATAAGAAACCTATTTTCATGGTCTTTGTCTCCTTCATTTACCCCTGAAATAATTCAACATGTAAACACATGAAACTATAGAGCCATAATGAAATATTTCATATAAAAATTTTAATTACTTACCTGGTCATGGTAAATGGTATTCATGTGCAGGTAGAAATTCAGAGTCTTTATCGCATATGCACACACACAAATTTGTCAAAATATTTTATATTTTGCACAAAAAATGAAAGAAGGGGGCCAAAACAATTTAAAAAACCCTTTTGGGTTGGTTGAAAAAAACCGTAGGAATTAAATAGGGTAAATACAAGCTTATTTGATCTAACCTATTTAACTCTAACAATGATTTGATACCATGTTAAAATTTAGAGGATTCTAACTATTACGAATTTAATCAACCAACATATTTAAATAGTAACATAAACCATACAAAATTAAATGTTAAACATTATGCGATGTAATAAATAAATTACATAACATATTAATTAAGTAACACATACCAAAAGTAAGAACATAGTGACATAGTGTTTAAAGTAGAAAACCCAAAATAGGGTAAAAACATAGTGAAATAACCTTTTACTTTCAGAGAACCAAAGTTACGTCCAATATTTTTCACCTCCTCCTTCAAACCCTAATCTCAAGGGTAAATAATTTTCACCTTTTATATATTTCACGAAGATATCAAATGAGGACCTAAAGTCCTTTTTATATTAGGTGATCGGGTATGTCTCCCAAACCACCTTTTCATCCTAAAAGGTTGACACATACACCTAGGTTTATAATATTTAGTATTAGAAATATACTCATTTAATGATATTAAATATTTAACCTAAAGTATATACCTAGGTTAAAATATTTAATAATAGAAATAGAAATATTTCATATTATTAAATATTAACCTATATATTAGTGATGGACCCATATACATTAAGGGGTGGCCAACCCACTTAATAATTATGTTCCAACATCCCCTCTATTTAGTGCCGCATAAAGGTTTTCACTAGGAGATACGTCCCTTTTATTTTTATTATTTTTCATTTTTTGATTTTGTGTTTATCGAATAGGGCATTGACGAGGTTTTCAATATGGAAGATTTTGTTTTTTATTTTTTGTTTTGATTTTTACCTTTTTGTGGACTGGGGTACTCTAGTTCCTCACCAAATTAAGAAAATACATCAAGATCAATATTGACTCCCTTCCTGTGATCAGAAAGAGGTATGGGATCCAGAGTCCTAAGAAACTATTTAATGGCCTCATCATTTTGAAAGAGATCTATTGAGATGTGATTTAGTTGGTTTTGAATGATAAGTGAAGGATGAAAAATTTGGAAGTAAATTGTATTAATGGAGAGGCTTTATATAAAAGGCTTGTTTTTACGAGGTTATCAAAGAGGCTATGTGTGGAACCTGTCTCATCGTCAAAGTCAATGTTCTCACCACTAGTCAAGACATCAAGTAGTACTGTCGAAGTTTCAAATATATGGAAACCAAGACCAATTTGATAAATATTTTCAATGCAAGATACTAGATCAAGACGTCTTTGTTCATTTTTTGTTAGAATTTTTCCTTCCCACTACACGTTTTTCATTATTTTGTGTGCTTTACTATGTTTGAATGAGTATTATCAGGAATAAAATCCATCGTCATATAACCAATATCTCGAAGAACCGAAAATGTTTTCATCATCAAGATATCCAAACCTTTGCCACACAGACTTACCAAGATTGCAGATATGAACAATTTTGATGTGGGAAACATTGGGTTGACCATAATTGCAAGAGGATAACAATAGTTTTATGACATGGAGGGAATTTTAGAGTTCATATTCTCCAATACCTTTGTATATGATTTACATCATAGGTGGGGTGGAAGAAGTGGATGGTTGAAGTTTCAACAAGACTTTAGGGTCTATGAATTTTTCACCTATAAATGGAATAATATGGGAAGTTGAAGATTTATCTATCAGATAATAATTTGCATGTGTATGTCTTCCTTATAAAACTTTGCAATACTCAAAAGGCTTAACATTCTAACATAATGTGAATTCTTTACCATCATAAGGGAATTTTATGAATTGATGATATGTAGAAGGGAAAAATTGCATGGTGTGAATCTATGGGCAACCTAATAGGATGTTATAAAATATTTCCATGTCCCACAACATAGAAAAGTGTGTCCAAAGTTTGAGTTCTAACTTTTTATCATTAAAGATATGGTACTTGCGGATTATATTTTGCTATTGTCATAGCCACAAATGGTAATGATTTTAATTCCTATAATTTATTTAGTGTAACCAAGACATCTCACTAATTTCATAGAGAAAATATTTAATGCAGATCTATTATCAATAAACAATTGTTTTATATTATGATGTGTGATGAATGCTTATATGTGTAAGGAATTATTATCGGTTAATGTTAGTATTTAAGAGGTCATGAGGAACAAATGAGAAACTGGATTATTAGGTGATAAGTTTGCAATTAAGGCTTGAAATTATTGAGAGTTAATATCCTTAGGAACACATTCCTCATAGAGTGCATGAGTAAGGATACTTTGCAGTGTAGGATATGTCTTCAGTAATTACACGAGGAAAATTTGTGCATTAGTATTTTGTAATTGTTTGATTATATCATATGAATTAGATGAAGAATTTACATTTGAGGATTATGCATTATGCATTTGTTGTGGACAAGGAGGGTTGCTTAATAGCAAGTACAAAAACCTATTTATTTCTTGTTGTCACAACGCAAGTAGGGGTCTTAAATTTTATGGTGGCTATCATGTTCGGTGTATGATCTAACAATGAAATGATAGAATCAAACTTGACATTGTTTGATGTTTGGACCCTATATTTTGCATTATTATTTGTACAATGATTATGGAAGGGATTATGTAAGAAATTTTAATTTCTCATTTAGTGTCTTTTTATTAGATTTAACTTCAATTTCAATGTCTCCATTATATATTAAGTCGTGTATAAAGTGATGTAGTCTTACAAAATGATCCATATGATAGCCATGTTTTACCATGGTAATCATAATATTCATTTTATTTATGCCATGCAGGAATAGGTTGTCCTTCTTCAAAAGGTCGTGTAAATGGATATGTCACCATTTTAGCACTTATTAATTTATAGAGGGAACTTGAAAGGATTTCTCTAAGAGGCATAAATTGTTGTCTTTAGACTTCACGGGGAGTGATTTCTTTAGTAGAAAGGATTAGAGGTTGTTTATTAGATTTGTTTGTTTTACTAGATTGTTGATGATTTTGACATTATATGTTTTAAATGTGACAATAATAAATGATCCCATCATTAAATTTTTTTTGATTATGGTTAGTAAATTTTAGATTTATCATGATTTTGATTATTTATTATTATTATTATTATTGGGTTGTTCCTTTGATGGTGTCTTAATTAATTCCTTAAAAATGAGATCCCTCTCAATCTATTTTCATTTTCTATAACTTCTTCAAAGTTTATCAAGCAATGCATTTTTTAGTTGAAATGATAACTATAAATTTAGATTGGGAATGAAAATACTAACTATTTCTTAGGTATAAAGGAAGGGAACCAGTTTGTGATTCCTCACCATTGTTGAAGTAGCAATGCAAAAGTATCATTATTCCTTTCCTTTGTGTTCCAAAGGTTCTCAACGGTCATGTAATATTTAAAAATCTAGGTTGAATGAGAATTTTTTTCCAAATTTATTTGAAAGGCTTGAGAATGTTGTGATTGATCCCTTTGGAAGGTGTAAGAACCAATCCAAAGTTTTCCCTCCTATTTTTTTGGAAATAAGGGAAAGAGAAAGATGTAATAATATGTCACTTCTTGGCATGCCATGAAAAATTCCTTAATATGTTATCTTGGATCATGTTTACCCTTGTATTTATCAAATCTGGGTGTTTCAAATGATTTGGGAAAAGGTACATGCAACATGTCCTTATCGAATGGTTAAGGACATAATTCATCGAAATTAATTTTTTTTTGTTTGCTTTTGAAGTCCCGTAAAGGTTTTTTTCATACTATTCCATTATTGTGTGAAGGGGGAGTTACGTTGAGGAGTGTCTATGGTTACATCATTTTCATGTGTAAATTTATGTTCTTCCTCAATTTTAGGATTTTCATTATTCGAGAGTTGGTGTGTTAACTATTTGATTTTGGCTAGCACCTCTTCTTTAAATGAATCAAATGTAGTGGTTGATTTTGTACTAGACTCAGGTTTTTCTAATAAGTATTTTAAGTGTTCATACCTAAGATATGAGGGTAGTTTTCCTCCCATTTATAAGAGGTGAATACTATATTGATATTTGTTTTGTATTATGAGGTTATTAATACATTCTTTTTCATTTTCTGATAGTTTGGGTTGTTCATCAATGTCCTTCTTCTTCAAAATTGTTATGACCAAAAAGGTTAAATCTATTAGAATCCTCATGGGAATTAGTGATTTTTATAAGTGTAAGCACCATTTTTTTAGATGTAAATACATGTAGAATGATTTATACATTATTTCAGGGCTCTTATATTAATGCTCCATTTTTTCACCCTGATCCCTTATTCCTTTCGAATTTATTTTGTGTTTTGTTCAAACTAATTTTTCCCAAGTATGGAACTAAGTGTGGAGGATAACCATGTGTCTATTTAGTGCACTTTGGGGAAGGAACAGAGCATCGAGAGTCTTCAAGCAGCGAGGATCCTCCACATAGATAAGCGTGACTAATAAATCCCCAGATAGGTTGAAAAGTCAAAGATAAAGCAGAGGGACATGCAGGCCTCCACATATCATCTAGGCACATGTTTAAGAGGAGAGAGAAAAGGAAATGCCCCAAATAAGCACAAATCCTTCACGTGTCAAGTAAATAAGCCACCACTGTCGACAAGACAAATCAAAGAAGTAAAGGGTTTGAGGTCTGGTGGATTGAATGTGATTTCAGGTCCCAAAGCATGTAGTTGAGATATTTTTCAAAATTCAAAGATCTTGTAGGTAAGAACTAAATGCGGATAGTGGAAATCTGATTGCAGGCGTTGGAGAAAGAGCTAAAGAATCTATAAAATAATGTTCTTGTGCCAGTAACAAGGGAGGAAGAAAGACAAAATATATAGAAACGAATTTCTAGAGCCTCACAGGAGAATTTAGGTTTAGTCTATTGTGTAAACTAGGCTTAGAAAGGATTTGTTGTAAAAGAATACTATAATCTGTGCCATTTTGGTCTTATGTACCATTTTCTCTATTAATAAGAGTTCTTGTCTTGTGCACTAAACGTTCATAATCTTCTGTGTCCTTCATCTTTTCCTCTTTATTTTTAGATGAATGTTTAAATATCTATCATACTACATGCCCCTAGATCTTTTACATAAATATATTCATTCACTCATGGTTATGTCTCATTCAACCTTTGATAATTTGAGATATCTTCAGAGTAGTTGATCATGCTTGATGTTCCTCGAATAATATATTCGTTATTTCAATATTATTCTCCATGCCATATTAGTAATCACGGTGCATCACCTTAGTTAGGATTATTTACTGTTTTATTCTCTCTTTACCTCCTATCTCAACCAAAAGTAGAGAAGATATAGCTTCTATAAAATCTAGAGTTTATCTGAGGGGAAAAGTCCCACATCTGTAATATTTCCCATGACTTTGGTGATTCATCTGCAAAGATAATCACAACATTTTTCTTGGCACACTCAGTGGGACAAGCATTGAAAGCTTAAATTTCAAATATTACCAGGTTTGGTGTGTGACATAGCAATTTATATCCTTTGGAGGCTCCAAAATAACACATCTAGTGAATCTATTCGACATATCTACTGGTCTCAAGCAGTATTGGTAGTTTAATCCTCTCTAGTTCATGAGAAGGATTCAAACAAGGTTGAGAATAAAATAAGAAGGATCATTTGAATACCAATAGCTATCCCCAGGAAGAGGCAAAAGAGGTAGACATATTCAAAGATCTCCATCTCCTCCAAATCAAACTCTTTCAACACCTCCACCTAGTAGGCCTTTCTTACAATCCACTAGAGTTCTCAGGCCTATCATAATGGCTCATCAACCACCTCCTCCTTTGAGATAGTTCATCTCACAGAATCAAGGAATTATGTTCATCTTACTAATAAATCTGGGTGGAATCCCATCCCAGTAAATGCGCTAAAGGAACTGCCTAAATTTAGCAGTGAAGACTTCAAGACCCCATAGGAATATCTTCAAGACGTTGTGAAGATCTGCATGGTACATTACATCACCAAGAAAGATATTGCCTTAAGATTACTAGTTGCCTCCTTTAAGGGAAAAGCTCTCAATTGGTACAGATCCTTGATCCCTAACTCCATTGGTACCTGGGATCAATTGGGAAATGTATTCATTAGAAGATTCAATGAAAAGGGAGATAGATATTTGATCTTACAACAACTTATCAACATCAAGAAAGGTCCACAAGAGCTTATGACTGATTTCAATACCAGATTCCATAAGACATGGTAAAAGATTCTAGTTCTTAGCTACACCACCTATAGGTATGACTATTTTATTTTATCTAAAGTCTCTAAACTCAGATATCTCCATCATGATTCAGTCATTAGGGGGGGATTCTTTTCTGCAAGCATATGATCTTACAGTCCAAGCTGAGAATAATTTGATAGATGTTGGGAAGCTCCCCCAAAAAATCCCTTTTCCAGTGTATCCTGAGATAGCTCCCCTTCCTCAGGGCATAAAATTCAAGTTCTGTCCAAGATCTGACATCCATATACAACTACCCATCCTCTCCTAAGGATCCCCTAATCCCCTTGCTCATACTACAGTATCATCATCTTCGTCTTTAGAAAAAGAGGAAGTAAAAAATACTCTTAGGAGTTTCTCTAATGAGATAGTTAATATTAAGAGGAATATAGGTGTGTACCCAAGAAAAAATTATCAAGGCTACTAAGGGGGTAGAACTCGCTTATCCTCTGCAGTATCAGAAATGTATAGAGACTACCACCGATGCATCCGTCTATCCAAATTTTTCCAGTCCCACAACCACTCCAGACTCTCCCACCCAATAGTGGGAGAGAAATGATTCCAAGAAAAAATAATTTGGTGGAAGATCCCAATACTTGGTTCTTCCCTTGCAATACCCCTCATATGCCAAAATATTTCCCCCAAGGGAATCTAAAACAAAAAGTAGTAAAGAAAAGAGTGATGGAAGGCTATGAGGTCAATGATGGTGGACCTTATTAGTCCCTAGGAATTCAAAATGTAGTCTTTGTTGTGAAAATGCAAGGGATGTCCCTAGAAAAAGAGGCAGAAATTGCACCTAAACATGCACTTTTCTCTTAGATCAAAGGAGAAGAATTTGTATTCACAAATGATACATCCAAATCTAAGAATCTGGTATAGTTAGATTACAATACTCACTCCAAAAGGTGGATGATGGAAGCCATGGTCCCTACTCCTACAACAATGAATGAAGCAAGGAAACAACCTCCAACATTCACCATCCCTCCACCTACAACCAAACAAGAGACTCCAATAACCACTTAAAATAAAAGTACCTTCCATTTGGTGACTGAGAGAATGAAATACCGAAAAGTCTCCAAAGTACAACTGCTTGGGCCAATGAATGTAGTTGAACAACTTAAAAGAGCACCAACCAATGTATCCTTGTGGGATATCTTGGGCATTTCAAAATAGAAGGAATTGCTTCAAGAAGATTTGAAATCCAATGGTGGTCTGACTGCGACCATGAAGGGGAAAGAGAAACTCAAAATAACTCAGGTTCAAACTAAGTCAATACTGATGAACCAGAAGGAAGAAATAGGTAAACCTAGACCCCAAACCTTCTTCATGAATCTTATAATTTGTAAGAAATTATTACACAATTCCATGATAGACTCTGGTGTAAGCACTGTGGTGATGTCCCAAAGTAATTACGGATGCCTTAGGAATTAAATATGAGCCCCTAAGAAGAGGAGTCATGCAACTGGATGAGAAATTAGTTCAAACAATTGGTGTTATTAGATGTCTCCCATTGCAACTCTATTCCTACCCAAACATAACCATTCCACATGATATAGTGGTGATTGATGTTCCTTTGGTCTTTAGACTCTGTTTATCCCATGACTTCACTAGCTAAAATTGGAGGCTACATGTCCCTAGATTGCTCTCATCTGATCCTATGGACTAAGTATGGATCCAAAATGAATTTTCTATCAGAGCCCCTCATGGAGGAACATATTAAAAATCAGGCAGCCTTAGGTTTTGAAGCCTCACATGCCATGATCACACTAGAATAAGAGTCATATATAGATGAAGGTGACCATCAAAGTGGAAACTATTTGGTTGACTTATCACCTGGAGACCCCTTCAGAAATTTTGATTCCATTGGGTTAGGTACTTATGTAATTTTTGATGAGAATCCCACTATTCCAAAGGTTACAAGGGAAGATAGTAAAAGTGAAAAAAATCCAACAAAAAATTACCAAATGTGGACTCTAAATTTTGAAGGAGCTAGAAGTAGGAATGATACAGGAGCCAAAATATGCCTATCCTCACCAAATGGAAGGAAGATACTCCAGGTGTTTTTCTTCCACTTCACTAGCACCAAAAATGAAGTAGAATATGAGGCTTTAGTGCATGACTTGACATTGGCCTGAAAAGAGGGTGCACACCAGCTAAGGGTCTTTACAAACTTTGAATTATTAGTGACACAAGTTAGAAGCACCGTCAAAATGAAGAATCCAAGAATGAGGTCCTACCATCACAAAGTATGGGATATTATTGCAGATTTTGAGGCCTTTAACATTAAGGTTATCTATTGGGAACATAACATAGAAGAAGATAGAATGGACTAGATAGGATCACAATTAGACCCAACCCGAGATCTGCTGAAAGAAAAAGAAGTAATGAGGTTGATCATTTTCCCATCTATACTTGATAATATAGATCTTTGGTAGGTTTTTGAAAGCAACCAATATATTTTTCTCTTCTTACAATAATCTAAAGAGTTTGTAGACCAAATCCAACCATAAAATTGAAGAATCATATGGAGATCAAGTCATCCAGCTCAAAATGAACAAGTTTATGAAGGGACTAATAACATTGGAAAATCTGTTTGACTATGATGATGCTAATGTAGATAGGAGGAATTTCGTGGTAGTCAAGGAAGACTATGCTGAGCTAGAAGTGGCCAGTGGGAAAAAGCTAAATGTTGGGAAGTTAGTCACTTAGAAATAGAGAGAAAGGCTTGTGGCTCTATGCCATAAATATGATATGGTGATAACCTTGACTTATGATGACCTACATGGTTATAATAAGGACATCATCCAACATACTATTGACCTAGAAAAGGGGGCTAAACCTGTACATCAGAAACAAAGGCTCGTGAATCCAATAAATAGAATCTCTCATGGCTGAATAGCTCAGAAAGATCTTGGAAGATAAAATAATCTTCCTGATCAAGCACTCCACATGGGTTTCCAATTTGGTACTGGTAAGAAAAATGGTGAAATCAGACTTTGTGTGGATTTCAAAGATTTGAATAAATTTTCCCTTAAGGATCACTACCCCTTACCATCAATGGAGGAAATATTACAAATAGTAGTAGGTTTAGAAATATTCTCTTTGCAGGATGGTTTCTCGGGCTACAACCAGATATGGATCGTGGAGGAAGATAAACATAATACCACTTTTACAACAAAGTGGGGAACCTTTTCATATGAAAAAATTCCATTCGAACTCACAAATGCTAGGTAAAATTATTAAAGATCCATGCATACCACATTCAGATAAATGATTAACAAGTTAATCCTGATATACTTGGATGACCGCACAATGTTTACCAAAATAGTGGAGGATCATTTTGATGCCCTATAAGATGTATTCAGGAAGTGTCAGGAATTCAGATTCTCCCTGAATCTAAAGAAGTGAATTTTTTGGGGTATTGTAAGGACAAATCCTGGGATACATTATCTCAAAATATGGAATCTGAACTGACCCAGAAAGAGTCGGAGCCATTCTGGAACTATCTCTACCTGTCAACAATAAGGCAATACAATATTTCCTAGGAAATATTAAATTTGTCAGCAGATTCATTTCAGATTTTTCTGGAATGATCTGCCTAATCACACTGATTCTAATAAATAATATAAACTTCAAATGGACCACTGAAGGCCATCAAGCCTTCGAGGAGGTGAAAAAGGCAATTACATCTGCACCAGTGCTACATAACCCAAACTTCTCCAAGGATTTCATCATGTACGTATATGGGAGCGAGCATAGTGTATCATTCATGCTGACATAGAAAGGAGAGTAATAAGAAGAGGAACATCTAACTACTATATTTTTGAAAACTCTCCATGATTATGAGACAAGGTATAACTTTGTGGAGAAGTAGGCTTATTCCATTATCAAAGGTTTAAAGAAATTTAGGTACTTCATTACCAATAACAAGATCACGGTCATGGTGGTACACTCCAACATCAAAGAATACATCACAAAGGGTGTGATAACTAATAAAAGGGCCAACTAGATCACTAAAATATTAGAATATGAAATTAAAATAAATCCCATGAAGTCGGTACAAAGAAGAGGTCTGTGCCAGTATCTTGCACAAGATCCATTAGTCCCAATGAATGAAGACTGTGAGATGGTGTTCTATATCCAAGAAAATGAATCCAAAAACTGGGTATCACATATGATGCATTTCATGCAGACAGGCGAGTATCCAAGCCACCTTCCTCGCAAAAAGAAAAGATAATAAAAACATAAGTGGTCCAAGTTCATCATTATTGATAATTTCCTTTTCAAAAGAAACTTTGATGGGATCATGCTTAGATTCCTAAAAAAGGAGGAGGCCAAAAGGGTCTTACACGAGTTACATCATAGAGGCTCGGGAGGTCAATTCTCGGCAAAAAACACAACCATAAAGGTCCTATAGGAAAGATAATTTTGACCCAACTTGTTTGCGGACTGTTACACAATGGTGAGAAAGTGTAAAATTTGAAAATTCTACACAGGCTTCTGGAGAAATGCTATACTTCCCCTTAACCCTATCCTAGGTGAAGAACCATGTGCACAATGGGGTCTAGAATTCATCAAAGTGGTTAACCTAGTTTTAAGTGTAGGTCACAAGTGGATTCTCACTGCCACATAATACTTAAATCGATGGACAGAGGTAGTTCCACTGAAGGAATCCAATGAGAATATGATCCTAGAACTCCTCCGAGATATCACTACACACTTTGGACCCCCCAAATAATCATATCAGATAATGTGAAAGATTTTATGGGGGACAAAGTGTTTAACTTTGTGATGAGGCATGAAATCTATATGTCCTCCAACTACTACCCGCAGGGTAACGGTTTGGTGGAATCCACCAATAAAAACTTGATCAGAATCATAAAGAGGATGGGAGATGAACATAAGAGATTGTGGCATGAGCACATCAAGACAAATTTATGGGCCAATCAAATAATTCCCAAGCATATCTTGAAGGCCTCGCCATATGAATTGGTATATGTTAAAAGTGCCATAATTCCCATCACTATGGAAGTATTGACATTACAATTATTAAAATGAATTGAAATCAAGGAACATGGAGTGATGTAAATAAGGCTTGTGGAGCTGGTATAACTTCAACAAAAATGAGAGACAACCCGTAAATCCTTGATCAACTGTCAACAAGTTGTTAAGACTTGGTTTATCAGAAGACTTCAGAGTAAGAATTCTGAGTCATTACTTTAGTTCTGAAATGGGATGCGATGGTTGCCAAGCCTGATAATCATGGGAAACCCTCTATGGATGGGACCATTCAAAATTAGTGCATGCAAGTAGTACAATGCTTTCGAACTCAAAACTATAGAAGACAAACCTCTGGAAATTCTGGTTAATGGGATCCATCCTAAGCCCTTCTATTAAGGTTTTAACATTGTAAAGTATGTATCATATGTATAGTCCCATCCTTTTAATTTTTCCTCATGTTCACGGTCTTTCCCCTTTGAATAAGTTTCTTTGGACACGTGTCTCTAGTGGATACCCTTCTACCCCCTTTTTGAAATTTTGGAAGGTGTTATACCTTCTTTATTTTTCCTGAAGTAAATGATCCAAACAATTTTCATAATAATGAATGAGAAGGATCATGTGTTAATAAAAAACCTCTCAGGAAACATAGAATTTGACACTAAGGGTCATGTAACAAAAAGTATCGTTATATGATGTGATCCAAGGTATGCGGGAGCCTTTACTTTGCAAGATTTGAGGAGTCTATTTAAGACAAGATTTGAGTATACAAAAGACTCATTATAAATGCTGAGGGCCTCTTGTTCAAGTGCCTAATTACCTAATTAAAAAAATCAGAACTTTCAGTCATTTTAGAGTAGCCATGGTAGAATCTAGTTCCCTACCGCAACCTAAGTCCTATGTAGGGTGACTTGTGCAACATCACTCTCTCCATCCGAGGCTAAGTTTCCCTACTAGGGGAACATAATTCAGTGAATTGTTTATAGTAACAGATTTTGTAGATGAGGTATTTGATCCCATTCTCACTAAGAAACCAAAGGCTATGTGGGATGTAACCCATGCCCATTTTTGTAATTTGGAGGATTTTGAGTCTTTTGGATCTAAGATTTAGACCACCACACTCATGCAATAAATGGTGCCTCTCGTGCACTCGTATCCCGAGCTCATACAAATCTATGCATGATGTTTTGACCCTGAATCCAACATCACAAGGGGCACGAACATATAGGTGGTTATTACACCAAATACCATTAGGGAAATGTTGGCCCTTCCCTATGACTAAATGACCAAATTCTATGATATTCCTAAGATCCAAAACATCTAGGATCAATGAAAAAACAAAATCACATACCTTAATAAGGAGTTACGATAAGATGAGTCAAGTAGTTCCAGGACACTGGGATTCCCCATCCCCCTGAAGATGTTCATGGAAGACTCTCAAGATGCTTGCTCTATGTTGGTGTTCATTTTCGGCCAAGACTTAGACAAAGACATCCATGAATGGCAATCTCTGACCCTTTTTCGGATGATATCTATGAAGAAGGAACATGTGTATCGATTTGACTTCACTAAGGACATTGTATAATCTATTTACTAGCAGTTGGCCATGTTCCCTATTAATGTCACCTTCAGGTATTCTTCCTATTTGTTTCACCTCATTTTGTACTAGAACTCCTAACCCTTTAGCTGATTTATAAACCTAACATTGTGGGACATGGAGGTGGACCCCCCAAAGATCATCATGGTATCTATATGGACTCATGTAATGTCCCGCTCCTCAGATGCATATGAATTTTCCAAATATTTCGTTGTGCCCCTTCTACCTAAGTTTGAACCAAAGGGGGTCAATAATAGAATGAAGGACTCATTACAAGCCATCCTGACAAACCCCCTGCATCCCTATGACTATTTATTTGGGGCACAAGATTTAATGATCTGGTTACATGTATTAAGAGATGAATCCTTCATGCTTCCAAGAATCCTCACAAAATGAGTGGTTTCCCTGGAGGTAACTAGGAAGCTGGCACTTATTAACATGTCGAGTTTGGCTCCAGCCAGAAGAAGAAAGAATTTTTTAACCTCCCCTTAAGAAAGGGAGAGATTACCATCATCAAATGCTAGGTGAAGCATCTTCTCACATAGAAGCTTTTTTCCTACATCTTTTCCTTCATCCAAGACACATGGAGGTATGACCCGAATGGGTGGATGGCATACATCTTGTCCCAAAGTAGAGTCTCTAACTCTTGCCACCATGAACACAATTTTTTTTTAAGACATGAGGTCTCCCCAGGAAGACATTCCTAAAAATTATGTCAAGTTGAAGTATTTCCTGATCCCATTATGGGAGTCTTTTCATCCAGTGCTGCACATATTTGACCCAACTTTAACTATGAATAAGGACTTGAGGGCAGCCCTAAATAATAAGGACTAGAGCTTGGAAAAAATTGAAGCCTATATGAAATATAAGTAAGAAATTGGGCAAATTACAATTATTTCTGAGGCAATATCCACTGATGAGAAGTGGGAAGAATACTAGGATAGTGAGCATGGGTCTGAATCGGATAGAGAGGAGGCACTTACACTCACCAAAGAATAGTTTGAATGGTATACGATGGGGTCCATTGGACCCTCTGGATAAAAAATTCCATCACAAACCCCTCCTTCCATCCCTCAGAAGGATCCTACATGCCACACACCCATGATTCAAATAACATAAGTCCCTAAGGTTGAAGGGTCAGTGGTTTAACCAATCCTTTTTCTAGCCCAGGGGATCACTTTGGCCCAAACTATAGTCTCACCCTCCATACCCATCATCGGAGTCATTAGTCCTTAGAGCCCTCCAAAGAAAAAGTTGAAAATAATTGATGTCTCTCCTTCTTCTGTCCCTTATTATCCTCCCATTCATCCATCTCCATCTCCTTCACCTTTCACTTCCTTAGCTGGGAGTTTTCCTATACTGACCACCCCAACCCAAAATATTCCTTCTCTCAGCTCTTCTCTTCTTCCTCTACCACCATCCACCATTCCCACATTATCTCCCTGAGTTATAATAAGACCTTCTTTGTCTCTTATGACTTCCTAACCCCCGCAAATATTTACAATCCCTTACCTCTTGTCACTAGGATTCCCATTTATAGGTAGGGTAATTCCTTCCTCCTTTGAATTTGTGAATCAGGTCGAGATGATTAAAGTGGCCTGAGATAACAGGAGGTAGAGAAAGAAAAAGAAAGAAATGGCAGCAGAAGCTCAAAAGTAGACAGGATCATTATATGACCATCAACAGAGTTCCCTGACCATTGCCCAGATGGTCCCCAACATCCAAAAACCCACTGAGTAGATATAACCTGATGATTATTCCAACAATGCTATTGTGGTGGAATTGACTCAGTTTCGACCTTAGGATAAGGTCAAATTGATGAGTGAAACAACTACTGTGGTCACTACAGATTTTCTCAAGCTCAGTAATAAGTTGAAGAAAATGGAGGCTAGCCTCCTACAGATGCAAAGCACTGTGATCCGCCTCAATGCTGAAATCAAGGGTAAGAGAAAATAAATAGAGAAGCTCCATGAGGAGTTAAAAGAGGTAACATTAAAGGAAGCTCTCACAACTCCCCAAGTAAGGACCACAATGTTAGAAGCCAAACTTGCTGCATCCAAGGCTACAACTAGTTTGCTTGATCATGAGAAGAAGATCCTTCAATAGGAAGCTGATTCCAAGAAATTTGAGGTCACTTCACTACAAGTGAAGTTGTACACTTCGGAGGCAAAAAACAACTTGTAAAAAAAAGTGAAAGGCATCAGAGGACGTGGTCAAGGGTTTGACCTGGAAGCTCACTCAATAGCCATAAATAGGGGGAATCATCATGTTGGTGCAGGGATTATATACCTCATGATTTAAGAGAATTATCGATAAGGCAATAGACTTAGGGCCCAAACTTATATTCATATCTGATGCACAAATCCTATGCGCCAACGTAGAGTTCTTGGCCTCAACCATGAGAAACACCGTATCCAGAAAGGTCCCCAAATCACTGCTACTAGTTCAAAACTTTTATAATTCTTTAGACTCTGTCCTGCAAGGGGATGGTATTTCGGACAAGTGAATCACCATGGCAAAAATTGGTGATATTTTGAGTTGTAATAAGGCCAATATTATATTCTAAAATATCTTGACTCAACTCTAGCTAGGGATAAGAGAGAGGAAGTAACACATCAAAGAGTTAGTTCAATTAAGCTTACCCTCTCACTTTCTCGATGACTCTACTGTCCTATTAGAGGACCAAATTCAATAGATACTTATAGCTAAGTAACATGATAAGAATGTCTTTCAGTTTTTAAAAGATGATTCTAGTGTTGCTGAAGTAGAGGCAATCCTGAAACTTATTTTGAAATTGGAGTTTCCTTTACATTCAATGGTGTAGTATCTCCAAAAATTATCTCATAAGGAGATCATCAAGTTGGATAAATCCTTTCAGGATCTACAATGAAGGACTTATCTAACAAAGGCTGAATGGGTTAGGTACCAGGATACTTTAAAGCAACTTTGAGCGACATCTCTTTTGGCCACATTTTGAGATTTTGAAATTTTATGGAAGGATTGTCAGATTCTTCCATGACTGGCATAGAGTTTCTTGGTGAGTCAACATAACTGTAGAATGATTTCTACATTATTTTTGGGCTCTTATATTAATTCTCCATTTTTTCACCCCAATCCCTTGTTCCTTTCAGCTTTCTTTTGTGTTTTTTTGGGACTGAGTTTACCTAAGTATGGAACCAAGTGCAAATGATATCCATGTGTATCTTCAGCACACTTTGGGGAAGGCATAAATTATCAGGAGTCTTTGAGAAGCGAGGATCCTCCACGTAGATAAGTGTAACTAAGAAAGCTGCAGGTGGGTTGAAAAGTCAAAGATAAAGCAGAGGGGCCCACAGGCCTCCACGTGTTGTCCAGGCATAGGTTTAAGAGGAGAGAGAAATGGAAAGACCCCAGATAAGTGTGAAGCCTCCATGTGTCAAGTAAAGAAGCCACAAGCATCAACAAGACCAATCAAATAAGTGAAGGGCTCAAGGTCTAGTGGATTAAATTATATTTCGGGTCCCAAAGCATGCAATTGAGATCTGCTCCAAAATTTGAAGATCTCATAGGTAAGAACTAAATGCGGATGGTGGAAATCTAATTGTAGAAATTGGAACAAGAGCCTAAGGATCTATAAAATATTTTTCTTGTGCTAGTAACAAGGGAGGAAGAAATATAAAAGATATAGAAAAGAAGTTCTAGAGCCCCATAAGATAATTTAGGTTCGGTTTATTGTGTTATATAGCTTTATTAAAGCTATGTTGTAAAAGAATATTGTAATCTATGCCATTTTGGCCTTATGTACCATTTTCTATATTAATAAGAGTTATTTTCCTATCTGTTGGTGCTCAATTTGATCTCTCCCCATTTGTCCTTGAAATTATTCAGTTTGCAGGCTTTGTCGTATTTTCTATCTCCCCGTGTTGATCCATAAAAGCTCTGTCATTCATTTAGTTGCCATGATTAGTTCCTTCCTTTTGTCGAGGATCACTTTAAATATATAATTTGTTTTTTGTTCCTCTATCCATTTGAAAGAATTTGTAACTTGGGTGTAAATTCAGGTTTTTTTCCCTTCCTTCCATTTTTCCACAGTCACATTTTGTTTTTCCTGTCAATTTTTGTCCCAATATATGTGGAAATGTGGTCCTTTCTAATCGAATGCAGCTTAGTTGATCACATTTGGGCCTTATATCATTTCCAAATTCTTTATCCTTAAAGAAAGATTCATTTTCAGGCATAAATGGTGATTTCCCTGCATTTTATGGTTTGACGGGTGTGTTTTCCTAGTCAAATTTATATCTCAACATCTGTGGAAACATGTCCCTTTCTGATTGGATGCGGTTTGGTGGGGCATTTTGAATTTCTAAGGTCCACTTCAACTCAAATCTTGTCTACGTGGAGGGCTGACACTCATCTAAAAATTCTCCTCTTGGTTTGACCTTTGGAGTTGGGCCAGGGAGACACGTGGAGGTTTTCGCTGCCTTGCCCAAACTTAGACATTTTTTCATACGACAGGTGTAGCTTTATCAGACCATGGGCACATGGAGGGCTAGTTCTCATTTGAGGATCTACCTCAGGGTCCTACCTTAGTAGTTGTGCTAAGGAGACAAATGGTGCCAATGCTTGTTTGGGGTCTTCGCTTTTGGGCACCATCTCAAAGTTACGCCAGGGAGACACATGGAGGCTTCCTCTGGCTCCTCTTTATACTTAAAATTTATAAGCTACTTTCTAAAGCCTGGGACATATGGAGGGCCCGCACCTATTTAAGGACCTACCCCTAAATTTTATTGTTGAAAGAGCACCATGGGGAAACGTGGAAGTTTCTGCTCATTCTTCCCTTGCTTGGACTTTTCAATGGCCAAGGAAAATTGTCTCAGACCCGAGACACTTGGCACCTTCTACTGGTCCTTAAAATGTTTCAACAACTCTGCCAGGCTGAGACACGTGCTGAACCTGCACTTGTTTGGGGTCTCCACTTTTGGGCACCATATCAAAAGAGCGCCATGGAGACACATGGATGCTTCCGCTGACTCCTTTTATACTGAGAATTTTCAAAGGCCAAAAGGCATTTTTCTTGGGCCCAGGGCACATGGAAGGCCCACGCTTGTTTGGAAACTTTCGCCTGTACTTATCCTTTGTAGTTGTGCTAAGGAAACACATGGAAAACTCTAATCTAAAGTTGAGAAGGGGAAGAATTGACAATTGCTGTGTATTGTTTCTAATTTTGGCACCTTTTTTGTTTCAAGGCTCTAGAAGGTGGGAATACACATTGATTTTCTTGCAAATTAGACTCACAATGTAGGTATGTGGAATAATCTATGCACAAACACTTATTTTTAAGAGGCACAAATGTAGGCATCCATGCAGGGGATTTCATTTTTCAAGGTGTTTCCTCAAGGGTGAAAAGGATTACCTATCAGATCCATCTATACAGAGCCACTAGAAAATGATTGAAATGGGGATTTCTCACATGATAGAATAAGAATGATTAAAAGGAGTTTCCAAAGTTGTGGCATGACATCCTGATCATCAATTAAGGGTCTGAGAAACATGATCAATTCATGATTTTTCTACCTGGTAGCTGCATGTGTAAATTTATTAAACGTCACTTTTTGAGACAAATTGGTAAGAAGAAAAGGTTCCTCAAATATTATTCTTTTTTGAGGGGAAAATTTGGGATGAGTGAGTGAGTGAAATGTATAAATGCAATGAGAATACTCTTGCAAAGGGTCAGGGGTTAATTTTTATGAGAAACTTTGAGAAAGCCCATCTTCTTGAGAGACCAATATGAGAAACCTGTTAATTTATTATGGTTTAGATTTCAATCACGTCAAGGTGGTTATGAGTGTACAACCATTGACAAGCTCTGAGACTGTTCAAAGAAACTTTCCCCTGCTGATGAATCTAATCAATTTTGAATTAATCTGTATCAATCTTGGACTAATTTGTGTCTGCTTTACTTTAGAATGTTTACAAGTAGTTTTTCTTATTCCTATTACAATCTTGTGCTAAAGTCCCTCCGAATCATACATAATCTCATCCCTGTGACAGTTTAGTGGCATTTACAATTTCATTTCAAGAAGAGCCTTCATCCTGTAATGAGATAAACAATTTAAAATCACTTTACTATCATTTGTTAATAAATATTATTTGTAAGACTTTGAGTATATCTTAGGCATGAGGAACCAGGGGTCTTTGACATTTAATTGAGTCTATATCTCGAGCCTTCATGTTAAATTCTTAGAGATTGTGTGAAACCATGCAAATCTGGGCCTCCATTGATGCACACTTTTTGGTTGAAGGAATATTTTAGCTATTCTGAAGCTTTCTATCATTTAGTATTTCTATTTTTGTGAAGGTTCTCAATGATCTAGCATAATCAATTTTATCTTGCTTAATATCCCACCAAAAAATTATTCAAAACAATGAATCCTACCTGAACTACCCCTGTTTTCCCTGTATGTACACAAATGTATAAATTCTACTGCCAAAATATGCAGAAGTAATCATGATCCCATAATGTCTCTAGTAACCTCAACCCTGTTTAGGAAATATCACCATTCTTTAGAAGTGACAACTCGTGAGAGTTAAATTATGGTACATTGATCATATTTTATGAGGGTCCCCTTTCAAATTTGCACAAAGAAGGATGTCTTCATTAACCTTCACCAACAGAGGTTACAAAATGGGTCCTCTCAACTTGGTTGAAAGGCATGACCTAAAGTAGTGAGGATAGATCAAATCCTTAATGAAGGTGCTATCCATTTCTCCGATTCCTGAGTGATAAAGATTTAGGTAAATCCCCTCCATGACTACAAAATGACTCATAATATGATTTGTCTGTCTCTCAGTGTCTTGCTAAATATTTGATGCTACTCAGTTTCCAAGGGAGAATCAATTTGGATACCAACACTATCCACTAAACATTCAAAATCTTATGTGTCCTTCATCTCTTCATGTTTAATTTTATTCAGTTTTAGATGAATGTTTACATATCTATTGTGCTACACACCCTTAGATATTTTGCATAAATCTATTCATTCACTCATGGTTATGTCTCATTTGGCCTTTGATAATTTAAGATATATTCAGAGTAGTTGATCATGTTTGATTCTCTTTGACTAATTTTGTAGTTATTTCAATATTAGTCTCTGTGCCATTTTAGTAAAGTATCAGTGCATCCCCTTAGTTAGGATTTATTTACTGTTTTATTCTCTCTCTACCCCTTATCTCAACCCAAAGTAGAGAAGAACCAACTTCTATAAAATCTAGAGGTTATCTTAGGGGACAAGTCCCGCATCTCTAATATTTCCCATGACTTTGGTGATTCATCTGGAAAGATAATTGCCAACAATACCTAAGTGAAATGTGGTTTGTATATATTTTTTAAGTTTGAGATAAAAAGTGGATAATATTGATTTGTTTTTAGCTTTGTTTGATAAAATTGACATGATCAAAATGTAAGTTTGAGATTGGAAATTAGTTTGATTGAATTTAGTTTTACTTAAATTATGGATAACGTGAATATATAAAGTATAAGGTTTTGATTTAGGTTGATTTGATGTACTTAATACGTGAAAAAAGAGACATCCAACGTATAAATTTTTGGTGTGATTTGGTTTATGAGTTGCTTAAAATTGAATAAAGTGAATATTCAATATATAAGGATCTTGATTGAGTTTAATTTGATTTGGTTTACTAAATATGTGAATATTAAATGCAAAATATTTTTGGTTTGATAAAACTAGATGTGCTTAAACTTGGATAAAGTGGATATCCAAAGTAAAAGGCTTAAATCGTGGTTTGATTTGATTTACTTAACTCTAGGATTTTTAAAGAATTCGAGGACTAAGGCTAAATTAATGGTTTGATTTGATATCCAAAGGGGTGTATGGGATTTCTTTAGATTGGAATTTGAATAGAATGTTTGAATACAAGTATTCAAAGTAGTATAAGCAAATTTCAATATGAATTGTTTTTGATTTTGAGTTGAATAAAGTAAATATTCAATGATAAAAGGGGTTTGAATTTGAGAAAAAAATTATAATTTTTTGACATGAATGTCCAAAGGGATAAAGTTTGTGATTTTTTGGGTTTTGGTAGAACACAAGTTCTAATCCAGATGGATTTTTGAAAAGATAGTTTTGATTTTTTGCTAGGGTTTGTGGAACACAACCTAAAATTTTAACTAGAATATAAAAAAGTGTAAAAAGGAGGTGTTTGTATAAACCAAGTTTTATGACAGAACTTTGATAAAACCTTCTTTGTTTACAAATAATAAACAAAAAGTTTTGTAGAATGTTTTGGTTTAAAGAGGGAAAATACATCAGTTAATTGATGTAACATTTTATGAATAATGTAACATACAATAATGCTATACATGGGTGGATGTAAGATCTTATCTCTCCAAATAGATGTATCTTTTGATATATCCTAATCCTAATATACCAAATTTTTATAGGGACAAAAGTGGTATACAAATCCCTTAGAATACTGAAAGAGAATCACCAATTCATTACTAATCTACTTAGAGGAGTGAATAATCACATCCAATGCATAGGCTTTGTGAAAATGTGGACGGGTGATGAGAGAATGGTGTCCTTATTACTCCCCGAAGATTGACAAGGAAGATGCCAAATTTTTTTTGTTATAGTTATATTAGATGATACTTGCAATAACCCCAATCATGACAAAATTACTTGTAAGTGGGGGATAAAGCCAAGGTAAATACCAAATGCTGTTTGAGACTAAGTATCAAGTGTAATGAAATTTGAAATGTGTTGGTGCATGGTGGTGAAATCCATGTCACTGGTGTAGTTTAAGTGGTGATATAATCCACATCCACTACGTGAAAATATAAATGTATGGGTTGTTTAGAAACAAAGGTTCTTTCCATCTTGAAAATTGAAAATGAACAATATAATTAAAAATATTTGAAACAAAAGCGTACCTTTTATTTTTTAGAAAGTTATTTTACCAATTTTCAATTTTATTTGGCCAAGGAAATCTTGTTTATATGAAAATAAAATTTTAATGATTGTGGGTGCACTCAATACCATATAAACACACCTACTATAATTGATATGTAAATCTAAATATGTGTAGAGAAAATAACTATAACAAGTTAAATGCTAGTGCAACTAGAAAAATAGAAACATAGATAACTAAAAAATAAAAAAAATTAGAGGAAACATAGATGTAACTTGAAGACGGTAGTGCATCCACCATCATGTACACACATGTTAGATCACATAGACACAGGTTTAGAAACATAGATGCAAATTTTGAAATAAAGATGTAGGTTTTGAAACAGAGACACACTTCATGGGAAACGTAGATGTATCCTATCCCACGGAGACACAAAGAACATGTAGCTACATAAAATAGAAATAACATTCATCCAAAAACAATAGGTTTTTTTAGAACTGTTTATAAGAAAACTCACTAGAAGACCTAAAAATTTGTTACTATGATCCAAACACTTCAAACAATATGAATATGAAGTTAGAATGAAAAAATAAACAAGAGAGTTGTGGGTGTCCCACTGTGCATGCCAAAATGTAAAAATAAATAAATGGAAGAAATATGTAATAAAAAGTAAACCAAGTTATTCCTTTGTGTCTCCTTACAACCTCAGATGAGATGGATGAAGAATGGAGTGAATTACCAAGATTGTAGAATCTCCTTGATAGATTGAATGTGGATGCTCCAAATCTGATTCCAAATGAAAGAAACTTCATGCTACAAGCAAGTGGATGAGTGACGAGCTTGTTGATCAAATGGGTAGCCTGACAGTGTATGAGTTCAAGTGATAATTAGAAAAAGTAATGTTACAAATTCCTTAATCTTCCAAAAGATTATTTGTGAAAGGATGGACCTCTTATTTATAGTTGAAGGAACTATTTTTTTTAGATAAGATGAAACAAGTTTGGTTTTAAGGGGACCCAAAAAAACCCCAAACATAAAGAAGCCAATTTTAACAAAAATACCAACAAAAAGCCATGGAGGCTGAGTTAAAAAAAATTTGATAGAAAACCACCATAGAACAGAGCAAGACTACTCAAAGTCTGCATATTAAACATTACATTTTTTTGACAAAAAAAACTATAAATAGAAACTGACAGAACAAAGGAACAAGACCAATAAAAGGGCAGCAAAAGGCCAACCATTAGTTCTCTATAGCCTTACTACGAGATATGGTGCTCGGACTGCCATCCTTCATGCCTACAAATTTCATAATCACCCACTTAGGTATTTTCTCCTCCTTTTCCACAATCAGGGTGTTCACACTCACGAGATATTTTAGTCTTTCCTCCTCCTTGTCCTCAATTTGGGTATTCACGGCCTCCATATAAGAACTCTCATTAGTCTCAAAAAATTCACTTTTAGAACTACTAAACATCAACTTAATATTAGGCTTACTTTCCACCTTGGCCATTTGATCCTAAAGGATAGAAACCATATGTTCATGCATGAAAAATTCCACTTGAATAACCTAATTCTCTTGTTTTGGACCTCAATTTTATGCTTGCACTCCTTTAGTTCCTGTAGCAAATTATTATTAACAGTGAGAATGGTATTGAAAGTTGACTCAACACATATCAACCTAGCCTCCTAGTCCAAAACATCTCTTTCCATGTTACCAAAAACTCTCACCCAAATTCTGTACCCCCCGTTTTAAGTTGTATAGAACATTAGTGATCCCGTTAGAAGTGTCTTTCCCTCTCCTTTTCTTCATATGTTTGAGGGATGACACCAGAGTTTTTTGGTCAAACTGAGGATCACTATTGTGCATTGGATGGTAAGGGATAACAAGTTTGATCCTTTCAACTAATAGAAGAATCAGGCCTTGATGAAGAGGGACATCAATTTTCTTATTTTTGAAGTCATCAATGGTGGAAAACAGGGACATGTAGAGGAAGATATCCAAACTCATGGCTTGGTTTCTATGGAAGAAGTTTAAAATGGAGAGATGATGAGAGAAAATATTCCAAAATTTACATTCCAAAGTCAAGTATTTCATGACCAAAAGGTAGGCATCGACCCAGTGATCAGGAAGGAAAGTACAGGCTATACCATCATTATAAGTAAAAAGATGTTTGTTGGCCTAAAAAAAGTGACAATATTGTGTTTTTTGCGAGTTTTATCTTTATAGATTTTTAGCCCATTCATTTTAAGCCCCATTAATTCAGTTATGGAATCCTCAGAGACCCTAATTTGAACCCCTCTAAAATTAAACCCCCTTTAATCTAAGTATTTCTGAAATCAACAGAAAGCACAGGGTCATTACCTTTAAGGTGCCGAATATACCTGGTGAATCCCCCTTTGTGTATTATTTTCCACAAGACAGATTCATTTTTTAGGTGAAGGAAGGAAGTAGGCTCGGTTCAAACCGTGTCACTTCCCATATTTTTCCCAAATTTTTCTTTCTTCGAACACTAGCAAAATGTTATTGCCAATATAAAAAAACTCGAATAAATGCCAAATCAAATGAATCGTGAAATTTTCCAGCAAGAAAAAGGTATTTTCAAAATCCAAAGTGTGAGATTCTTGGTCACCATCATTACACATCCTCATAAGACGTGTCATCATTAATAAATTTTATAATTTTTTCCCAAGGAATATGTGTCCCCTGACCACGTCATTATATCTGGCATGTCATTGCCTTGATTAGCAAGTGCATCCACAAGTTCATTACCTGCTCTATAAGTATATTGGATGACCAATTTATCAAATGATTTTAAAATACCACGAGCTTCCTTGATAATGTTGATGAGTTTCTAGAAAAGGAGAGGCCAGTGATTGTGGATGAAAATTTGAATAAGTTACAGGTTAATGAATGCATTTTCCTGATTTAGCTTGTTGATTTGGTCTGTACAGTTGGATGAGTTTGAATAAGAATTTAAGAGGCTTTATTTAAAATTTGTTAGATCTTGAATTTATTCCAAAGTTGGTTGTACATGAAAATTTATCTTCCTCTTTTATAGGGTTCTAGAACTTGAGTGAGTGAGATAATGAAGTGGAGTTGAGTGGATATTTAATTTTTATTTTATTTAAATAACTAATTAAATTAGCAAAGGAGTGTAAGTGTATGTTTTATATATGGTAGAATTAATTAAAATTAATTCTAGTGGGATGCAGGTGAATATTAGTTCAAATAGAAATGTGTTAAGGGTAGTGTGTAATTTGAGGGTGTCTATAGGTACAAATGCACCCCTGTGAAGGAAGAAGACTATGTACTAAAGTTATTGAGAAATTTTGATATATTCATCATTATATGTAATAGGAGAGGAAAGAATACACATGAAGCACATTCAAATCCCATTTTCCCTTTGGTCTTATCGAAATAGTATTTGTACACTTACGTGTGCTATAACATATTCACTCGTTTATGGCTCTGAAGCCATCATACCCCTAGAAATCCAAATCCCATTACTACGTGTATCCTTAAAAGATTTCATTCCCAATGAAGAATATCACCAAAATTATCTTTCAAAACTAGAATTGTTGGATGAAAAGCATCTAGTAGCCCTTGAACGTCACCATGTTTATCAAAAATTCATTAGTAGAGCATAAAAAAATCATGTCAAAGAACATGACTTCAAGATCGATGACCTAATACTTAAGGAAAATAAAAAATGTTACCAAATTAGAGCGAAGTATAAATGGTAAGTTGGCCCCTAATTTGATTGGCCCCTACATTATTACTCATAAATATGGATGAGGAGTGTATTGTCTCACTTCTCTTGATGGGGAACCTTAGTAGGAACCTCTAAATGCTTTGTAATTGCGACCTTTCTACTATTAAATGATTGATTATAATAACAAAATTTTTAAAGATCTTATCAAAATAACAACCTTCCATATTACTAAACCAATCCATTGCTCTTCTTTATAAATACATGGGTATATGAATGAATTCCACCTACACATTTATCCCCTCCTTAATAAAAAAATTTAATAGGGTCTTTCCCTAAGCTTAAAATAAATTCAAAAAGTCATACAAATGATTCATGTCAATATAAAAAATAAATAGACTAATCCCTCAAAGGACAACTATTCAAATGTTATATTGTTAAAAATAAAAATAGGCCAATCCCTTGAAGAAAAAATACCATTTTAAAGTTATGGGTCGATCCCTCAAAGGATGACCATTCAATCTAAAATATATATATAAGACTATACCCTCAAAGGATGGCTACATATGAAAAAGGCTTCCCATTTTGATCAGCCTCTACAAACATATAAAAATTACAAAATATATCTTAGAAAGCTTCCCGCATCGATCAACTTTCCCATAGCAAACTTCCCATAATAATAAATTTTCTTCTACTATAGAGCCAGGGCATTGATTCCTTCTAAAATTGTTAAAAAAGGAGAACTTTTCTTCCCCACAAACACATGCATTTTTAAAAAAACCACCATGATTAGTATGAAATGTCCATTGATAGTCTCATTTAACATTTTGAAAGGTTACAAGTGCAAGCGTTATAAAAACCCATTACACATATGTTATTGAATAGGGAATTCTTTCCACCTTTAATTAATTTTGTTTGAATCACATTTTAAAACTAATACACTGAGGTTAAGTCACATCTCCTGAAAAGATAATCACAAATCAAGAATTATAATAAAAAATATAAAACATCATCATATCCAACACATATTCCATACAACATATGCATAAAAAGAGTGCTATAAACACCATATCAATCACAAAAATTATGATCATAATCATTTACAAAATCAAATAACCATATCACATCAGGTGCTTCTCCAAGCCTAATCAACACAAGAACTAAAATAATCACCATCGTATACACACACACACACATATCAAAGTCCAATGTCCATAAAATCAACATAATGCCATACATAGGAAAAAGGGATTTTATGAGACTATAATCAAATATTAAATTCCATAAAATTGGGATCAGGAGTGCCTCCTGATATAACACATCTGAATCCTCCTGCACTATCATCCCCTCTCAGTAGGCTCCGTGATGGGTGGCCCACACTCATTTCACTATCACTGAACCTAGCTACTAGTGAGGTACCCCCCTTGGGCGGCTATATGATCAACATACAAAGTGGCGTTAGGGTAGTTCCTCATGATCATATCCACATAGTAGTCCCTCTCCACTCTCATAGCCTTGTAATGTGACACCAAAATCATACCAGAAGGGCCTATAAATTCCCCATCTCTATCTAACCAACACCGATAACTCTGTTCCAGAAATAGAAGGCCCTGTGATCCCAAAGGTCTTCCGAAAAGTATATTTCTTAGTATTGTACCAGTCCCTATCAAAGGATACCTGTATAACCTATGTTTTGAGCTCATCAAGCTCTAAAATCAATCCATCCCTCTCTCTTTCTTTCTCCAATAAGAGTATCTCACACTTCGACTAAGTCATCTTGCTCTCTATGAGAAACATCTCTCTGCCTCTACTACGTCCTTCTCTACCATCACTGTAGAAATATTTAGATCTATAGAAGCGACTCTCTCTAGATCAGCCCCACAACCCTCATCGAATCCTCCCTCTTCTTGAGCCTGCACTCGTCTAAGTGATTGGTCTACCATATCCACTACCCTCATCCTATTAAAACTCCTCAATAAACGAGACCACAAAACAACAAAATCTGGGGTGAACCCTGTATCATCGATCGACACCAGATGACCATCCTCGTTCGGACACCCATCACACCTAGCTGCTAAAAAATAGGTGCCAGAACTATCACAACTTCCTATGGGGTATCAATAGCCCCATCCTCATGTCTATACAAAACCAAATCCTCAGGTAAATCCTAAACTAACCTATACTGTCTCATCACCTGAATAAAATGTACCAAATCATCCTCTCTGGCTCTGTGGCTCTAGAAATAGGTGTCCTACTATAAGTACAATAAATCTCCAAAAAACTATGGCCAATCATGAAAATCCACATACATCTGCCAAATCAAATCCCCAACTTGTAATCAAGATATTAGCTCTTTATAATAGGTAGGTCCCTTGGCCTTCCTTGCTCTGCCAAGGCTCTCACTCCATCTCATGAAGCTTGGATACCTTACATCTATAACACTAGGTAACCCAAATGGGAAAGCAATGAAAATGTGCTCATGGGCCCAACACTATAGTAAGAATCCAACATATATCCCATAACACTTGTGGGTTGTCCAAGCCCACATCTCTCTATACGTCTGTGCTGACACGGTAGGAGCCCACTCGCATAATTTACGATGCTCCATCATCTCTAAAACTACTCATGTTATCATCTATGGGAATATCCTACCTCATGAATCTAGCAGTGTGAAACATGAGATGCGCAACATCATCATAGTCATCCGTGGGTACCCATCTCTCTAAGACTCATACAAGGCCTGATAATCAAAATATCCTGAGGAGTATCTCACACCTCATGCCTCATCTCCGTATAATCACTACATAGTATCCCCTCTCTTTGTATCTAGAATACAGTAAACGGGCTCTCCCCTAACTGGCAGTCTGGTAATATAATGAACATCCTCCAGGGTGATGGTCATCTCCCCTATAGGTAGCTAAAATGTGCTAGTGGAAGGGTTCCACCACTCTAGCAATGCAACTATAAGGATACGACATCTATGAATCCACCTGTTAAATCTCATCCCACCAAATCAAACAACCTCCAAATGATACCAGTCATAATCAAACAAATCCTCTTTAACCTCATCAAACATCAAGGGGATGCGATCTCGGATAATCAATTGAGGGTCCACCTATAAAACACAAACATAAAAGTGAACATTAATAATGATGTAAAATTTGTGAAGAATGATCACTTGCAATCATAAAATATCCTCATAAAGTAAAACATATCTTATACATCTAATAAAGTTAAACACATTGATCAAAAATAAAATTTTATAATTCAAAACAAAAAACATTTAAATTGTAGGTGAATTGTTAATGATTCACCTCAATCGCAAGTGATTGAAGGAATCACTAGTGATTCTTATAAACTTACCCTTGGGCATCCGCGCACCTTGATACGACTGTAAACCCATATGAATCCATATAAAACCTTAACAAATACCTAAAATCGATGAAAAAATAATTTTAAACATGATTAGAGCTTACCTCAGCAAGGACCGACTTTTGTTTGCGGCTTCAACAAATGTTTTCTCGAAAAACACATTTTTTCCTGTTCTGACAAGGTCACTATCATTATATAGTGAAAAGTGACGAATAAACAATCCATTTGGGTATTTATAACCCCAAATTTTACACGATCTCAATTGCTAGCAATTTCCCTAATCACCAGTGATTTCCCTAATTGCCGATGATTTCCCTATTTTGGACTTCAATGTCTATATTGCTTAGAAAGCATAACATTTTACTCTCTGCACAAGTGTGCCATGCTCCTAAAAGGGTCATAGCCCTCAGGATCCCTTAACAAAACAACATAAACACAACATCAAGAATTTCCATACATCTATGGGAGACGAGCCATTTGGCCCCCATCACTTGGATTTCTTGCTCAATAATTTTACCTAGTAAGGATCATACATCTGCAGGCATCGAGCCCTTTGGCCACCCTAACAATTGATTCACCAACATCTCTCTTTGTACCCTCTCTAATTGAGGAGATCCCTTTTTGGATATTACAAAATTAGAATGGTGTTCACTGTATTGCACTACAGTAGATTCACCCATACCAACACAATCCTTTTTTTATCATTTTTGTCTAGTGAATTGTAGAAAATCATAAGACAAAAAGAGGCAAATGTAGACACCAAAATTAACATCCCTTGGCTCAATGCACTTATGGTCAAAACCACCACATTTTTGAAATTAGTGTAATTAATTAAAATGATCCCTCATTAATTAATTAATCGTACACCCTCACATCTAAATTATTTAATTAATTTCATTAAATAATCCCCCCTTTACACCATACTATGACACCTCAGTAAACACCTGAACCACCTTCCTAATTAACTATACGACTAACTTACTCCTAATTAACTACACCTTCCAAATACACCAACTTACACCTAATTAACTACACCTTCTAAATACACTAACTTACTCCTAATTAACTACACCTTCCATAATACGCTAACTTGACTCCTAATTAACTAAACATTCCAAAAACACTAACTAATTAAACCTGCTAACAAATACTAACTCCTGACCTATCCTACCAAAATTTCCCCCATGCCACCTCTTTAACAACCTCATAGTTATCTCTGCTTGAAATAGAAAGAAAAACATCTTGTTTCTCAGCTAAACTAAAGATCTTCCGCAATCACTGGAAATTTTCCTGATTGCCGATGCAATCTATAAATACAAGCATTTATACCTCCTTTCCAGGAGGAAGAGTGAACAAATTCAACAAGTTCTGTACAGGTACACTTTGTCACATTTTCATCTCATCATGAATTCAAGCATTCTACATCAACACAAATCAACACCACGGTGTCCGAGCGAACATCAAATTCATCAAAAATTTGCCCATTTTCCTTACTAAACTTCTGCTTCCATTTCCTCTATCACATTAACATCCTGCAAGGTAAATGTTTCATTTTTGTTCATTTTTTAAAAACCAAATCTTACGTATGTTTATTTTTCTAGATCAATTACACATTGCTAGGTCTCTATTTTGGATAAAATTAATATCTAAATCATTTATTTTGAATCTGTATAGAAAAATATTCAACTTTCATAGTAATCACTAACAATTACCCCCAATTGCTAGCAATTTCCCTGAATTGCTAGCGATTCCTATTTTCTTAGGATTTTTAACTTTTTTTATTTAATCTAACCAAATTGCGAAGATATTTATTGTTATCTACAATATTTTGTCTAGAATGATGTCTTCATATGGAATTAGGGGGATCTAATTAACTTACAGCTGATATTGATGCCTTTCTGGTCATTTGACACCCGCTCTACTGGGAGAAATAAGATCTCCTCCACAATTTCAAGCTCTGTGCAATTCAAAATGTGCCCTTTCACCGTTTAGAGGACATCTTCAAAACAACTTAGTGGATATAGGAGGCAACCAAATCATTCTAGGATGCGTACAATGAAGCTATAAGGATTCATGCAAACCTTGCATAATATGATCATGCTTATGTAACATTGTTGGAATTTTCAGATGACTGCATCACAACACTTGTAACTTAAGACCACAACCATATCATTATCTCAAGCACAAGCAATCCCCTTGCTCATCTCTTTGATACCCCTAAAGAATCCTCTTATTTTTTTGCGGAGGATTATATTTCCATTCTAGATACTGACACAACTACAGGGGAAGAAGAAATAACTAATTTTGTAGCCTCTAATGTGACTGAGAATCTTTACAAATACCATGATTCTAATTTATGGTTTTAAACCATGACTAATGTTAACTATATATGTACTTAATTTAAATAAGTAATAGTGACACTTCTATCTTGGTATCATGTAGCATGATCACAAAAATCAATAAAAGCTTAAGCAAACTTTATGAGCAATAACATTGTTTTGTTTAAATATGAACTTTGTAAGTTTGTTTATAGGAAAAGAAGCTATGATCCATTACTTCACACGGTGCACAATAAAAACATAATACACATTGTAGGTACCCTAGAAACCCCACCATATCGAGCTCGAGCTCGGTTGTTACCACCTTGAACCAAATACAGACAAATAAAGGTAAAAACCATGCAAGACATTTTGGCACGCATGGTGGGACGCTAATAATTTTCAATTTAATCATTTATATCATCATTTTGATTATTATTTTAACTAACTTCCAATCGCTAGCGATTGGCTTAATCACCTACGATTCCTCTGAATTGCTAGAGATTTCCATATGTTGTTTTCTTAACATATTATCATCAATATGAGAAATATTTCTCTTTGTTTCAGGCTCTTTTTCTTTGGATGTTGTACTTTCTATATTTTCTAAGAAATCATTTCTATAATTACAAAAAAATAAAAATAAATTAAAAGAAACAAGGAGTTCTTTCGTAGTAAGTTTTAAAGCTTTATCTTTAACTTTATGTTTTGCATTATTGGTTGTTTGTTTTCATCAAAATAAACACTTCATTTCGGGACCTTAAAAATAGAACAATCACATCCTTTTTTCTTCACATATTTTAGATAGGGAAGTTAATTGGTTGTATTCACTTATTCTTCCCCCACACACAACCAAATTACTATCAAAATATAAAATGTATTTAAAACATCTCCCACCTAGGTGAAACTGATTAAGATTTGATCACCAAAAAGGGAATTTGAATCAATGTTTTGACTGAGTATAATATCTTATCTGTCAATATATATTGGCTCAACACCCGACTCCCTTATCGCAGCGGGACCCGTGAAGTGAGGGGGTAGGCTGCAATACCACACTTATACCGACAGAACTATAGAGTTGGGCCTCATGTACCTTTTGGTATATCGAGGAATCCCTCCTTAAACACACCTAAAACTATCCTTAAATGACCACTCAGTAGGAAACCTATTCGCCATCTTACACATTTCATTTTTCTGTAGCTAATCAAGATAACTATAAAATAATTCTCTGATTGTTCTTGCTTGTTGTTTGTAAAATAACACATCCACTTTTTCCCTTTATTTTGGGCATTCTTTATGTGTTTTATTATTATGGTACTTACTAGACAACAAGCCCATAATCAAATCCCTAAAAACATGTCCACCCCATGTACATTCTGCACTTTGGCACCTTTTACTCCTACACAACAACTCCCATACTATCAAATCAAAACATCTAACCCCTTTTAAGATCCTAAAAAAAACTTGGCATGAAGCAGGGACCAACTATAATAATACAAAAAAACAAATATTATATTCCCCACATCAGTATAATAGTCAAATTCTCCCTCCCCTTGGATCTCAAGAAGAGGAATACTCTCTTTCTTCTAGTCCTCAATCATCTGAACTCTCTTTCTACAATAGGAGAGACCCCCTCTTTAAGGAAATGTTAGATTCGAATCCTTTTTACCTTAATTCTTATCTATAAAAAAGAAACATTCAAATGTAACCGTTCATGCCTCCATCCATCCGAAACACATACAATCCATCTTCTGCCATTGTGGGCCTTATTGATCAAAATCAAGACCCTGTTGTCCAACAGTTATATACATACACCTTGATTTCATCTGAAACATAAAACAATAGTCAACCTCAAGTATCTCTCACCTCTACAAATCCATTTAAAACTTTGAACAAACAATTTTCCATTAGAAAACTAGAGACATCTGAGGTTTCGTCAGATCCTGCCTACAACCTTCACATGATCTCATCACAAAACACATCTTCTCAACAACCAACATCTTCGCTAGGTCCTTCTATAGGATCCACACCACCTTTAAACAATGTCACTACTTCATCATCTACTCCTCTAGTCACCTCATATGTACCAACACCTCCTATGAGTTCCTTCTCCCTTTCAACAGTTATGTCTTCCCAACAAGTTACTACTCCCATCTAGAATATCACTATGTCCATCCCCACAACAATAGCGCTGGTTAATACTAGTGTTATTGCTAGTACACATCCTATTTCACAATACATACCACAACCTTCATGACCACTAATATCTATATCCAAATATGTACCTCTACAAAAAATTCCATTGTACGGTATCCCATAGTAATTTTTTCCACAACATGCTCAATATTTTGCCGCTCTAGCTATGTCTTCTCAACAAAAACCCAAATATTCACAATCTCTTACGCATGTATCAATGCCATTGCAATACCAATATATTCAAGCCTCAGAACCTATCATTTCATAAAAAGGATCATCATCCCATTAGAACATTCCACAACAGAATATCCTTCATTATCAAAACATTTCCCAGTAAAGTCAACAACACATACGTCAATAATACAGATATAAAAAAAATATTCAGTCATACCATTTCCCACAGAAAAAAAAATCCTATCATCATAATATTCCATTCCAACATAACATCTCCCAATAGAAAACCCTTATAAAATGAACATTCCGCAGCAGTATCCAGTATACTCATAACCCAACCAATCTTCGTATCAGCTTAGCTCATCCCTACAACAATCAATGCAATTTGATCCTCTTCAAGCTCTTCTAAGCCGTATATCTAGCCTAGAAGATGCTTCATCAACATCACAGAAAGTAATCTCTTGTGATAAAATTTCTAATGATCCCATTCACCCTTCTATACCGTACAAGCCATATCCACCTCACTGGGAGCTTCCAAAACATTCTAAGTTTTATAGCAAAAAATATCCCCAACAACTCATTCATGCCTTTTGCCATGTGTGCTATCTTATAGCTCATGATCAAGACCTCATGTTGAGGACCTTTCATATGTCCCTTATTGGTCCTTCTTTAGACTGGTACAAAAACATCCCACAACACTCAGTATTCTCCATCACACAACTTGCACAATTGTTCTTAGACCACTTCTCCATAAACATAGCCCGTAAAATCACTATTAATGATCTATATGCCATTAGAAAATTTGAAGATGAATCCATCACTAATGTTGTAGCCTATTGGAGGGCCACTACAAATAAACTATCCTTTACACTACCACAAACAAAGTTAATCAAAATTTTCTATCGTGCATGTTCCAAAAACATTTCATCTACTCTTCAATTCCAATCATCCCAAACTTTTGACAAAGCTTTTACCATGGCTTGTAAGTTAGAATTGTGAGCCCTTGATGTAGTGCCCACTTCCCTTTGACACTTTTTGATACTGATTTTGATACTATTGATCATATTATGGACACTACTATGCTTTTTTTTAGTATGATGGTTAGATGTTAGATCATGGATTAGTATTGATATGGATTCAGTTATTATGATTGATGATTACTAGAGACATTTTCTACATGTGGTTGATGATCTACTGTTGTGACATGGACATATTATAGATGTTAATTTGGACTTATGATATTGGATATTTGAGTAGATATAGTATGATAGATTTTGATGATGATATAGTTGATTTATTTAATTAAAAATGATAATGTTGAATTATTGATATTGTTGTGATCTGTGTGTTTAGATGATTTTGAGATATTGTTTATATAATTTTTGGATGTTATGATATGGCCACAAGGCCGAGGGAGGTATTTAAATTTTGCAAGTTAAAAATCACAACAATGTCAAGGGACTGGAGACTAACCATATTAAAATTTTAGGTGAAATCAACAAGGTCACCATGGCAACTATGTTATGTATTTGTGTGTTGTGTTATGCTAGGAATTCCCATGGGGGGTATTTCCATTATATGTGACCATGGGATATGTGTTTTATTAATGTGTTCCTTTTTATTATTGTTGTATGTATTTTATTTGTAATGTGTTCTTTTTTTTAATTAATTTAAATGTGGTAGATTAATGTGATAGTCATATAGTTAAATTGTATTTAAATTTAATTGGGACATGGAATGTAATTAATAAAGTTGTTGAGTTTAAATAATAATGTTGGAAGAGTGTGTGAATTAATTTGTAAGGATGTGTAAGAAATATGTAAGAGTATGTAAGGCTAATTTTGGAAGGTCAAACACTCCATCTTTTATGAAATTTGAATTTGACCTTGGACTACACTTTGACATTTTTGAAAGCTTGTGAGCTTGGAACAAACTTCAGTATGGAGAGGTAGGATCTGGAGCTGTATTTAATTGTCTTTCCTTCTCTTGCATGCATACTTAAATTGTGTTTGTGTTTTCATTCTTGGCTGGTTGGGTAGAATGCTTAGGGAATGGTGTAGGAGAAGGCTGCGGGGATTTCATATGGGGGGCATAAGGGATTTCTAATGGCACTATTTTATTGAGGAGGGAGTTTTGGTTTTGGGATCCACCTTGGAAAAGAAACTACTTGCATTTATTACTATGGGGGGGGGGGCATAAGGAGGGGTTGGGAGATATAAGGTTTATGGGTTGATATGATTATTGGTGGTATACATTTTGGTGGATGCACAATTCCAAAATTGGGAGGCATAAGGAGTTCCCTATAGTCCTTGCTCTTGTTGTATTGCTTGATCAAGCCTATGTGTTGTGTGTATGATTTCAATTACAGTTGAGAATTGTTGTCTTATTTTGAACTGTGCATTTAATTGATTGTATGCAATGTGAATGTTGCTTGTATGTGATAGAAGCATTTGTTGCCATGTGTTGATATTCATGCTCCATTTCAATATGGTTGGGGCTCGGGGGCCGATGGGGAAGGATGACTTATCCTTTCTCATTAGATGTCTTAGTTGGGTGGAGAGCGTTGCATTTCCCCCTTCCTTGTTGTGATCAAAGTTGTAAAGAAGAAGAATTCAACATGCTACTGTTTGGAGAAAGAATTTCATAGTTTGACAGTCATATCCCTTTGAGTAATTTAATGTAACCTTTTCCACATTGAGTGGATGAGATGTATTTTTATTGTAATGTGAAGTTATTAAATCATAATGGAAGATGAAATTGAAATTGAGAATGTAACGAAGAAGTATATTTGATCTCTGTTTTATTTTGGAAAGAAAATATAAATGTTATTCCATGCTTTGTAAATTGAAATTTGATACCGATTCAAATTGGAAAAGGGATCAGTTGTAAAAGTGTTATTTAATTATGAATAGAGGAAAATTTTTAAGATGGAATGGTTGATAAATGAAAGTTACAATAACTATTCAAACTTGTAATGTATACTAGATTTAATTGTTGTCCAAGAATGATAAATAAGAAGGACAATGTGATATGCTTGTAAAATGTATATTAAAATTGATATTAGAAATGCATCTTAATTTATAAATGAATGGATGTTTGGTAAGAAATTGTATTTGACTAAATTAAGAATCATATGCACATCCAAATTACGAAAATTGATAAACCAATTTAAAAGAAATAGTTCACTGTTTTAAAACTCAAATTTGGTAATGCACATTTTAATAAAAATGAGCAGTTTGACCTTACACTCAAAAATAAGTTACAAAACTTGAAATTTATACTTAGGAAGACTTAAGGAACCCAAATTCACTAAAACAGTCGAGAATAAATCTCTAAAACTAAAGGAATTTCAAATCGGAGCTTGCATGGCCATTTTTCCCGTCAACTGTCAGAAAAATGAAAACTTTTCTAAATGAACAAATTGACTTCACTAAAACACTCTAAAACCTTCCTAGACTAATCCTCCATGTCTATTTTACATGTTGAGCGAAGGAGGAGTTCTAATTTTATCAAAATCATAGGTTGAAAAAATGTTAGTTCACATATGAAAAGCCTGTAGATCAATTTCTTAAAATTGACCTTTGAAACTTCATCAAAATCCAAAATTGATGATTGGTGTGCAAAGAGGACTCTGAAAGCTTTCCAGAAAGTCCTTGTTTTCCCAAAACTAACTTTTCTATCAAAATTTATGGCCATTTGAAATTTTACTTCAAAATGGCCACCCAAAAATTAATCTAACTGTTTAAAAATAAAAAATTAACCTTTGGAAAAAAATTTCCCCAAAAAGTCCATGGCCCCACCACCCTCACAACCAATTAGATGTTTCCACATGGCACTTTGGAGGGGCCGACCCTTTTGAAACTTTACTTTTTTAAAAATTTGGCCTTGAGAAAAAATTTTCCATTTTTCCCCGCAACCCCATGGCCCTACAACCAATCACGTGCTGACGTGTGGCTTGGTGGGCGTGTTGAATTAAATTGAAAACTTAACCATTTAACTTCTTAGGGAAAAATTTTACTTTTTCCTCCACGGCCCCGCACCTCTGAAGTGAATGAGGTGTTGACACGTGTCCTAACGGATGCACGAGCCCACACAAGTCTTTTTGACTTTAAACCTTTTTGTGCTTAAAATATTAAAACTCTTCACCATTCTGTTGGCCCGCATCCAATCATAAGAAACCACGTGGCATGGGTTTTCTCCTTGGCAGAGGCGTGCGACAAATTTTTCCTTTGGGATTTTGGCAAAAAAATTCTAATTCCTAAACTCTCCCTGCCGCTCCACTTTTCCCCGCACTAATTGGGAAGCGACACGTGTCATTCCAGACTCACGGGTGTGCCAAGGGAAATCACACTTTTGCGCTCAAGGAAGGAAAATTCCCAATTTTCCTCCCCGCTCCGCCGACCTGCTCAAGGGAAAATTTCTCCCCAAAACTCTGTTGGGCTATAACTTGAGATTTATAAGGAGTTAGGAGGACTTCTTTATATGGTTGAAAAGGTGAGAAAATTTCCTATCCAATGGGCATGGTTTAGGGAAATTTGGAAATGTTAATTATGAGAAAAATATAGTTGAAGTTCTGAGCTTGTTAGAGAGTAGGCATGGGGGTAATTTTCTCCCTGAACCTAAGTAAAAAATGTAACCCTAAAGTTGGAACCTTGTGAACTTGATATAGGTTAAAATTGGAAAACTTGTGTCTCGGTAATTAGGATTGGTTCTGGAACCTATTAGTGCAAACTGATGTATTATAGCTTAGTTGTAGACACTTCTAGTAAAAAAAAAATTATCCCAAAATTTTCTAGCTAACCCTAGGTTGTTTCTTGGTCTCAAGTGGTTGAGTAAATGGGCACTACAGTTTGGTATCAGAGAATTGGTTCAAAGGCGTGGACCATTAGGCACACTAGAAAACTTGAGACATGAAAACTTAAACCTAGCACACTGAAAACCTAGAAAACAACTTAGCAAGAATTTGTATGTTTTAGTAAACATGAAAGTTGTATAACTTAAAAAATGAACTGACTCTTGCTTTGGTCTATGTAGGAGGCATAGATGGAGCGAGAGGAACCATTGTAGAGACTCAGATTCACCACCACCACCACCACCACCAGATCAGGGTGTAGTAGCCATTCTACCTTAGATTCTATAGACCCTTCAGGATGTTAATGCTACTCTACGTGGACGATTAGGTGGAGTGAAAATAACTAGTCATGATTGAGATCCTTCTATCAAAGGTTAGGTACCCCCTTGACTCAGTGAGGATAATAGAGGAGAGAAATCCCATGTAAAGTCAGCCAAAGTGGACTCACCACCGAGTAGATAGGGTGAAAGAGTTCCAGAGCAGAGAGAGAGGTCTCGGAGCTCTAGGCTTAGGGATGAGCTTGAAGAGAGGCCTAGAGGTTGACAAACCACAACAACAGATCACATCAAGGAGATCCTAAAGCTCAGGCCCTCACATTACTCAGGTGATATAGGTGGATTTCAGGAAGAGGCTTGGCTAGTGAGCTTGAGCGGTTGCTTCAAGATTTATCCTTGTTCTAACAATACAAGAGCTCGTTTTGCGATCCATCTATTAAGGGATGGAGTAGGAGTATGGTGGAGGATAGAGGAGTAGAAGCTCCATGTAGATTCAGAGACAATGACTTGGGAGCTATTTGAGGAGAGATTTAGGAGTAGATATCTATCATGAAGGTTCATCCAACAAAGGATTGACAAGTTCCATGACCTCTGACAGGCTACCCTTTCTGTAGTAGAGTATGAGAGTATATTTCTAGTTATGCTTTAGTATGTAGAGTATATGCAGGTTGAGTAGGTACAGATTCATAGGTTCATCTAGGGCATGAATTTGGACATTGGAGGTGCAGTACGGATTCACTGTCCATAGAGTTTAGTAGAGGGCATTGAAAAGGCCTATATTACAAAGGAGACTCAGGGTAAAAACCAGTAGGCTAGAGACTAAGTCAAGAGCCACATTCAACATATGCAGGATGGTAGATTGAGAGGTTTAGTACCTCTTCCTCATGGTGGGTAGCATTCAGCACAGTCATCCTTTAGGCCACAGTAGCAGCAACAGTCATGCCCACCGTATAATAATCCATAGAGAGCTGATGTACAAAGACGTTGGAGCATGGGGCCTCCTCCTAGAGCTCACCAGTAGAGGCCACAACAGACCATAGCCGGATCATCAGGATCCACACCACAGACTTCTAGGGCACCTACTGGAGGTGTTGTTCCTTGGAGAGGATTAGGTTGTTGCTTTGGATGTGGAGTAGATGGACATTTCTAGAGATATTTCCCTCAAAACCCTAACAAGGGTAAGGCACCAGTTTTTGAGATGATAGTTGGTGACATGGGACACAACCACAGGATCTATGCAATGGTCAAGGACTACTAGGCAGAGCACCAGAGCACAGTTATTAAGACCACAGGTAGCATTGGTGGTATTTCTACCTCTATATTATTTGATTTTGGTTCTTCTGATTCTTTCATTGCACCATCTTTAGTAGAGCACTGTAGGTTGGTGGAAGTTAGGCAGGGTCTTAGTTGGGATGTCGAGATGGCTTTTGGAGCCAAGATCTCCATGGAATCCTTAGTTAAGGAGTGTGTAGTGGAATTGGGACCTTTCACCACTACCTCAGATCTCTGTATTCTTCCTTTGGGCTCGTATGAAGTTATTTTAGGTATGGATTGTTATCATAAGACTATAGTTTATACAGATGATTCAGGAGTTGAGTTGGTGATCTTGGGATTCAGGAAACCCATTTCTATTCACACCATTTCTGCTATGTAACTTAAGTGGTGTGTACGATGGGGTTGTCAGATGTATGCTGTTAGATTTAGTGACAGATCAGAGGATGGGTCTAGTGGACCATCACTAAATTATCATCCCATCTTGAGATATTTTTCTGATGTATTTCTAGGGGAGCTACCGGGGATGCCACCCATACGTGATATTGATTTCCATATAGATCTAGTCCTTGGAGAAGATCCTATCTCACAGGAACCTTATCGGATGACCACCCCAGAGCTCTGTGAGCTCAAGTTGTAGCTTGAGGGCCTTTTTGAGAAGGGCCTTATCCATCCTAGTGTATCCCCTTTGGGTGCATTAGTGATCTTCGTGAAGAAGAAGGATGGATCATTGTGGTTATGTATTGATTACCACCAGTTAAACAAGGTAACAATCAAGAATCGTTATCCTCTTCCTCGCATTGATGACTTATTTGATCAGATGAAGGGAGACACAATGTTATATAAGATTGATCTCAAGTCAAGATACCATTAATTGAGGATTTCAAAGGTGGAAATTCATAAGATTGCCTTCCGCATGAGATATGGGCACTATGATTTCACAGTGCTACCTTTTGGTTTGACAAATGCCACTACAATGTTTATGAGTTTGATGAATGGGGTATTCAGAACCTTTTTAGATTTCTTCATGCTCATCTTCCTTGATGACATATTGATATACTCATGTACACATGAGGAGCACAAGGGGAACCTTTGACAGGTTCTCCAGTGTCTCCGTGAGCAACAAATTTAAAGGAACTTGGAGAAGTGTGCTTTCTTCTAGACAGAGGTGTAGTATTTGGGTCATATTATTTCTAGGGAAGGTATCAAAGTCAATCCTTCCAAGATTAGAGCCATTATGGATTGGCCAACACACACTATAGTGACCGTGGTGCGCAGCTTCATGGGTTTAGTAGGGTACTACAAGAGATTTGTTCAGGACCTCTCTCAGATTGCACACCCTATCACTTCCCTTCAGAGGAAAGGGAAGAAGTTTTTCTTGGATGGACAGATGTGAGCAGGCCTTTAGGACAGTGAAGGACTACCTCACTATAACACCCATTCTTACAGTACCAGATCCACAAGGTGAGTTCTTTGTTTGCACAGATGCTTCGTTAGCAGGGCTTGGAGGTGTGTTGATGCAGGATGACAGGTTTATAGCGTCTGAATCTCACAAACTCAAGGACCATGAGATTAATTATCCTACCCATGGTATTGAGATTGTGGAATTGGTGCATTATTTGGTTAGATGGAGACATTTTATTTTTGGACAAATATTTATGCTCAATTTAGATCATTTAAGTCTTTGCCACCTCTTCACGCAGCCCAATCTAAACGCTTGTCAGCGGTGTTGGATGGAGTTTCTTTGTGAGTATGACATGGAGATAGGGCATGTGAAGGGGAAGGAAATGTGGTAGCAGACACTCTCAGTAGATGGAGGCATGTGGCTATGGCCATTATAGTGAGCATAGATTTTCAGAGCAGGATTCTTCAGTAGCTTCCTCTTGACAGCTTCTACATTGCGGCTTGAGCAGAGATAGAGTCACAAAGACCCCTTGAGGGGAAGTTTGATGGTTTCACCTTAGAGACAGATGGTCTCCTCAGACATAGAGGCTGGATATATGTTCCCAGAGATGGAGGCTTGAGGCAGGACATCTTGGTAGAGGAACATTGTGCACCCTATTCAGCCCATCCCGGGGTGAAGAAGATGCATGCCACTTTGTGATAATTATATCACTGGAGAGAACTTCATCGAGATGTGGCTCAGTTTGTGTCACATTTTTTAGAGTGTCAGAGGGTTAAGGCTGAGCATCAACATCCAATAGGTCTTCTTTATCCTCATGCCATACTGGAATGGAAGTGGGACACCATTTCCATGGATTTAATTGTTGGACTACCTATGTCGAGATATCACCACGATGCCATTATGGTCACGGTTGATAAATTGAAAAAAGTGGCTCAATTTTCTCTAGTGAAGACCACTTATATAGCTAAAGCAATGACATGAGTATATTTGGATGAGATCGTCAGGTTACATGGGATTCCGTGGAAGATCATTTGTGACCGTGATCCTTTGTACACTTCACATTTCTGGACTACCATGCAGTATGTCCTTGGGACGAGGATTAATTTCAGCACAACATATCACCCTAAGATAGATGGACAGACTGAGTGAGTCAATCAAATTTTGGAGGATATGCTAAGGATGTATGTGATGGATCAAGAGTCTAAGTGGGAGGAGTACCTGTACTTAGTGGAGTTTGCCTACAATAATAGTTTTTAGAGTTCTATAGGCATGGCTCCTTTTCGGGCATTATATTGTAGAGAGTACATGACACCCCTTACTTGGGATAGGTTAGAGGATAGATTATCTCTTGGACCAGATATTTTGTAGGACATGGAGCAACAGGTAGTGTTGATTAGCAAAGATTGCAGGAGGCACAGGAAAGGCAGAAGAAGTATGCAGATCAACATAGGATCGATCATAGTTTTGATGTGGGCATGAAGGTGTTGCTTCGTCTTAGGCAACACAAGAGCCCTATCCGCTATGGAAAAGGTTTTAAGTTAGCTCCTAGATTCATTAGCCCCTTTGAGATCTTGGAGCATATTGGCCCTTTGGCCTATTGTCTAGCATTTCCACCCAGCTTGTCTCACGTACATGACGTGTTTCATGTTTATGTCCTTAGGAGGTACATTACAAATCCTTCTCATGTGTTAGAATATACATCATTACAGATGCAAGCTCAGGGGTAGGTGATGGTGGAGCCCGTCCATATCATAGATCGTAGGACCTTGGGCCTTCGATGTAGAGAGATTGATCAGGTACGGGTGCAGTGGGACAAATATGATGAGACTGCAGCCACTTGGGAGGATGCCACAATATTACGAGTGTGGTTTCCACATTTTTTCTAGTGACTTCCAGGAGGAAGTCAAGTCTAAGGGGAGGGGGATGTAGTGCCCACTTCCCTTTGACACTTTTTGATACTGATTTTTATACTATTGATCATATTATGGACACTACTATTTTTTTGTTTTAGTATGATGGTTAGATGTTAGATCATGGATTAGTATTGATATGGATTCAGTTATTATGATTGATGATTACTAGAGACATTTTCTATATGTGGTTGATGATATACTGTTGTGACATGGACATATTATAGATGTTGATTTGGACTTATGATATTGGATATTTGAGTAGATCTGGTATGATAGATTTTGATGATGATATAGTTGATTTATTTAATTAAAAATGATAATGTTGAATTATTGATATTATTGTGATCTGTGTGTTTAGATGATTTTGAGATATTGTTTATATCATTTTTGGATGTTCTGATATGGCCACGAGGCCAAAGGAGGTATTTGCATTTTGTAGGTTAAAAATCACAACAATGTCGGGGGAATGGAGACTAACCATATTGAAATTCCGTGTGAAATCAACAAGGTCACCATGAAAACTGTGTTATGTGTTTGTGTGTTGTGTTATGTTAGGAATTCCCATGGGGGGGATTTCCATTATATGTGACCATGGGATATGTGTTTTATTAATGTGTTCCTTTTTATTATTGTTGTATGTATTTTATTTGTAATGTGTTCTTTTTTTTAATTAATTTAAATGTGGTAGATTAATGTGATAGTCATCTATTTAAATTGTATTTAAATTTAATCGGGACATGGAATGCAATTAATAAAGTTGTTGAGTTTAAATAATAATGTTGGAAGAGTGTGTAAGTTAATTTGTAAGGATGTGTAAGAAATATGTAAGAGTATGTAAGGCTAATTTTGGAAGGTCAAACACTCCATCTTTTATGAAATTCGAATTTGACCTTGGAGGCCAAATTTGGAGGCTTGTGGGGACATGTTAAACTTGTCCCACACCTCTTAAAATAATCCACCAACCATGGCCTATAGTTTGGAGGGTAAATATAGGCATTTATAATGCATTTTAAAATGACATTTGTAAGTTTTAATTGCACTTCCCTTACATATTTTTAATGCAGTCCTTTTTGGAGTATGGGCTGAATTGGAGTATGTAAGTGATTTTGTCATGTTTAATTTATTGTGATTTGTTTGTTGATGTTGATTTCCTCTTGGGGATGAGGAAAAATGATGTGGCATCCCACTTGGATCCACATCATTCTCTCTCTTTCCTTTCCTATAAAAGTGAAGCTTCTTGCTCATTTGGAGGTTGTTGAAACTTCGTTATTTCCTCTTGGGGGACACTTTTTTTTGCTATTTCTTTTGGAGCTTGTTTGAGGCAGAGCTTGGAGGATTTTTTCTTGCTTATACTTTTGCTAGTTTTAGACTGCACTTTGACATTTTGGAAAGATTGTGAGCTTGGAACAAACTTCAGTATGGAGAGGTAGGATCTGGAGCTGTATTTAATTATCTTTCCTTCTCTTGCATGCATACTTAAATGGTCTTTGTGTTTGCATTCTTGGCTGGTTGGGTAGAATGCTTAGGGCATGGTGTAGGAGAAGGCCATGGGGATTTCATATGGGGGGCATAAGGGATTTCCAATGGCATTGTTTTATTGAGGGGGGAGTTTTGGTTTTGGGATCCACCTTGGAAAAGAAACTACTTGCATTTCTTACTATGGGGGGGGGCATAAGGAGGGGTTGGGAGATATACGGTTTATGGGTTGATATGATTATTGGTGGTATACATTTTGGTGGATGGCACAATTCCAAAATTGGGAGGCATAAGGAGTTCCCTATAGTCCTTGCTCTTGTTGTATTGCTTGATCAAGCCTATGTGTTGTGTGTATGATTTCAATTACAGTTGAGAATTGCTGTCTTATTTTGAACTGTGCATTTAATTGATTGTATGCAATGTGAATGTTGCTTGTATGTGATAGAAGCCCTTATTGCCGTGTGTTGATATTCATGATCCATTTCAATATGGTTGGGGCTCAGGGGCCAATAGGGAAGAATGGATTATCCTTTCTCATTGTATGTCTTGGCTGGGTGGAGAGCATTGCCTTTCCCCCTTGTTGTGATCAAAGTTGCAAAGAAGAAGAATTCAACATGCTGCTGTTTGGAGAAAGAATTTCATAGTTTTACAGTCATATCCCTTTGAGTAATTTAATGTAACCTTTCCCACCTTGAGTGGATGAGATGTATTTTTATTGTAATGTGAATTTATTGAATCAGAATGGAAGATGAAATTGAAATTGAGAATGTAAATAAGAAGTATATTTGATCTCTGTTTTATTTTGGAAAGAAAATATAAATGTTATTCCGTGCTTTGTAAATTGAAATTTGATACCAATTCAAATTGGAAAAGGGATCATTTGTAAAAGTGTTATTGAATTATGAATAGAGGAAAAGTTGTAAGATGTAATGGTTGATAAATGAAAGTTACAATAACTATTCAAACTTGTAATGTATACTAGATTTAATTACTGTCCAAGAATGAGAAATAAGAAAGACAGTGTGATATGCTTGTAAAATGTATATTAAAATTGATATCAGAAATGCATATTAATGTAGAAATGAATGGATGTTTGGTAAGAAACTATATTTGACTAAATTAGGAATCATATGCACATCCAAATTACGAAAATTGATCAACCAATTTAAAATAAACAGTTCACTGTTTTAAAACTCAAATCTGGCAATGCACATTTTAATAAAAATGAGCAATTCAACCTTACACTCAAAAATAAGTTACGAAACTTGAAATTTATACTTAGGAAGACTTAAGGAACCCAAGTTCACTAAAACAGTCAAGAATGAATCTCTAAAACTCAAGGAATTTCAAATCGGAGCTTGCATGGTCGTTTTTCCCATCAACTGTCAGAAAAATGCAAACTTGTCTAAATGAAAAAATTGACTTCACTAAAACACTCTAAACCCTCCCTAGACTGATCCTCCATGTTTTTTTGACATGTTGAGTGAAGGAGGAGTTCTAATTTTATCAAAATCATAGCTTTAAAAACTGCCAGTTCACATATGAAAATCCTGCAGATCGATTTATTAAAATTGACCTTTGATACTTCATCAAAATCCAAAATTGATGATTTTTTTGTAAAGAGGACTCTGAGAGCTTTCCAGAAAGTCCTTGTTTTCGCAAAACTAACTTTTCTATCAAAAGTTATGGCCATTTGAAGTTTTACTTCAAAATGGCCATCCAAAAATTAATCTAACTGTTTAAAAATAAAATTTAACCTTTGGAAAAAAAATTCCCCAAAAAGTCCATGGCCCCACCACCCTTGCAACTAATCAGATGTTACCATGTGGCACTTTGGAGGGGCTGACCCTTTTGAAACTTAACTTTTTTAAAAATTTGGCCTTGAGAAAATTTTCTCATTTTTCCCCATGTCCTTGCAGCCAATCACATGTTGACACGTGGCTTCATGGGCAAAAAATTAAATTGAAAACTTAACCATTTAACTTATTCGGGAAAAATTTTAATTTTTCCTCCGCGGCCTCGCACCTCCGGAGTGAATGAGGTGCTGACATGTGTCCTAACAGATGCACGGCCCCACGTAAGTCTTTTTGACTTTAAACCTTTTTATGCTTAAAATCTTAAAACTCTTCACCATTCTGCCGGCCCACGTCCAATAAAAATATGCCACGTGGCATGGATTTTCTCCTTGGTGGAGGCGTGTGACGAATTTCACCTTTAGGCTTTTGGAAAAAAAAAATTCTAATTCCTAAACTCTCCCTTCCACTCTGCTTTTCCCCGTGCTAATCGGGAAGCAACATGTGTCATTCTGGACTCGTGGGTGCATGGAGGGAAATCACAATTTTTCACTCAAGGAAGGAAAATTCCCAATTTTCCTCCCCGCTCTGTTGACCTGCTCAAGGGAAAATTTCTTTGTGAAACTCCGCCGGGCCATAACTTGATATTTATAAGGAGTTAGGAGGATTTATTTATATGGTTGGAAAGGTGAGAAAATTTCCTATCCAATGGGCATGGTTTAGAAATTTTTTGGAAGCGTTAATTATGAGAAAAATATAGTTGAAGTTCTGAGCCCTTTAAAGAGTGGGCATGGGGGTAATTTTCTCCTTGAACCTAAGTAAAACATGTAACCCTAAATTTGGAACCTTGTGAACTTGATATAGGTTAAAATTGGAAAACTTGTGTCTTGGTAATAAGGATTGGTTCCAGAACCTATTAGTGCAAACTGATGTCTTGTAGTTTAGTTGTAGACACTTCTAGTAAAAAAAAAATGTATCTCAAAATTTCCTAACTAACCCTAAGTTGTTTCTTGGTCTCAAGTGGTTGAGTAAACGGGCACTACACTTGAAGATGGACGGGTAAAAATTCATCCTAAGAAACAAAAAATGGAGTCCCTATCTAAGCCACCATTCAACTTAGATAAGTCTAAATCTGTCGCCAATGCCATTATGGTCAATTTTTCTCCCAAGGAAAAGCCAATCACTGAACGCTTTCATAAAAAACGTAACTATACACCCATAGATGAAACTTGTGGCACAATTTTTAATAAATTTCTCACATCTAATCTAATATCACTTCCACCCATTCAAACCATCAACATAAGTTTCAAAACCCATCTAGTATCGAGATAATGACTTCCACAAGTTCCACATGGTCAATGGTCATGACATTGAAAGGTGTCACACATTACGCAATGTGCTTCAAGACTTGATCGACAAGGGTGAAATTCACTTAGATAATCTAAACACACCCCTAAACTAAGGCCTAGATATATTCAAGTAGCCTTTTCCAAATCACCCCTCTTCCTCTGAACAATAGCAAACAAATTGTGTTCATACCATTAATACGATAACTAAAATTGAGCCTTCCCCTCTAACCACTTCATCACCTAATGAAACAAAATCTATAGAATCAACATCAGCACTTAGTGAGCTTTAAAATGTCAACATAGAAACCTCCTCTATTCAGAACCTTTCTCAAATTCTCCCTATGTCTCCGTCACCTATAATCATGAAGTCTAAGCAAGAATTTGAGATGCTTGAAATAGTTGAATCAATGCTTGCTACTAAATACATACCCACATCCTCGTTCATTGTTGTTACCAAGTCCATACCCTTACCCTCCGACATGAATACATTAGTGATTTCACCTAAATTTGAAGATATAACTATGATACCACTTAAAAAATTCTTAGCACAACCATCCCTGCCTAAGCCATCCATATGACATGTCCACCACCAATATATGAAAGTAAACAATATGAAATCTACAAATCATTTAGACTACACCATCCAAACTTCTTCTCCTTCGCTAGTGTTGACTTCAATGAATACACCTCGAGTTCATATAAAGTATCAAGATAACCTGATAAACAGAGTGTAGTTCAAGTCTTTAGAAGACCTTATTATGATGAAACTTATCATTTCCATGGCCCCCCTCCTTTCTATCCTTCATTCCATCTAAGAGGCATACCTATTTTTGAAACCCTCTTGTCATGCCAGACCTAAGACCTATGAAACCACTCGAGTCAAGTGTTACTCGAGATCCTAAAAACCACCCTTATCTCCCCCTGGACATGGATCCTCTACATAAATTTTCTTTTACCATACTAGTTAGTCACCCTATCATTACAGGGGTAAATCCAGTACATCATACCCCCATCGTGAGTCCATATTTTACATCTGTTACCCCATAGTGTGCATCCAAATCTGATCCACACCCTTGATCTCTTATCCAATCTAACTATCCTTTGTAGCTGCTGCATCCACTTAGTGAAAAAACTAAAAGACCTTTATGCCCTCTAAGTAAGAAAACTATCATCAAATAACCCGCAACACCTTTCCCTAAGAAAAATAAATGCTCAGCTACATTCAGACGGTAAAGGACGTTATGGAACCATTTTGGATAACCTATTATAAGAAGTGCTTATTACGTTACCACCTCCTAAGCCTTTAAGTCACCATGGGTGGAATCCCACCTGATATGAATTTTCTACGTTTTGTGATTACCATAGAACACGAGGCCATACCATAGAGGATTGTAGACCCTTTCAATCAAAAAGTTCAAAATAATGGCAGTTCATTCTTCCTTCCTTCTCACACAACCTTGACATCAACCTCAATACCTTCAGAGGAGTCTACCTCTGAAGCATATCTAACCACCAAATCAATGCTATAGATGTTACCACACACACAAAAGACTATAACAAATAACCATCTGAATCTAAGAAAGATAGAAACTTTGTTACCATACCCTTTTCCTCCAGAACTATCAGAACCATCTGATAAACCTAGGGTTTCCATTTCATTGGATCCTATAGAGCCTAATCAAACAACATCATCCAAAGGCAGAGTCTCAATACAAGTAGCTACATCTCCACTCACCACGTTGTAGAAAGTAACTATTAAACAACTACACCAATCCCCTGTTAGGATATCCCTTTATGAACTTGTGAAGACTTCACCAACTCAAAAACATGACATATTAGAGGCCCTTGAATATATCACTATCCAAACCGATGATCCAAGCCCTTTCAAAAAATTTGTAGGTGCCCTGAAATAGCATCTACTTCCATCTCATTCAATTCATCCGAAATTCCCTCTCTTAGACTAGAGGATCATGACCTACCACTTTTCATCGCTACACAAATCATATGACACATCCATCAAAAGGGTTATGATTGATAGTGGTGTCACCATGTTCAACATCATATCATCATTTTCCTTTGATCACACTCAAACTTCCCAACACTAATTATCACTCATATTTTGGTTATATTACGCTCTTTCAACGACACTATCGCACCTACCATAAGTATGGTTATACTTCTGCTCAAGGTTGGTGTTAAATTTCTACCTGAACTCTTCTACATTATAGAAGGAGAGTTTCAATACAACATGTTACTAGGATACTCTTGGATACGGAACATGCATTGTGTTCCTTCCACCCTTCATCATTGTCTCAAGTATGAACATGAAGGCTAACCAACTCGACTGTCCCTGCTGATTTGAATCCGTTCATTGAATGCTATATGATATATCACTCTAATGACAATGTATTGTAAAACCTATGTCCATGCTAGAATAATCTGATCAAGCATATATTATCACTTTTATCCCCTCTTCCACATTACCATGGAATATTCTTCTCTTGGTGAAGCTGTGAAACACCTAATGCTTGGGGAATATCACACCCTCATGCTCAACTCTACCCCTTCACCAAAATCATACGGCTCATCCCAGCAAAAATTAGCCATGTATGATCCTAACATAGGAGATATTATCTCTTATGGTTCCACTTATCTTAAAACCAATCTTGTCTATGGAGGACATGACCATCCACTATCTCACATTATCAATCCACATCACACCATTTCCTTTCAAAATGGAATTTAAGTCCCATTATAATCCAAAATTCACTCATATGTATCTCCATCGCTATGCATGGAAAGGATTTGGTCTTGGGAATTATGAACAAGGGATCCATGATCAGTTAGTTCCACATTCCCTTAAACCACATGAGAAAATTGGTCTAGGTTATAAGAACCCCCTTTCTATAGCATGCGAAGATGGTACCTCTAAACCAACTACCTCCATAATTATTTATGAACCAGGATCACCACCCGTAAGCCCTCAAGGTGCCATAAACATAGACGATGTCATACCTATTCCACCTAACATTTTTTTGAAATCAATGCCATATCATTGGGACCACTCACATATCAATCTAGCCACTCCACTAAATATCTACCACTTGTTCACCAAGGAATGGTTGAAGAAGACTTGCCAACTATAAACATCCTTCAATGTCAAGACAACCAAGACATCCTATCTCATATGGGAGCTAAAGATCATTACATTAAAAAATCCCTACCACCTGAAACACCTACTCTTCTTAATGAATCCACACTTGATATTAACTTAGGAACACCACAATACCCTCACATAGTCAAGGTCGGCCAATCCCTTGATCCATAAGAATTGAGTGATTTTACCACATTCCTAACAAAATATAGTCAAGCCTTCACCTGGTCATAGTGATATGCTTGGGATTGATCCCAAAATCATTCTTACACAACATTGTTCATAACCTAACGCTAAACCTGTCAAACAAAAGCTTCGTAAGATGCACCCATGTATAGCTCTCCTTGTCAAAGAAAAATTACAATGTCTTCTATCCACCAAATTCATCATACCCATTGAATATCCATAATGGGTCTCCAACATCGTACCAATAACTAAAACTTGAGGAAAAATTTGTATCTGCATAGACTTTAGGGATCTCAATCCTTGCTTGTCCAAAAGATGATTTCCCTCTCCCAAATATAGATCAACTCATAGAACTAAGAACCGGCCATGAAATTTTTTCCCTTATGAATGGATTCTTGTAGTTATAATCAAATCCTTATCTCCCTTGAAGATCAACACAAAACCACCTTTATAACCCCTTGGGGAACCTTTTGCTATCGTGTTATGCCATTTCGGTCTCAAAAATGCTGGGGTAACATGTACCAACGTGCTATGAAATACATTTTCCATGATCTTATTCATAAAATTGTTGAAGATTACATTGAGGTTCTCCTTGGGAAATATAAATCATAGAAGGATCATCTCAATTTCCTTGAATAAATCTTCATGCATCTCATTCAGTTTGGTCTCCGCTTGAATCCTGCAAAATGTGTTTTTGGTGTCCTCACTAGAATTTTTTTAGGATTTATCATATCTCTTCATGGAATTGAAGTCAATCCCACAAAGTTTAGAGAAATCATCAAAATGCCTCCACCCTCTAATCTCAAACAGCTATGTAGTCTACAAGGAAAACTACAGTCCATACGGTGTTTCATATCACAGCTTTCCAAATGTTTTCAACCATTTCACCATCTACTCCACAAAGATGTAGTGTTTCATTGGGATTCTGACTACTAGAAAGCCTTCGATGAAATCAAACAATATCTATTATCACCACCTGTACTGAATCCAACCTATGAAGGAGAACCATTTTATCTCTACATCTCCACCTCAGAGCATTCCCTAGGATCCATGCTCACTCACCGTGATAATCAAGGTCATGAACAGGCCATGTACTACATTATTCACACCCTCCATGAATATGAAACACACTACTCTGAAGCTGAAAAATTGTGTTGTGTTATGTACTTTGCTACTTCCAAACTCTGACACTATCTCCTCAATCACAAAACATATGTTGTCACCTAGTTTTAATCTACTTAAAGACATGCACGCTAAACCCTATAACAATGACCACATAACTATATGGTTAATTTTTATGACTGAATTTGATCTTGAAATCATACCACAAAAGTCTATCAAAGGTCAGGCCATTACCTAATCAACTCACTAAGGCACCTCTTCCAGATGATCAACCACCCCATGAGTACTTTCCTGAACGAATCTATCAATAACATTAACAAATATGACGATTATGAATCAAACTTCATCCCCATTAAAATGAACCTCTTCTTTGACGATGCTAAATGTCAAGAAGGTAGAGGGGCCAGTGTTTTCATCATACCACCCTGGAACATTCCAATCCCATTATCATTCAAGCTCAATTTTGAGTGTACCAATAATATGAAAAAATATGAGGCCTTAATCATGGGTTTAACTACTATTATTCTCTTTGGTGTTCATGATCTGGAAATCTACAAGGATTCACAACTGTCATTAGTCAGGTCAAAGGAGAGTACCAATACAAAAAATATGTCCTTCAAAAATACAAGGTCATTGTAAAATTTCTCCTTGGTGCATTCGATCATTATACCATTTAATCCATTACACGATCTTCTAATAGGTTTGTAGATACTATGGATTCTCTAGGATCCCTTGTCCCCTTCGAAACGAAAAAATAGAAGGATAAAACTAAGATGTCTGTAGTCATTCAATGATTAGACCATCCTTCACATCAAAATGAGCTACCTTCCATAAACATCATTGACAAAAATCCATTAGATCTATGGTATATTCAAATGTTTGACTATCTCACTAAGTTTAAACTCCCACCAGACTTTGTCACAAGGTACTAAAATATCCTTCCTTCAACGTGTCACTCACTTCATTGTTATATGGAGGCATCCTTTATAAATGTATTTTTTATGGGTTATTATTACATTGTCTCAAATCACATGAATCAACCAAGTGTAATCAAAGAGGTCCACGATGGCATTTGTGGAGGCCATTTAAGCGGTAATGCCATCACTAAGTGTATCATACAACTATGATACTACTAGCCCACTATCACCAAAGACTGTTGCATGTACGTGAAAAGGTGCATTAAGTTTCAACTTCATTCTGATCTCATCCACATCCCTAGTCAAGCATTACAACCTACACAAGACTTGTGGAATTTCTCTCAATGGGGGTTAGATCTCATTGGTGAAATTAATCCAAAATCATCTCAACAACACCATTCAATCATTACTTTAACTGAATACTTTACTAAATGGGTTGAAGTTATTCCCTTGACCTCCAAAAAGTCATGACCCATCATTAAATTTATATATCGGAACATTATATGTTATTTTGGCATTCCACACAAGCTTATCATAGAAAATGGTAAATCCTTAAAAAATAAGGAGGTTAAAAAGCTTTGTGATACATTTAACATCAAGTTAAGCTTCTCATCACCATATTATCCTCAAGAAAATGGACAAGTTGAGGCTTCTAACAAAACACTTAACAAAATCCTCATGAAAACTGTTAATGACGTAGGTAGGAATTGGCACATTCAAATCCCATTCGCCCTTTGGGCTTATCAAACTAGTATCCATACACCTATAGGGACTACACCCTATTCACTCATTTATGGATTTGAAGCCATCATACCCCTAGAAATACAAATCCCATCACTTCCATGTATCCTTAAAATATTTCATTCTTGATGAAGAATATTGCCAGAATCATCTTACACAACTAGAATTGTTGGATGAAAAACATCTAGCAGCCCTTTAACATCACCAAGTTTATCAACAATGCATTAGTAGAGCATACAAAAAGCATGTCAAAGAATGTTACTTAAACTTTGGTGACCTGGTACTTAAGGAAAATCAAAATGTGACTAAATTAGAGCGAAATAAACATGGTAAGTTTGCCCCTAATTGGATTGACCCCTACGTTATTACTCACAAATATGGGTCAAGAGCATATCATCTCGCTTCTCTTGATGGGGAACCTAAGCAGGAACCTCTAAATGTTTTGCACTTGCGACCTTTCTAATGTTAAATGATTGATTATCATAACAACAATTTTTAAAGATCTTATCAAAATAACAGCCTTCCATTTTACTAAACCAATTAATTACTCTCCTTTCTAAATACTTGGGGCATATGGATGAATTCCACCTACACATTTATCCCCTCCTTAACAAAATAATTTAATAGGGTCTTTCCCTCAGCTCAAAATAAAGTCAAAAACTCATACAGATGCTTCATGTCAATATCAAAAATAAATAGACTGATCCCTTGAAGGAAATCTATTCAAATGTTATATTGTTAAAAATAAAAGTAGACTGATCCCTTGAAGGACAAATACTATTTTAAAGTTATGGACCAATCCCTCAAAGGATGATTGTTCAATCTAAAATATAAATAGACCATACCCTCAAAGAATGGCTACATATGAAAAAATGCTTCCCATTTTGATCAGCCTCTACAAACATATCAAAATAAAAAAATCATCCTGGAAACATTCCCACATCGATAAAATTTCCCATAGCAAACATTCCCATACTGATCAGTTTGCTTCTTATAAAGAGTTGGGGCATTGATTCCTTCTCAAATTGTTAAAAAATGAGAACCTTTCTTCCCCACAAACACATGCATTTTCCAAAACCCACCATGATCAGTATGAACTGTCCATTTAAAGTCTCATTTAACATTTTGAAAGGTTACAAGTGCAAGCGTTATAAAAACCCATTACACATATGTTATTCAATGGGGCATTCTTTCCACTTTTACTTCATTTTGTTTGAATCACATTTTAAAATTGATACATTGAGGTTAGGTCACATATCCTGAAAATATAATCACACATCAAGACTCATAATAAAAAACATAAAACATCATCATATCCAACACATATTCCATACAACATATGCATAAAAAGAATACCATAAACACCATAGTAATCACAGAAATTATAATCATCATCATATACAAAATAAAATAACCATATCACATCAGGGGATTATCTGAGACTAATCAACACAAGAACTAAAATCATCACCATCATATATACATATGAAAGTCCACTATCCATAAAATCAACATAATGTCATACATATGAATTTTTTTTTCTATGAGCCTACAATATAATGGTAAAGTCCATCAAACTAGGATCAGGAGTGCCTCACGCTATAGCACCACAGAGTCCTCCTGCACCATCATCCCCTCTTGCTAGTATCTGTGATGGCCCCCCACACTCGCCACAATGTCACTGGGCCTAGTTGTTGTTGTGGCACCCCCTTGGGTGGCTATATGATCAATGTACAAAGTTGCGTGGGTGTAGTTGTTGATGATCATATCCACATAGTAGTCCCTCTCCACTCTCACAACCTCATAATGGGACATCAAAATCATACTAGAAAGGGCCTATAGATGCCCATCTCTGTCTAACCAATGCCAATAACTCTGTGCCATAAATAAAAGGTTCTGTGAACCCCAAGGTATTCTGAAAATTATCTCTCTGACTCTTATACTGGTCCCTATCAGAGTATACATGTACAAACTGTGCCTGGAGGACATCATGCTCTACAATCAAGCAATCTCTCTCTCCAATAAGATTATATCACACTCCTATTAATTCATCTCACTCTCTCCGAGTGACATATCTCTCTGCCTACACTATGGACTTCTCAGTCATCACTGTAGCAATATTTGGAGCTATAACAACATTTGGATTGAATCTCTCCTTATCATCCCCACCACATTCCTTGGATCCTCCCTCCGTTAGATCTCACACTCGTCTAACTGATTGAGATGCACTCTCCACCACCCTCATCCTCTAAAAAATCCTCAATGAATGAGACCGTAGAAAAAAATCTAGGGTGACCCCCACATCATCGATCGACACCACATGACCATCCTCTTCCAGATCCATCACACCTAGCTGCTCGACAATAACTGCTGACACTATCACAACTTCCTGTGGGGTATCGGTATCCCCATCCTCCCATATATACAAAACTGTATCCTTAGGTATATTTTGAACCAACCAAAGCTATCTCATCACCCGAATAAAGTGTACTAACTCATCCTCTCTGGATCTATGGCCTTAGACCCAGCTGTCCTACTGTAAGTATAATAAATCTCTAGAAAACTCTGACCAATCGTAAAAATTCACATACGACCACCAAATCACATCCCCAACATGTAATCTAGATATCAGGTCTCTGTAATAGGTAGGAACCTTGGCCTTCCTCACTCTACTAAGACTCACACTCCATCTCATGAAGCTTGGGTGCCTCACATTTATAACACTAGGCAACTAAAATGGGAAAGCAATGGCAATGTGCTTATGGTCCCAACACTACAGTAAGAAGAAAACATCTATCCCATAACTCTTGTGGGTTGTCTAAGCCTATAACTCTCTATACATCTACGCTAACAAGGTAGGAGCCCAATCAAAGACTATGTGATGTTCCATAATCTCCATGACTACCCTTGTCATCATCCATTAGAATATACCACCTCCTGAATTTGGCAATGTGAAACATTAAATACCCAACATCATCATAGTCATCTGTGGGCACCCCGCTCTCTCAGACTCATATAAGGGCCCGATAATCAAAAGCTCCAGAGGAGTATCTCACACCTTGGGCCTTATGCTATGTACAATCGCCGCATGGTATCCCCTCTCTCTACATCTGAAATACAATATACATAGGCTCCCCCCTAATTGGTAGTCTTGTAATACGATGAACATCCTCTAGGGTGATGGTCATCTCCCCTGTAGGCAACTAAAAATGCATTGGTGGAAGGATTCCACCTCTCTAGACAATGCAAGTACCAAGCTGTGACACCTATGAATCTACCTTGTAAAATCTCATCCCACTAAATTCCACAACCTCCAAAGGGTCCTAGGTCATCATCCAAACAAATTCTCTCTGACCTCATCTAACATCAAGGGGATGTGGTCTTCGAATAGTCAACTGAGCATCCACCTACAAAAGCACACACACGAAAGAGAACATTTAATAACAATTTAAAAATTCTGAATAATAAACACTTAAAACTGTAAAATATCCTCATAAAACACAAGTGTAATAATCACACATGTGTAAAGTTGTCTTAAACATTCAATAAAGTTTAAGACTTTTATCAAAAAACCACATCTTCTCACTCAAAACACAAATCATTTAGGTTTGCAGGTGAATCGTACTAATCGACCTCAATCGTTAGTGATTGAAGGAATCACTAGTGATTCCTATAAACTTTCCCTAGGGCATCCGTGCACTTCCTGATACGGTCCTAAATCCCTCAAAACCCATCAAAAATCCCTAAAAATTCCCTAATATCGATGAAATACAAAATTTAAACATGTGATCAGAGACCTACCTCAGCAAGGACCAACTTTTGTTTGCGGCTTCAAGGAGGCCATTTGGCAAGTTTTCACTTTTAAAACACGTTTTTTCCACTTCCCTCTGACAAGGTCACTATCATGTATATAGTGCAAAGTAACAAATAAACAATACTACTCGGGTATTTATACCCCCAAAATTTCCATGCAACTCTATCGCTAGCGATTAGGGTAATCACCAATGATTGCCTTATGTTCTGGAGCATCTATACCTATATTTCTAAAAAACATGACATTTTACCCTTCTGCACAAGTGTGCCATGCTTCTAAAAGGGTCTTAGCCTTCAATATCTCTTGTCGAAACAACATGAAACACAACATCAGGATTTTTCATACATCTATGAGCAGATGAGCCCTTTGGCCCCCATCACTTGGTTTTCCCACTCAAAAAATTTACCTGTTAAGGATCATACATCTGCAAGCGTCGAGCCCTTTAGCCACCCTAACAATTGATTCACCAACATCTTCGATTTACAACCTCTCTGATTAGGGCAAGCCCTTCTTGTACAGAACACAAAAGCACACTGGTGTTCACTGTATTGCATTACAGTAGACTCACCCATGCCATCATAATCCTTTTCTTTATCACTTTTGTGTAGCGAATTTTCCAAAATCTTCTAGAAAAAAAGGGGAAAATGTAGACACTAAAAATTTACATCCCTCAAGATCAGATGCATGTTACAGTGACTAAAGACGACTCATTTACGACATTACTTCAATTAATTAAAATCGATCCCTTGTTAACCACCTTCAATTAATCATATATTTGCGACCCCTCACGCCCCCTAAAGTCTAAAATAATTTAATTAATTTAAATAAATAAATTGATTATTAAACCCCTTTACACCTCACCCTCACACCTTGATGCGTTAACACCTAGGACCATCCTTCATAATTAACTCTACACTAACTTACCTCTAAGTAAGTACACTTTCCAAAAAGCACTAACTTATTTCTAATTAACTAATAGCCTTCTAACCATACTAAATCCTCAAAAAAGTCTAACTCCCCTTATCCAAACTAATTTGGTTCATGTTTTTTCAACCATCCCTCAACACTATAACTAACTTCGAAAGTCTGCCATATCAAGCTCTTGAAATGGAAGATAAAATCACTTGATTTATTAACCAAACTAAGGATTCTTCTAAAACCGTCAGTGATTTGCCTCGATCACCAACGATCTATAAATACAAGCATTCACACCTTCTTTACAGATCAAATTGCAGGTGCATTTTCACAAGTCTCATAGGTCCACTCATATCATGTTTTCATCTCATTAGACATCTTAGATCAACTCTTGCCTCAACACAAATCAACACCATGCTATCTGAAGGACATTGAATCCATCATCAAATTAATCATTTTCATAGTTCAACCATCTTCTTCCGTTTCCATCTGTCAAACTGATCCATCTCTACAAGGTGAATCTTACTTGTTTTGTTCATTTTAAATACTAAAAGTTATGTATGTTTCTATGTTTACATGGATCAATTCATATGTTGCTAATGTTCTATTTTCATCAAGATTAATAGCTTAATCAGTTGATTTTAACCCTGTTTAGAAAAATCCTCAAGCTGTTCACAGTAATTTCCAGCAGATTACCCTAATTACGCTAGCGATTACTCATGAATCACCAACGATTACTGTGTTTTCTGAGGCTTTTTCATTATTTTCTTACTATAATCTGACTAAAATGGCTATATCTTTTTCATATTATCCACTAATATGTTGTCTAACATGATGTTTTCATATGGCATTAGGCAGTGATCTAATTATCCCTACAACTGATATCATGGTGCCTTTCCTATCATTTGCAACATCCTGCTTTACTAGGAGCAATACATATTTGCATCCATGATCTTGAAGCTCTATGTGAAATCCATGTAGCATGCCATTTGATCACCATATGGAGTACTATTTTTTCCTCCACTTAATGCATATCCAAGAAGCCATACCGATGCTTTTCTGAGATTTGTATGATGAAGCTCTAAAACTGCAGGCAGGACCTCACATCAATACGAACTGCCAATACGAGACTAGTCCTTGAACACTTGGAAGAGGACTACCACAAAAAAATGCTTTGGAATTTGAAGACCCACAGCCACATCAACATATCTTAAGTACCAATGACACAACATTGCTCATCATCTTTACAACACCTCAGGAGGAGGATTCTATACTTCTTTTAAAAGAGGACTACATCTTTGCATCCTTGATTCTGACACTTACTGTAGGGGAAGAGTAAGAGACAATTGATTCTTTAGCTTCTAACATGATTTGAAGAACCTTGTATACAGACCAAGAGTCTGAATTATGGATTTTAAATCATGAACTAATATTAGACTATATATGTACTCTAATATAAATAAATGATAGTCAAATTTCTATCTTATGTATTTTGTAGCACAATCATAATACATTAATAAAATCTTAGGCCAGTGTTTTCTCAGAAAGTAACATTGTTTTTGTTTAAAGCATGATCTTTGTAGGCTTGTTTACAGGTAAAGAAGTTTTGACTCCATTGCTTATACATGGTTCGCAATATAACATACAAAATCAACATTCTTGGGTATCCTAGAAACCCTACCATATTGAGGTCGATCTCGGTTGTTACCCCTTGAAACCAAATCAAGAAAACCAAAGGTAAAAACCATGCTAGACATTTTGGCACTACCTGGTGGGATGCTTGAATCCATATGTTAACTTCTTCATTTTTATTATCATATTCATTGAATGCCACTTTTTAGCGATTAACTGTTCAATCGCTTGCGACAGGATCAATCACTTGCGACTCCTCTGAATCGCCAACGATTTTCCTGTGTTATTTTCTTGACATTTTATAATCCATCTGCTAAATGTTTCTGTATATTTCCTTGCCTCTTCTAATCAATTAGATTGCTAGGTTGCTTCTTCTCTGGAAGTTGTACATTCTGTATTTTCTAAGTGAATGCATTTGGATAATTGCCAAAACATTAAAAAAAAAAAATTAGAAATTAAGTAGTGCTCTCACGGTAATTTTTAAAGCCATTTGTTTAACTTTCCATCTTGCATTCTTGGTATTGGATGTTGTCATCAAAATTGACATTTCATTTTAGGACTCTTAAAACGAGAACATTCTCATTCTTCTTGCTTCACATAGTTTGATTAGGGAGGTGAAATTTGTTGTATTCTACTTATTCGTACCTCACACACAACCGAATCACTATCAAAATATAAAATGTATTTCAAACATTTCCCACCCAGGTGAAACTGATTGGGATTTCATCACCCGACCAGGGAAGATCCGACTCGGTGTTATGAGCCGAGTATAATCTCTTATTTGTCGGTATATATTGGCTCAACACCCAACTCCCTTATCACAGTGGGACCGTGAAGTCAGGGGGTAGGCCCCAATACCACACCTGTACAGGTAACTAGTACAGAGTTGGGCCTCACGTACCTATGGGTATATTGAGAACTCCTCCCTTAAACACACCTGAAAGCATCCCTAGATGACCACTTCCTAGGATCCCTTGTTAGCCATCTTACACAATGCATTTTTTTGTAACTAATCAAGATAACTATAAAATCACTCTTTGATTGTTCTTGCTTGTTGTTTGTAAAATAACACATCCACTTGTTTTCCTTTCTTTTGGGTGTTCTTATGTGTGTTTTCTTATTATGGTGCTTACTAGGCAATAAGCCCCTAATCAAATCCTTGAAAACATGTCCACCCCACCTACATATCAACAAAATCTCCCATTTTACACTTCAGCACATTCTAATCCTCAACAAAACAACAAATTCCATACTATCAAACAGGCACATCCAACCCCGTTTCAGACTCCCAACAAACTTGGCATGATGTAGGGGATAATTATAGCAATTAAAACTAGAACAACAGCTCTCACATTCCCCACATCGGTATAATAGTCAAATCCTCTCTACACCTGGATCATCAAGAACAGAGGAATACTCTCCTTTCTTTCTAGTTCTTAGGCATCTTAACTCCCTTTCTACAATAAGGGAGACCCCATTTTTGAGGAAATTTTAGATTCAAATCCCATTTCCCTTAATGATTATCTAGTAGAAAGAAACGTTTAGATGCAACCGTTCATGTCTCCATCTATCCAACATACCTACAAACTCATCCTCTTCCATTACAGGACTGTAGTTGATCAAAGTCAAGACCATGTTGTCCAACAGTTATATCTATACACTTTGATTCAGTCTAACACATCAAACAATAGTCAACCTCAAGCATCTCTTACCTCTACAAATCTATTTGAAACTTTGAATGAACAATTTTCCACTAGTCAACCAACCAGAGACATATTAAGGTTTCATCAGCTCATCGTCTACAACCTTCACATGATATCATCAAAAAACACCTCTGCTCAGTAATCCACATCATTTCAAGGTCCTTCTGTAGGATCCACGTCACCTTTAAATAATGTCACTACTTCATCATCTCACTCCTCCAATTGCCTCGTACATGCCAACTCCTTCCTTGAGTTCCATCACTCTTTCCATAATTATGTCTTCCTAACAAGTTCTACTATCATCCAAAATATCACTATGTCCATCCCCATAACAACACTGTTGGTCAACACTATTGCCATTGCTAGTACACATCCTGTTTCATAATACATACCACAACCTTCGCAACCATTGATCTCTACATCCTAGTTTGTGCCTCAAAAGAACATTCCACTATACAGTATTCCACAACAAAGTGTTCGACAATAGGCTCCATCTTTCACCACTTTGACAATGTCTTCTCAACAAACACCTACATATTCACAACCTCGTACGCATATATCAATTCCATTACAATACCAATATATTCAAGCCTCACAACCTATTGCTTCGCAGAAAGGATCCTCATCCCATTAGAACATTCCACAACACAATATCCTTCATCATCAAAAAATTTCCAAATAAAATCAACAACACATACCTCAACAATATGGATATAAAAAAAAATTCTGTCATACCATTTCCTATAACAAAATAACTCCTATAATCATAATATCCCATTCCAAAATAACATCTCCCAATAGAAAACCCCTACAAATAGAGCATACCAAAACAATATCCAATAAAATCATAACCCAACCACTCTTCGTATCAGCATAGCTCATCCCTACAATAATTAACACAAGTTGATCCTCTTCAAGATCTTCTAAGCCATATATTTAGCCTAGAAGTTGCTTCATCAACATCTAAGAATATCCAAGCCATATCCACCTCACTGGGATCTTCCAAAAATTACTAATTTTTATAGAAAAAAAAATCCCCAACAACACTTTTATTCCTTTTGCCACTCGTGTTATCTAATAAATCATGATCATGACCTTATGTTGAGGACCTTTCCTATGTCCCTTACTGGTCCTTCTTTAGATTGGTACAAAAACATCCCACAACACTCACTATTATATTCCACACAACTTGCACAATTGTTCTTAGACCACTTCTCCATAAATGTAGCCCTTAAAATCACTATTAATGATCTATGTGCCATTAGACAATTTGAAGATGAATCCAACAATTTTTTTATCCTGTTGGAGGGCCAGTACCAATCAACTATCCTTTACACTACCATAACTAGAGTTAATCAATTTTTTTTTGTGCCTGTACCAATTTTTTTTTGTGTACTTTGTAAATCTAGTCAAAATTTTGATGAGGCTTTTACCATGGCTCGTAAGTTAGAATTGTGAGCCTTGAAAGATGGATGGGTAAAAATTCATCCTGAGAAACTAAAACCGGAGTTCCCATCTAAACCACCATTTAACTCAGATGAGTGTAAATATTCCGCTAATGCCATTGTGGTCAAGTTTGGTCCCAAGGAAAATCGAATCACCAAACACTTTCGTCAACAACGCAACTATACACCAATAGCTGAAACTTCTGGTGAAGTTTTTGATAAATTACTTGCATTTGATCTAATATCACTTCCACCCATTCAACCCATTGAAATATAAGTTTCAAAACCCATATGGTATCAAGATAATGACTTCTGCAAGTTCCATAGGGTCAATGGTCATGACATTGAAATGTGTCACACATTTCACAATGTGCTTCAAGACTTGATCAACAAGGGTGGACTTCACTTAGGTAATCCAAATGCACCCTGAGACCAAGGCCTCAACATACGAAAAAATCCTTTTCCAAATCACCCCTCTTCCTCTGAATAACCACAAAAAATATTGTTCACACCATTAATATGATATCTAAAATTGGGCCTACCCCTTTAACCACTTCATCACCCAATGAAACAAAATCTGCATAATCAACACCGACACTTAGCGAGCTTGAAACTATGAACATAGAAACCTCCACTATTTAACTCCATTCTCAAATTTTCCCTATGTCTCCATCACCTATACTTGTGAAGTCTAAGCTAGAATCTGAGAATCTTGAAACTATCGAATCACCACTTGCTATTAAAGACAAACCCATATCCTCATCCGATGTTGTTACCAAGTCCATACCATTACCCTATGACACAACTACATTAGCACATGCACCTAAATTTGTATATATAGATATGATACCACTTGAAACATTATTATCAAAATCATCCCCACCCAAGCCAACCATAGGACATGTCCACCCCCAATATGTGAAAGTAAACAATCCGAATTCTACAAATCATTTAGAATACACCATCCAAAATTTATCACCCATGTTTTTATCACCACTATTGCTACTTATGGTATTTGTGTCTTTCACCTCACAATATTTATTTTATGATCTTCTTGCTCTTCTCCAATTACATTTGAGAAATCTTGGTTTGACTACATTGGGGCACATTAGACCATGATCACATGGATATATCATTTACTATGCTTTTTGGTAACGTGTCCATCTGTAATGATTAATTTATTGACTATACAAAAAAAATTACTCGATGGTATGCACATGGATGTCCATTACCTCCTTTCAATGATGAGGAATATGCTATGGGAATGTATACTTTATGCCTCATTGGATCTTTACTTGATCAACCTAATACTATTGCTTACCAAGTTTCTGATGTTTCTCCATTTGTATTTGACCATGACAACAACGATCTTCTAGATGATATTACACAATCTCATTCTTCATCATACACCTTCGGGGATTTATGATCTACTTACATTGTTAAATGTATATCATTTAAATAGTCACATCTCTATATCTCATACTTCACAATTCTAGACATTCATCTTGTGTAATTTGATACACTACTTGTATCATCATTACCCTATGATGAACTCTTATGCTAAGGTTCACACTTGACTATTGAGTGCATACAATATACATGAACCTAACACACTACAAATTTCACACATTGTACATCTATGACATATTATTTTTACATCTCCTATACATCATTCGCATTTTTGCACTTTCTACAACTTTATTTTATCTACTACTACACATTTTAGCACATCCTACTTGCACATCACACTATACTATTATGCATTCTACACTTCATGATCAAATATTTATAACATACATCTCACTACTCGACGAAGCACTCTAGTTCCATGGATTATAAGTGACTGGTGAGGGTCTACATCTGAATTGAACCTCACCTCAATCACAACATCCTGCATCATACACTTCACATTCATGACCAACCATTTAAGCAACTTATGAATTATTTATAGCACACAATGATATGCTCTTATAAAACCTATGCTCTACTCTTTATAATCAATATTTCTATCACATATTTCTATACCTATTACATCAATCAATTCTACTCTCTTTAGTTTTCACAAAATGCGACACTACTCTACAATTCATGCTCTGCACTTCACAAGTAATACTTTATAGAATCTTATTCACACATTTTATGATCTACGTTCTATGATACATCATCAATAATTCTAAATTCATGATAAAATTTGGTAATTTCATATTCAATCTTACATATCACATCATTCGACAATTCACATGCCACACTCCAATGTTTGACTCTATCTTGAATACAACACATCGTTCGAACCATTTCTCAATGATACACTCTTGTTCTATGGTTCATTCTTCACTACCGAGGGGTCTTGTATAAATGAACCTCATTTCACTCATGCATCCATATAAAATTAAGGGTACCCTACCCCTATCACACTCATACTTCATACCATTCCATTCCATTCATAGCATTTGCATCTCTTGGTTGCACATAGTTCTTACTTGCTTATACTTGCATGTTACACTTTTTTTATCATGATAGTCAGATATCTTGTATATCATTATATTTATATACAATTTCTTTCTAGTTGTGATCAAATATCCTACAAATATTGATACATGCAACATGGATGGTTGGTGTACTATCTCATACCAGTCCCACAACGGCTCCTGGGGGCATCCACATTTGTATACACTTTTAGGTGCTATTGTTTCATTTTTCATAGCACATTGTTGTATCATATTATACACACTTTGACATAATTTATATCTCTTTAACATCCTAACAGGTTCTTCATGTGCAACATTTGTCTTATAGGAACCTATTTTCCACCATGGTTATCTGATTATTTCTTACTCTTGTTTTCCATTGATTGTCATTTTTTGCGGGGTTTTCCCTATGCTTTATCTTATGTGCACAATGTATGTTTTTGTCTATTTTGGCATCGATATTCTTACAACATTGTGAGTGATCTCCCATGTTTGTAACTCAAGTTTTATAGTATACATTGTCTTTTTTCATGTTAGTTTACATTGTTTTCTAAATGCATGCTTGTTTTCACTAACTTTTTTCTCTTAGCCATTGCTTGCATGTGCCTCGGTTTCTACCAAGCACATTCCCTCCTACATAATGGTATCAATTTAGCACGAGGTACTCTTTTTGGCTGCATCCTCTTAGTGACACTGCATGCACCCCAAATGAGGGGGGGCATCTATTGGGTGAATTAATCACCCCATTCAGTAGTCAGCAAACACATTTCAATATAAAGACATAAAAATCTATAGTCTTAGACAAAGCTCAGAATCAGACTTGGCTCCTTACTTCAGCATAGATACTAGCACCAAAAATTAGACTTGGGCACCTAGGCATTTTTATCCTGTCATGGGAATCTGAAACTAGGGGTAGATACACAACATTTTTTAGTTCAACACATTTTTCAACATTATCAAAGAGGATTTTTACAGGGAAAACAATACTTTAGCATTTGGCATTCAAATTGGACCAGATTTGTACACACCATATGCTATAATTTTTTTACTTCAGGAAGTAGTCAATGGTTAGAGAATAATAATAGGCCATTATCACTAAACTGCTTCTTATGTGGTGTAAGATCACCCAAAAAATTTACATTCAACGTAACTGATATGAGATCACCCAAAAAAGTTGTTCTTCATTAACATCTTCAGGATACTTTCTATCTCTTTCACTCATCATGGATCAGGTGCACATGTTTCTTTTTCTATTTTCAGAATTTTACACACTTTTTACGTGCATTTATACATTTGGATTGAAAATTTTATATACATGTATTTGACTACTTGTTCGTTATTCTCTTTTACAAGTCTGTCCTTATAGGAAGCAGTAGTCAACATCAACACACAATAATTACACTTCAAGAACATCATCACCAACAGGTACAAAATCAACATTTACACATGATTTTTCCCTAGGATCATCATCATCATTTTTTTATTTCCTCTTCTCTAGCTTCCACACTTTAATTTTTATCACTCCATGTTTTTTCTTGTCTCGACACACTCTTCTACATTAATCTACATAGTTATTAGGTATGCATCTCTATTTAATTTATGTTACCGATATTTCACTCACCAACATAAAGTGGGGGAAAATGTAGACACTAAATCACGTGCTTGGGTACATTTATAGCTTGTAATCACATGCATTACATTCATATGTTTTAGAAGGGAGAAAAGTACTAATTAATCACTATATTTGGCCTCTTAGGTTAATTTCTGTTCTCCCTCTTGGTCTCATAGACCCTACTACCTAGTCTGATCATTGATACTTTAATTTATGGCTTTGACCACTAGTGCCAATCCAGGACACTAACGCCCAGGAACCCTAGTCCCCTACAGGTCACCCTAGACCTCTTTGTATCTTACTTTCTCCATTTTGAATCCTTTCTAGCTATTGGGCATCCTTATCTCTTAGGGGTCAACCTTTTAGTGATCAATTACTAAATTAAAACAAGGGAAAACATATAAATATAATGTTATGGGATCAAATTAAGGGATTAAGCTCCAAGCATCTACTAACACCACCTAAGGTTTCATGTAAATTCATCTAAAGAGCATCATTGCATCCATCTAGCTTCAATGAAGGGAAAAAGAAATGGTTATTTCTACATCATGCACATAGGAGGGGATGTTCATTTTTTCATGCACATCTATTTAAATCTTTTACATATAGCTACTTTCTCACTATCAAGTACGACACACATAAGAGCTTGCTAGGGCACAATTCCACACACACACACACATAGAACTACATTGGGTCTAAGATGTAATAGCAATGCTCAGTCATAAGATCAATTGTTTGACAGATGAGGACAATATGACCCCTCTTTTTGTATCTTTATTTTTTAGGATTGTATGTGCTTTTAAGGATTTTGTAGGTGGTATTCTTTATAAAAAATTATCAGTGACATCGGTGATCATAGTGTTCCATGATAGCGATAGAAAACCATGGTTTTATAACAAGTTTGCAACCATCTAAAATCCATTTCTAGAGATTCTATGTAGACCCTTCCGCCTAGGAGAGGGATCCTAGCACCCAGGTGCCAAAGTACAAGTCTGGGAACCCCGGTCCCTGCTTCTCCTACACTCTTTCATTTTTATGGACTCAGCTATGAAATCCCACACTTCTATTTTTATAGTATTATACCTTCACATAATGCCAAGATTATTTTGAAATCATCTAAGTGTTCTAACTCTTCATTACACTTAGGGTTTTACTTTCTTTGCTTATTGCTTGGGTCAAATCTATACTTTATTGTTAATATTACTATTATATCTATTGTTATAGCCTATCTAAGAATTTAACAAAGAAAACCTCCATAGTTTATTTTTGTTAAATCACCAAAAAAATGAGTATGATCTGAAATAAATGTTGAGGAAAAATGTGCTAACAACATTGGGACTAGGAAGGAGATCCATTCCCCCAAGATTCCTAAAACTAAGATTAAAGCTAAGTGTTAGTACAAAGAAATAATGAAAAATTTCATGCCCTTTGTATAAATCTAAACTAAGTACCAAACATTAAATTTTGCAAAAAACTCTATATACATAGGTGAAAATATAAAAATGTTGAAAGATTTGTAAAATCACCTTTTGGTTAGAAATGTAGTGGGGTTAGGACCATACCATATGGTGTTGACAAAAGCATATAATTTTGACCATGTGTTATTTTAAACCAAAATTTTGTGTATGACTACATATTTGGGCACATGTAACCCTATTTTTACCTACATCTACCCCAAAAATTTAGTCTGTATCTGTTAAAAAATGTCTGTTAAACCTAGATAGACACCCCCTCTTTTGATGCATTTGTGAGCATGTGGTTCACAAGAAATAGGTGTGTATTGCTGATGAAGATGTTTGAGAAGATATGTAAAGTGTTTAAGAGGTGGCCACCTTAGAGAACATGTACCTGTAAATGGAAATGTGTTTACATACAGTGGAAACCATGACACATAACAAAATAATGCTTATAATAAATAATGATAGTATAAAACTAAAACAACTAGAAGGAATGACACTTGTAAAATAAAAAAAATAAGAACATCAATGCATTCGATTGCAAAGAATGACATATAAAATCATACAAAATGGTCTTGGTTTGCAAACATGGGAAATCCATGGTATCACAAGCCTACAAATAAGAGTAAGAAATTGTAAACAAGGTAGGCATAATGCCACAAACATGAGACACCCACACTGTCACAAGACAATGAAGGAACATAAGGCACAAAAATTGAAAAAAAGTAAACATTAACACACATACAAACATGCATACATGAATCAAAAGTGTCAAAAACATGGTAATATGATGTAGTAGCCAATGTGAGTGGAATATGTGAAACAAAGATATCAAAACTGCACAAGACACATGTGTTAGTCTTTTTAGTATGAAAAGAAGAAAGTACACAATGTATATAATTGAGCGTAAATGAGGAAGTGTCAAGGAACTATAATAGAACAATAAAACATGCATAATGTGGGAGTCATTGCTCCAAAATTATGAGAATGTAAGGAAACATGAGTGATCCTATAAGTGTGTACCAATTTTTGTGTCTTGCATCCAAATTAATATTACCAAGTGAACGCATGTGTGTAAAGAGATAAATCATGTCATCTATTAAACCAAAGTGGAAAAAAAACATGTGTAATGTAAAATGCAAACAATGCAAGTAAGATGCATATGTCCTAATTTTTTATTTTTTCTAATATTTTAATGTTTTTCTATTATCTTAGTGCATAACTATATATAAAATATGGATAGAAAAATATTTTTCTGATGATAACTTGCTGAGGGGATGAAGGAGATGCCACAAAATATGGAGATTCAAGCCTCAATGGTGATGAAAAATGCTAGTGGGGATATGTTATAGTACCATATTCAAAAGAAGGCTTAGTAGATGCAACACTAACATGTATAGAATGTGTGTTGATTTGGCAGACTATAGGAATGAGTGTGATGACCACTAGGAGGGTATACAAAAGTTGTGAAGGTAGTATGTGTATTAGAGGATCAATTTAAAACTCTAAGGGAGTGAGAATAATGAGAAAGCTTGCATGTGATTGCAATCATATGAGGATGCCTAGACTCATGAGATGTAGAATGTGAAACTAAAGGCCTATTGGGATACCTAAGTGGAGAAACACCAAGAGAGGAAGTGCGTGTAACAAAGGGCCTATGAGAATCCATATAATTAGAACTAGAGTGTAAGATTATTGGCCTAGGGGAGTAACATAAAAGTGTTAGGGCTATGAGAGACATTGTGCACAACCAAAAATCTATCCATAAAAGGACTAGGAGGAGGAAATGTAGTAGGAGAACTAGGCACACTGGGAGGGGAAACCTTAAAGGGGAATACCTCTAATGGAGATAACATGTTGATTGTGGATGAACCTTAACACACTAAAGGAAAAAGTATTGAGTTATTATAAAACAAAGGGAAAATAAATAATGGAAGTAAATCTCCTCACATTTATTGTTGTTGCATTGTTCATTTTGGTCACTACCATTTTTTAAGTTATCATTTATGTAAAAAAAGTGAGTCAAAACAAAAATTTATAATTGAGGGAATGGCCCTAAGAGTACATAGCTAAGGGAGACCTAACTGTAGGGCACAAAAACTGAGAGTAGAAATAAATAAGAATAAAAGTGATGTAGTAATAGGGCTAACAGTGATGGGTAGAGTGATGTGGTAATAGTGAGGATTTGTATCAAGTGTAAGATTGTGAATAGAAATTCCTAAATATTGAAGGAACGTGAGAGAATTTTTTTTTTCCTTATTGTGTAGATCAACCAAAACACCCATAATAGAAATAGGAATGGAAAAGGTATCTAAAATAAGTGTAGTATTGATACTAGAGTCTTCAAAAGTGATGATCATAGAAAAATATAGTGTATGATTAATTGTTCCAGTCATTGCATCCAAGGGGGTGATCATAAGAGGGAGGTGGAGGAACCACACAATACACATTATGTACATTCAAAAAATATTTTGTAGTGTCATCCTTAGGAAGTAGATTCAGTGGGCTCATCCCATTCAATATCTTGAGAATGGATAAGATCTTGAATAACGCGTTGAATGTTTAAGTAACTTTTTGTAGAGTGCCCGACATACCATTAAAAATCAAAATGGGTATTGGAATTGAACTTCTTTCCTTCAAGTCTAATAATATCAACCGTGAACAGTGGAGGGAGATATACGAGATTGAAATTAAGAAATTATTTCAAGAAAATGTGAGGAGGGATTGACAAGTGAGTAAATTAACAACACATGGGATGCACCTGTAGCTTAACATGTTTTGAGATGGAAGTAATGGTGTCTTTAGAAGCATATTTGACCTCATTAGGATTTCTTATGAATGTGGGTTTACTTGAAAACATAGTAGTGGATGCAGGAGGAGAGATAACAATGTATTTGAGTTTCTTCATATGCAACAATTTAGCCTAACACTCTTTCAAAGTGTGGCATAGATGGTCAAAAAATATTTAACTTATCGAACATGAATAGATCTTATAAATAGGATAATAAGATTTAAGTGAACATGTCCCATAATTCATTATTAGCTAAGATATTGTTCATCTTAGTGAGTAGGGTATTATAAAACAATATATAGGCATTGAGAGGCTCAGTAGGCCCATATTAAAGTTGAGATCTTGGATTATTCTCACTGATCTAGTCTACCACTGAATCTTCCACGTTCCTCTTGCGAAGTCCATCCTTGCACCCTACTTCTCCCATGTTGGCAACTTTTAACAAGAAATCATAAGCCAATTTACTCTTTTCCAAAGGATTAAACTAAATGGGGAGGATTTGGGTTGATAGGGGAAGACATAATATCCATGCCTACATGATTACCATTCATTATCCCTGAATCTTTCAACCTGTAAATATTATGAACATTAACTGCAAAATCCAGACAAACTGCATTCCTCCTTTCTAGCTCTACCAAACTAACCCTCAGGTCTGAGTCATTCTCCCCCCTCAACATAATCCATGATACATTGAAAAATACTTCATCAAGCCCCACCACATGCTTCATGATGATGATATGGTGGGAAATCAACTTCATATCTTCCTTATTTCTTCCTATTGCGAGAAAATTTCTGAAAAAGACTGTAACTAGATCGGTATTGAATTTGGCTTTGTCAGACCCCTGTAAATATTTCTCCCTGATTATTCACTCAACTGTATTGTAGAAAGAGTCTGAGCCTAATCGAAATAACTTTTTGAGGTGAGCAAGTGATATGGGGGCCATAAAAAGCCATTTGTATTCTTTCCCTTGCATAAATATACATGGAACTGGAGGAACCGCCATGAAAACAACTCTAAAAAATAGACCTGCGAAGCGATATGAGAAAATATAGGAGGATATGTTGGAATAAAAATATCTGAACCCCCAAACCTATAAGAAATATCACATGAGTGCTACCAGGAGAGACTCAAAATGATTATGGAGGGAATCCTCATTAATAATTTCCACCAGACCCTATCATTTATTTACATCATTAGAAGATATATGGTTCTCTGCTTGTAGCACTCCAACATTGGCAAGCAGGTCAGAAGCCATGTTTTCCTCTCTAAAAATGTGGAAAATATGCCACTATTCCAAATTATACAACCAAAACATTATATTAGAAATAAGATCATCTAAATCATAGTGCAAAGATTTACCATTCTTAATTGCCTAGACTAAGGCCTGTGTATCACCTTTTGATGAAAAGGTGAGAACTTCCATTTTCCACAACTAATTTCACACCTAAATGAAGGGCTTGAGATTTGGAAATATTGCAAGTCCTGATTTACAGGTGTATCAAACTGGCATAAATCAATTCCCCTTTCTCATTATGAACTAGACACCCCTACCCCTGATGGACATAGATTTCCTTTGGGATCCCCAATGATTTTAAGTTTTTTAGAACTTGAGGGGAGGCGAATTTTGGATGGTAAACACTATTTTTATACCAGATATATGAACATGAGTGGTGGAGAAGCACTTTCTCTAAGTGGGACATGGGGGTGGGCTTGGGGTCCTTAATGTCCATCGAGTGATCCACATTCAGAGTGCCTCGCTATGTTCCGATTGGTCCATATGGAGAAGTTTGAACCCTACCTCAAGGTGTCCCCCCATGACCAATTATTGAAAGAATCCAATGAACTCAATAGGAATGGAACTTGGGTACTACTTGTAATTGACCAATAACCTAAGACATTGAGTTCAAAACTTTGGATGGTAAATGCTTTTTATTATACCAGAGCTACGAACTAGAGTGGTGGAGGATCACTTTCTCTATGTGGGAAATGTTATTCAATTTCACCCCTAGGTGAAATTGGATGACAAAGAAGGTCTACACTGAGGGGAACCTCCTACCCAACCCAAAGATTACAGGAAAGTTTTAATGTTTACGAGACAACATAAAGTCTTGGAAAAGGTTGAACTCAGAAGGGGAATTTTTTTTCTCTTTTTGGTCTTTGCAGTAGCCCAAGTTTTGTTAGATGAAGAAAAGTGAAATAGAGGGGTCCACTGACAGCAAGATGGAAATCTTGCTTCCTGCGAATCTTATCATATTTACATGGATCCTAAGGGTTGAATAATATGTTGGAGGGTGTAGGTTTTGAAGGAATATCTCCAAGGTCACTCCATTGAGTTCATAACCAAGATGCCTATGCATAACCAAGTTGGTTAGTAGTAACCTGAGTTGTTGCGTAACCCAATATGATATCTCTTCATGAAGATTG